>VSMD01130141.1:0-559284 GCA_008750895.1 Mirza zaza | reverse complement strand
TATATATATATATATGTACAATATCCCATATTAAAATTCTTATAGTGGAGGGAAAACCTAAGAGAATATAACCAGATGATGTGGGGCTAGATTAAATTGTCTAATTTAATTTAGACAATTAAACATTGTCTAAATTTAATTTAGACTATTAAGATAACTAAACCCTCTAGTGAATTGATTGGTCTTATCTCCAGAAATATTATTTGTCCAGAATACAGCAGGACATACGAATTCTAGGAAAATTATCTTCTAATGCACATTTTCAGATAGGAACATTCTCTCGGGAAAGCCTAGACATTTATAAAATAGAAATTAAGAGGAAAGTATTCCTTGTTATCTAGAAGAACAGTTCCCAAATATTGTGTCAACTCTCTGGTGTATACCAGTGAGTTAAGAGATATGCCACAAGTAATTTGAGGATAATAACCATTAAAGAACTGATGTACTTTATAAATAACTTAGAGAAAATTCAAGGTTACCTCTATGAAAGCATCCCTCTTGCAGTCTGTTTCCTTAAAATGTTATGCTGGATATCACCCACTTCTGGGACCTTTCTCTGTGCCCCAGAGGCTGATCTGAATTGAGTACATCCGTGGGGTCTCTAGGGGATTGCCAGCAATAGCCACACGGTCGTCCCTGACCTGCATCCATGCCCATGTGCAATGTGGCTTTGTTGCTCTTCCTACCAAGAGGAAGATTCTAGTTATCCACTTCCACCTTCTCCAGCCCCAGAAATCTGAAATGTCTGTGACTGACTTTGACATATAGAATGTAGTAAAAGTAGATTATGAAAGTTCTGAACCTGACTCTGGTCCTAAGGAGGCCTTGCACCTCCTGCCCCCTCTTAGAACTCAAGACCACCATAGGCAGAAGTCTGGGCTGGCTTCCTGAAGGATGAGAGACCCCCAAATGGAGAGAGAGGCCCAACCAAGACCCAACACCAATTGCCAGACATGTAAATGAGGACACCTTAGACCCTCCTGCCCCAGGTGAACTGTCAGGTGGCTGTAACCACATGAGTGGACTCAGAAGAAACCAGGAGAAGAACTGCTCAGGTGAGCTCATTCCAAGTTGCTGACCCACAGAAACTCACATTCAAAGAAAATTCAGTGACGTTTCACATGAGTTCAGTGTCCTGAGGCATGTTGATATATTCCTTTCAAAGTGAAGTACAGGTTGCTATATCTGGTCCCTTTTATTACTATTTTTTAAAAAGGTCTAGTGGGGCTCTTTAGATTTTAGAAACACTTTATACCTCATTTGGTCCAGCTATTCTACCCATTTTCCAAGTAACATAAAGGCTGCCCATTTTGATTAAGAGCCAGAGGAAGAAAAGGCATGGATCAGGTCAAAGCTGTCATTCAAGCTGCTCTGGCACTTAGGTGTTTGAAAATAGGGATGATTTGTGCAGCTCTTGGCAGGCCCCTGCAGAAGAATCACAGCACAAACCCTGAGGAATGTAAAACAAAGCAATGCCATCCTCTTTAGATACCATTCTTTTGAAAGTTTTTAGCTTGCTAGAGGACCTAGTAGACAGCAGATGCTTGACCAAATTACTAGGCAACCTGAGGTACCCCATTGTGAACTGGATGTTGCCTAATCCAACATATTACAGACTTGCCCATGTGCTGCAGCACTCAGCATCAAGTCGAAATGGCGTCTACAGGTGGGGCTGCCAGGACCTGGAGGCTCAGGTAAGTTGCATGATAGAGTAGCTCAGACTCCCATGGCTTCTACTCCTCGTGCATTGCCTTCTCACTCTCTATTTAGTGCATGTTGCCTCTCAGAGAAGTTGCAATGACCAGTTAGTTAACTGAGGAAGAAAAAGTCCAAGCTTGGTTTACAGATGGTTATGTACAAGATTCTGGCATTGTCCAAAAATGGACAGCAGCAGCCACATTCAGGAGTTAGACTCAAGGGATAATGAAGTCAATAAAGAGAAATCGTTGCAGAACTTCAAATGCACCTCTGGCTATTAAGTTTGCCTCTAAAAAAAGATTATCAGATCTCTCCTTCCCTCTCCCTCCCTCTCCCTCCCTCTCCCTCCCTCTCCCTCCCTCTCCCCTACACACACATACTGATTCATGAGCAAGGACTCAAAGTTTGGCTAGAAAGTCAAGGAATTGAAAGTAAGATGATTGTAAATTTGGCACCATGGCAGCCTTGGGAAGGAGGTATATGACTATGTGGATAGAACTCTCTTAATGGGCACAACCGTGAAAATATTTGTATCACGCATCAACGTTCACCAAAGAGCAATCTTAGTGGAGGAGAATCTATACAGTCAGGTGGATATAATGACCAATTCTGTGGATGCCAGTTAATCTCTTTCCCCAGTCAACCCTGTCTTTAATCAATAGGCTCATAAACAGAGGGCATGGTGACAGGGATAGAAATTTACATGACCTCAGCAACATGGACCTACAGTCATCAAAGCCAATTTGGTCACAGCTACTGCAGAATGTCTGACTTGCCAAAAGCAGGGACCAACAACGAGCACTCACAATATTTATAAATTAAGTTTGCTGTCATCTATGGGTGTGGTTCGTGGCATCCTGAAACAATTACAAAAGTAACATCAAAGATCATGATCAGACAACACCATAACAAATATAAGAATGAAAAAGCTTGAAATATTGTGAGAATTATCAAAATGTGACATAGAGACATGAAGTGAGCACATGCTGTTGGAAAAATTGAACTGATAGACTTGTTCAATGCACAGAACTTGCAATTCATAAAATAAACCAAAACACTATCTGTGAAGTGCAATTAGGTCAAGTGCAATCAAACAAGGTAGCTCTGTGCATAGAACGATTTCCATCATGGAAGAAGCAGTGCTCTATTCTCACTGAAAGAGAAACTTCCCTCAATGTGGGTTTGTCCCTTTTGTCCATACAATGCTTTTGCCAAAACCAGCATCTTTGGATTTTTTAGATGCCCTATTCACCACCATAGCAATCCACACTTCATAACTTCTGACCAAGAAAGATTTTATAGCAAATGAAGTATAACAACAGACTCGTGCTCATGTGATTTACTGTGTACTATATTGTTCCATGAATTAGCTGGCTCTGTGAAATTGTGGAAGGGCCTCTCAAAGACTCAGTTTTGGAGACAGTAGAGTGGCAACCCTCTGAAAGGATGTTATATGCCCAGAATGAGCAATTGATACATAGGAATTTCTTCCTTGCCATGATTCCCAGGTCCAGATATCAAGATGGAATAGAGATGGCTCTTCATATTTTCCCTTAGTGACCTCCTAGCAACAATTTTATAATCAATTCCAGCAACTTTACACTTTTCTGACTTAGAGAGTTTAGTTCCCAGGGGAGAAATGTTTCCACCAGGGGACACAACCATCGTCCCATTAAACTGCAAGTTGGATTGCCACCTGGACATTTCGACCTTCTCAGTCTCTGAACCATAAGGCAAATCTAGAATTACTGTACCAGCTGGGATAATTGATTCTATCAGGGGATTTGGGGTTGCTATTAAACAACAGTGTCAAAGAGGAGTATATCTGAAATGCAAGAGACCTTCTGGGTACCTCTAAGTACTCCTGCATCCTGTAATAAAACTTACTGAAAAGTTCCAACAACACAACATGGACAGGACTGAAAATGGTCCTTTTTTGCTCTTGTATGAATATATTTGTGTAATATTAACCAAGTCTTTTTCTTTCTTTCTGTCTCCCATTTTCAAACTATCTAGCATAAGATATATTAGGGTTAACGTTATATCTCAGGAATTGAGTCACAAGCCATCAAAGGGGAGTGTGATTCAACTAAAAGGGAAATGAATACCATCAGATGGATAAAGTGAACATGCAGGATTTTGTATTTTCCTGTGAACTAAAAGTAAAATCCTAAGCTCTCTGCCAATGAAATGGACTCCTCTTGGCCAAGGGGACCCCAGAAGCACCTTAAAACTGAGTTCCCAGCCATGACATGATGGGCTAGGAGAGTAAAGCACAATTGCATGTGTATGATTTCCCTTCATAAATATTCATGACCCCTCCTATAGCTTGTTGAATGTGTGTATTTGACCACCCCCCTTGGTATAAAATCCTGTTCCCTTTTGTCTCTTTGTGCCTGGCTTCTGGCCAAGGCTCTGCTTCCCAGCCTACTGGAATGGCCACCCAATAGGCTGCTACCCTTGATGAGAAATAAAGCTTTCCTTTTCCCAAAGTACAAACCTAGTTAATTTTTTTTAAGTTAACATAACTTTGGGCACAGGGTTTCTGCATTTTTACTTTCATGAGGAATTATTGCTTCATGTTAGGCAGAAGCATGATTTTGCTTGTGTTTTTATTTGGAAGGTCGGTGTGGTTTGGAAAGGCATGTGTGTGGGGATCAGTGAGAAGGAAAGGGCAGTGCTGACCTGTGCTGTGTCAGCTTGACTGGCAGGGGGCAGAGTTTCTCACATTTCCCTCCCCTGAATGATTCCATATTCCAGTTGTCCAAAAGAGGCAAATGCTCAAAATTTGGAAGGCAGCAGTGAAGCAGCCACCATCACTCTCTGAAGGTCGCTGTGGTCAGATGCAGGGGCAGAGATGCAGAAATGTCCACCAGGCTCCACGTTGTCACATGACCCCTTCCTGTGTCCAGCTCTTCCTGCAGGCAGCTCACTCTGCCGACCTAGTACCCACAGACCCACCTCCAGAAGCTCAGCTGGGGGGCCACCACCCAGACCCTTTCAGCACCACTTTGAAAGCTGTACAAACACGTCTTCTCTGATTGAGCAGTTGGTACCCTCTGTTCTGATCTTCTTTGTCCTTCTGAACTTTCATTCCTCACCTCCTCCAACAAATGGATCAGGTCTCATTTCAATGATGAATCCCTTATTCCCTAATCTCATAATGACTCTGCTTCCTGAATGAATCCTGACTGAGACTGTTTATTTGCATCTTGGCTTCTGGATGGGTTCAGCTTATGGGGAAGAGCTGACAAGACCTGATCAGGAGAGGTCAGTCAAGGAATTTGCTCCCCTGGTTCTCCCCATGTGCTGCTGAGTCACAGCAGGCTGATGTTGTCCTTAACCACAGGTCGCAGCTCCCATCAGTCAGCCCTCACTGAGAACTCTTTCCATGTCCAGTCTCCTGTCATTGTTCTTGCTCCTTGTCCCTGCAGGTCTTGTTCTAGCCCTGGAGAATTGCACTATCACTTCTGGCTTCCCTTCAGCCTGCCCACACCTTTGTAAATATTCACTTCAATAAACTCTCCTCAAGTTCAAGTATGCTTCATAGACATAAATGTAAGAGCTAAAGCTACAAAACTGTTAAAGGAAAACATGGCCCTTGGGTTAGACAACGGTTTCTTAGAAATGATCATAAAAGCACAGGCAACAAAAGGAAAAAAAAGGATTGAACTTTAAAATTTTAAACTTTTGTGCTTCAAAGGACGACATTTAAAAAGTGAAAACACAACTCACAGAATGGAAGAAAAAATTTGCAAATCATGTATCTGATAAGAGTCTAGTATCTAGAATATATATATTTTAAAAAAAAACAAAACCTCTTGCTACTCAACAAAAAACAACCTAACTCAATAAATAGGTAAAGATTGAATAGACGTTTCTCTAAAGAAGATATATAGTTGGTCAATAAGCACATGAAAAGATATTCAACATCATTAGCCATTAGGGAATGCAAAATGTAACCACAATGAGACACAATGTGAAATTCTAGTGAGTGTGACACTCACTAGAATAATTTAAAAAGATGGGCAACAACATGTGTTAACAAAGATGTGGATAAATTGGAGCTCTTACACATGGCTGATGGGAATTCAAAGAGTTGCACTTAACTTTGGTAAGTTTTGTAGTTCTTCAAAATGCTAAACAGAGAGTTACCACATGACCCCACAATTCTACTCCTAGGTATAAACCCAAGATAAATGAAAACATATATCAATACAGAAACTTGTACATGAATGTTCATAGTGACATTGTTGATAAAAGTGAAAAAAAATAGGAATAACCCAAATGTCCATCACCAGATGAATGGATAAACAACATGTCGCATATCCATACAATGAAATATTGGCAATAAAAAGCCGTGAATTAATGATACATGCTATAACATAGATGAACTTTAAAAATTATGCTAAGTGAAAGCTCCAATTATTTAAAATGCCATATTATATGAGTCCATCTATATGAAATGGCTAGAATAGGTTAATACATTGAGTGGTTGCCAGGGGCTGGGGACAAGTCAAAGTGGGAAGTGGTTGCTAATGGGTATGGGATTTCTTTTTGGGGTAATGAAAACATTCTAAAGGTAAATAGTGGTGCTCTGTGTATATACTAAAAACCACTGAATTTCAATTATAACTTTACAAACTTGAATTTTATGGAATGTAACTTACATTTCAAAATATCTGTTATTTAAAAAATTAAATGTATTATCTGCTTCCCGCTAGGATCCTGACTGATAATGGTTGAAATAATAGATGTCCCAGCCTATTTTATTTTAAAATCTGGTTTCACCTACAGGTTCCATCCTGAACCCAACATCATACATCATGAAAGCAAAAAGTTGGTCTGAAGGGTAAGGCGTAAATGCTCAACTATGCCCTACAGGCTGCTTAAGAAATAACAATAACTTCTAATAATACCACCTAGCCACAATAAAATATAGCACTATAAGCCCTGAAAGAACCTTAGCACTTTCAATACTGAATTCATCCTGGTTCAGCTGGGTAAACTGAGCCCCTGGGTGGGAAACCGCTCTGCCAAGAGCACATGAGTTGTGTCACAATGCTATGGATGGGAAACTTCACGATTTAATGGAGAGAATTGTGAACCAGGAATGAGGAGTTTGTGGTTTCCATTTTTTTCTCTCCACAAACAAAAATTGAGCAACTATACATATGACGAGGGGAGGGGGCAGGAGGGAGTTGAGGTTGGATCCAAGAGCTGGGAATTTGCAGGCCCGGTGGACCATGGCAGGAGGCCCCCATCAAGAGTGACCTGTGGGTGTCCTGGCAGGCAACGATGCTATCTCATGTTCATCACTCACTAGCTGTGTGTGATCTTGGCAAGTCCCTGGTCCTTTCAGAGCCTTAAATGTAATCTTTAACATTAAAATATGTGGCAAAATCCAGAAAATATCCATCATGAATGCAAGATTCTTTCAATAAAAAGTAAGTTATATAGTAGGTAGTTAACAAAAAAAAAAAAAAATATCCTTGTCCATATCCTTGTCTGTCAAATGCAGTAAGGTCACTACTGCAGGCTGCCCAGAAGATTAAATGAAACAGAAACAGATACAGAACATGAGTGAAATGCTTGGCAAAGAGTGGGTGCTGCTGTGATATCACGGGGTCCCAGGTGAGTCTCCTCTCTCAAATGCCAGTGTTGAGCTAGGTTCATGACTACTAAACTGAACGTGCACCAGAACCACCCAGGAACTTGTTTAAAACAGAGACTCCAGGGCCAGGTCTGCTGGCCTGGAATGTGGACAGACAGGGACTGGGAAACTGTATTTTTAAACAAGCACAGCAGGGGCCTCTAATCCTCAGATGGCTCTACAGACCAGGCTTAAAGCTGCTACATGAGATGCCCTCCAGGGTCTTGGAGCCCGCACGCCTCCAGCTCTGGGCTGTGTTGAGTGTGACCTTCTGGAGGTCAGCTCTGCAGACAGGCTATTTTCAGATCCACCTCTCAGGCCTCTGGCAGAGCCTGTGCAGATTGCATTGGATGCTTCTCTCTCTCCATCTCTCTGCTTCCTAATCTAATTATCACAACAACCAGATGTGACAATCTCCCTCTCAAACTCATTTGAACATATCCAAAGGCACCTCTCAGTATCCAGGCTTCTATTATTCTCCCCCAGCCTCCTTCGCTGGACACCTTGGCTCCTGACACTGCCCTGGCTGTGCCAATTAGCGCTGAAGTATCCTTCTGCCGAAATCATCCAATTATCAGGCACTGACTAGCAGCCATAGTCTGGCACAATCAAACACTTGTCCACAGAGAAAAGAAAGGCAACTCTCTTAGCATCCTAAGGGATCCGCCTCCTAGATAGCCGTACTTCTGAGCACTTATGCAAGTCTGTGCGTCATTGAAAATAGGATGGATGGAAAGGCCTCTATCTCAGAAAAATGTGCATCTGTGCATTGATTTATATCCAATTTCCAGAGTCTGAGGCCTCTTGGGGACCTTCCTTGGACCCCCTGGCCCACCACGTCTCTCTGGTGGCTGACATGACCCAGCTCAGAACCATGACTCATTGTGCAATAGCGTCTGTGCTCCCTTCCAGACCTCATCCTATACTGGACTTTTCTTTCTAGAACAGCTAAGTGGGGTCTTATTATCCTCATCCTTCCTCACAGTCCTCTTTTTGCTGAACAACACATCCTGGCCGTCTTCCCCTGCGTATCAGTGCTAACGCTGTACCGATCCCATGGTGGCATGGATTTTTCTTAACCACTGGTAGATGACTAAAATGTTCCCCTCCGCTTTAAGGCAAACTAAGCATCGCCAGAACACAGAGAATTTAGAAATTGTCATAAATAATATTGATCAGAAAAGGCTTCAGGGAAGAAAAAACAATATTTTAAAACACTATGTAACACAGATCAAATCGTGACCTAACAAACAGACCTGCCCTAGGCCCCCACTGCCTGGCAGATAGATGCACAGTCCTTAGCATGGCCTGATTAAGGCCATGGCCATCTGGCCCTATATCCATTTCAAGCTCTACCACTCATACTCCCTGCAAACCCTGCCTGGGTTATTTATGACTTCCTGAGCAGGCTGTGCCTTTTTCTCCTGCTATTTCCTGTCTGGAAGGCTCACCCTTTCCTCTCCCTTTACTGCATGCTCTGACTCCCTCTGGGAGATCCACTAGACAAATTTACATATTAAAGCCTTAAAGACGAGCTGCAGGGAAGGGACAGATTTCACTTCCATTCACAGATTCATCTATTTCTTCATTCAGCAGTTCTTGCACAGGGTTCTACAGCAGCCTCCCCCACGGCAGCTCCAGGGGCAGAAGAAGAAAGGAGCCCACCAGGCTCCTCCCCGCAAAGAACTTGTGAGCTCTCCGGTAGGGAGCTGCTCAGTGGCCATCCTATGTCGGGATTCCCTCAGATCTGTAGCGTCGTGGGCTGCAGCAGGGATAGTTTCCATCTGTCCAGCGAGCTTGACCATCCTCCTTTCCTGAGGACACCCCTCCCTTCCCTGCCTCCCTCCTCCATCAGCCGAGCCTCAGGTGGGGCTCACACCAAGAAACGGTGGCCTGGCCTGATGGTGGGTTCTTCCCACCAGGGTGCCCAGCGGTGACTGGCCTTGCAGGGAGGGCAGGAGACAGGACGTGAGGCCACTATGCAAAGAGAAGCCAAGCCTCAGAGGAGGACAGAGAGGGAGGGCCTCGTGGGTGTCACGGACTCAGATCAAGTCCCTTGGGCCAGGTGGCAGAGTCCGTCCTTGATTCTGGAAGCCGCCCCAGACTCCTTTCCATCAACGCAGAACAGTAAAATCCTGTTTTTAAAAAACTTAAGTCACTTTGACTTGTGGTTCTGACACTTGAAAATTAGTGCTGTGACAATTTGTAAATAGTTTTGCAGCTAGGCCGGTCCTTTCTGTTTGGTTAAAAGGCTCTGCTTTCACTGGGCTCTTCCACCTCTCTGAACTCTTCTTGTTCTCCCACATCCAGGACAGCCCTTTCATTCTGCTTCTGGCAATATGTTCTGCAAGATGACTTTGCAGACATCTCCCTTCCAGCTTAAAAGTCCCTTTGCCCAGATCTTCTCCCAGCAAGTTTCTTCTTGTTATTCAAATGTGAGTTCACAAATCTCAGAAGAGCCTCCCCCACTGCCTAACACAGGGCACATCCTATAGCCCAATCTGCAATGAGCTTGGTGTTTCCTAATCTGCTCATTGTTGTAGCCTCTTCAGAAGGTAAGCTCTGAGAACAGAGATCTTGTACCTCCTGTTCCCAGCTGTGCCTCTAAAATCTAAGGTGGTGCCTGGCATATGGCGCAAAGTTAATAAATACCTGTCGAACAAATGAGCAAAGTAAAAAAGGAAGGAATTAATATAAAGCAAGGGGCTCAGATTTTGAAACAGATGACCTGTCTTAGTTTAGGCTGCTATAACAGAATGCCATAAAGCGGGTGGCTTATAAACAACAGACATTTATTTCTCACAGTTGTGGAGATTAGAAGTCCCGGATCAGTATGGCAGCAGGTCAGGCTCTAATGAGGGCCCTCTTCCCAGTTGCAGACGGACAAATTCTCATTGTATCCTCACAGTGCAGAGAGAGAAGGTGCGTGAGCTCTCTGGGGTCCCTTTCATAATAATCTGATTCATGAGGGCTCTGCCCTCCTGCCCTAATCCCTTCCCAAAGGCCCCACCTCTTGATACCATCACATTGGGGACTGAGTTTCAACATATGAATTTGGAGGGGACAAAAACATTCAAGCCATCGCATGACCTAAGATCACATGTAAGCTCTACTACTTATAATCTTACTTTTCCTTGGAAAAAAATTATTCATTTTCTGAGACTCAGTATCACCACTTGCAATGAGGAAAGTATTAATGAACAATACAGTTTTGTTTATTTGTTTGTTTATTATTTTACCTCCTGCAAGACTGGAAAATATGAATGTTCTATATGAACTATGAAGTCTGACCACACAATGATGAGGATGTTAACAGCAACTAACAATTATTAAGCACATACTGTATTTCGTCAATTTAACGAGTACCATGACTGCTAGGTAGGTGTTAATACACCAATTTTAATGACGAAAAAGTAAAGCTGAAGCTTAGAGATGTAAGTGGTATCTGGAGATCACCTGGAAAAAATGAGGCCCGGAATTTAAAGCATGATCTACAAGAAAATGCTGAGCAAGGGGACCAAGTAGCTGGTGGGAGTGTTGGGCTGAGTTAAAGATACATTTGAATGCTGGATTCCGTGCACAGCAAGGCAACCAGTTTCCATGTATAATCTAATTCTCCACTGCTGGGCTTCCTCTTGGCCGCTGTTTAATCAGCACAACACTCAGTTTGGACTCTAAACACCCTGACCATGAAGCTTCAGGTGGATTCAGGACACTCCATTATCAGGGAAAAGAGTGGAGTAGGGTTTAACTTGTGGGCTCCGGACCCCAAATGCTTGAACTTGAACCAGCTCTGCCTCTAACTAGCTGAATGATCTTGGGCAGGTTATAATCCTCTCTTTACCTCAGTTTCCCCAGGATAAAAGGGACAATAGCAAGAGTCTTTCTTTACAGGGGAAGTGTGAGGACAACATAAGCCAACATAACTGAAGCACTGGGACTAGTCTCTGGCCCAGAGGGAGCCTTCCATAAACATTCGCTATTTCAAACAGAGCTATGAGGACATAAATGGGAAGAAAACAAGTCAGAATTAGCAAAACATTCTGAATTATACAACACCCTTTGGGAAAAGACAAAGTAATCTGAGAGCCAACTCACATAGTACAATACTCTTTTGAATACTTGCAATTTTTATAGCACCCATCTATTCATACATTCATTCGGGAAAGAAAATCTTACTGAGCACGGATAACACTCTTGCCCCTCCCTCCTCCCACCTGAGACTTGTACAATTATTAGCGTTATGAATCAAGATGGAGACACTGCTATTCAGCAGAGTTCCTCCCAGTAAGACAGTGATGCAGCACTGTGTATAGTCAGGAGAATCCTGTAGGAGCTTCTTAGGGTGGGAATGCGCCTCTAAAGGCTCTTTGTAAATTGCCTGCTAAAAAGGATGTGCCATGACTAAACCATCCCAGTAGGGGGTGGGGTAGTAGAAGGTACTAGAAGGAAGCACACTTTCCATGCTTCTCCAAAGGGCAAGCTCTAAGGAACTAGATGAATCTTCCAAGATGACATTTGCTTTCCACACAAGGAAGATTTATTTTTATACACTCAGATATTCATGGCAATGGTTTCTTTGAGAGGTGGTGAAGTCTCTACCGATGGAGGTATTTAAACAGGAATGGGTTAAACTTTGTTGCTTTGTTTTCTCTCTTGAGCCATTGTGGTATCTAGCCTTTGATCTTCAGCTTTTGAGTGGATTTACATTCGTGAGTGTTTATTGTGCTGATCCTTGGGTAACACTGTTTTGAGTATTTCTTGAAGGGCTGGTCTTGGCTTGGTGAATTCCGTCAGTCTTTATTTATCTGAGAATATCTTGATTTCTCCTTCATATACAAAACTTATAAACCACTTGTATGATTTAGGACACATGCAGAGATACCTAGGAGGTACTTACAAAGGAGACCAGTCAGTCGTCAGCAAGCAGAGAGGCCTCAGGCACCTTGATCTTGGACTTTTAGCCTCCAGAACTATGAGTAATAAATTTCTATTGTTTAAACCACTGAGACTGTGGAATTTTGTTATGAAAGCCTTAGCAAATAATGCAGAAGACAAGTGACACATAGTCCAACTCTTTTTTACAGAAGGGAAGCCTAAGGCCTGGCGAGACTAAGAGATTTGCCCCCAGGTAAATTATAGAAGAGGTTGTTACCCCACATATGCCTGATTCTGGTGTCTGTAAAATCCCTGCTCTCCTGCACTGCTTAAGTGTAGGGTACCATGCTCAACATTATATGAAATAAAAATAGGTGATCCCAAGTAAATGATCCCCTCAGAGAGCATCCCATTCCTGCTTAATACCTCCATTGCTAGAGAACTCAGCACCTCTCAGAGAAGCCATTTCCAGTTTTGAACATCTGAGTGGATAAAAATAAATGTTCTGTATATGGAAAACAAATGTTACCTTAGCAGATTCACCTGTTCTTTATGGTTCTCTCTTGGAGCAGCAAGGGAGTATTTCTTTCTATTCCTAGAACATCCTTCATGTTCCATCAGGCACATATTGCACCTTCTCTCCTCAAGACAAAGCAACGACAATGTCATGAGCGCATTCTTCTATGACAATAATTCCAACTGCCCTCCTTGTTATACTAAAATTAGGTTAACCAAGAGTTGCCTAGTCCAATTAGTAAAACCATCCTTAAAAAACAGACAAGCATGATTTGAGATGAGTATAACTTGGCATCTTTACCAGTTCATAGCCACAGGAAATTATTCACCAACAGTTTGCCTTCTTCCTGAGCCAAAGGCATATTGGGAGTGACCTGGAGCATGGACTTGGGCTGCCAATGTATGGAGCGATGAAGTGAAAACCACCATCTGTCACATGGAAATGAGAGCACCTGAGAGGTACCTGGAGACAGCATCTTGTCTCAAAACAGAATAACGAGTCAAGTGCCCACACCATCAATGGGAAGAAGAGTCTAATAAAAGACCCTGTCCCTACCCTACACTCCAGCACATGGTACAGACAGGGGAGTGTGCAACTTGGTGCTAGAATTCCTGGGGAAGCTGGCTCTGGTTGGCATGTTGGCACAGTGGGAGGGACATGTGGCACCCTCTGCATCTTTCTCATTTCCTGGCTGTCATCCCCTCAACCCCAAGGTTCCAGTCATTCCAAATCATTGTCAGGCCATGTCCAGGTCTCTGCCAAAGAGAGGAAGGAAAGATGGTGTGCCATGAGCCACCCTGGAGCCCAAAGAGAGACCAGTGACTGCAGGGGTTATAGAGAAGTCACTGAAAATTTTGAGTAGTTTCAGCAAAAGGACCAGAAGGTGCTACCCAGGACTGCAGGGCATACTGAGAATGGTTACAAGTGCCAAGCAGAAAAGACAAGCTTGGGTGATGGATACGCGGGATCTCAGGGGCATAATATAGTCATGACTATTCGATGAGAAGACAAGTTGGAAGATGTATATTTTAAAATACTTTTAAGAGTATATAATCTTCTACTTTCAAATGCATGCAAATGTGCAAAGAAAGCTAATAAAGGGACACGCAGTAGAGCATCTCAGAAAACTAGCTTTAATTAAGTTACCCCATTAAGTGTTTCTTAATGACTTTTTCTAATGTGCCTGAACATTTACTATTAAGTACATTAAAAGATTTTTCTCTCATAAGAGCAACAAAAAGAAATACTTGACAAGCTTAAAATAAATTAACACAACTTATTTGAAAGCAAACAAAATAAGGAAACCAAAAATATCACCCACTACACACTTAAAAATGACAAAAGTTTATTGATGGGTATGAAGCAGCTTTGAGTAAATAGAGAACTATAATTGTTCCCAAATAGGCATATTCAATATTGTAGAAATGGCAGTTCTTTGTAAATTAAGTTATGTTTATACAACTCCAACCTAAATCTTAGTGAGATGTTGTGAAAATTCACAAAGGATTTCTAAAGTTTGTTTGGAAAAAAAAAAATAAGCACGGGGAACTAGCCAAGATGATTTGAAAATGAAGAAAACCAGGTACAACTTGCCCCTACAAGGTAGCAAATGTAATAAACCTAAAATAATTTAAACAGTGTGGTATTATTTTAAAAATATATATAAAACTGGAATAAAATAAATAATTCATAAACAAATTCAATTATATGAAGTTTCAGAATATTAAAGGGTAGCATTTCAAATCAGCAGGTAAAGAAAAGAGTATAAATGCAATGATTCTTTGAAAACTGGTATTATTTAGAGAAAAGTCAACTTACGTTCTCATCTAACACTATATAAAACTAACTGCAGATAGATTAAAACACTAAATATATTTTTTAATGTAGTCATAAAAGTTCTAGAAGAAAATACAAGTTTATATTTCTGAAAAACTGATAGAAGTGGGCTGTATGAGAGCAAAAAAAGAATGGTTAAAACTTCACCAAAGAAAAAATAGATTTTGCTAATGAAAGTTTTAACCTTCACTATTTCAAAAAAAAAAAATTAACAGGTAAAGGAAAACCACAGTTACATGGGTGCTTCACATGTGACAAGGGAATCAATCTTATACATAGTAATAAATATTCACCTAAAGCATAAAAATCAGAAAATCTGTGAACAAAAAGTATACCTTTATTTACTCTCCTATTAGCATGGTATTAGTGGATATCTTCTTTACTTGGTAAGAGATTCTAGCAGATTAGGTAATTCAAAAGCATGTCTGTATCCCCACAGTGTTTAGTACGAAGAGTCCAGTCTTCTTAAATATATTTGTGCCATCAAATCATTGAGCTATCAAAACAGAATGACTTACTTACGCAAAGAGGGGACTAGCCTTGAGAACAAATGTATAAACAAAATCACAGTTGATTTTCTGATTGTTCTTCCCTCTGGAACATCTACACTATAAAATAAGTGTGTTTCACATGTGCAAAGGCAGAATGGTTTTAATCTGCTAAATACAAACAATTGCAAGATTTAGTGTCTTAATGTAACATCATTTATTGACCTTTTGAGTCTGTAGGTTGGTAATGTGGGCAGGGGTCAGCTGGATAGCTCTGCTGATTTACCCAGTTTGTCAGATCTTAACTGGGGCTCAGTGGTGAGTCTGCGGTCAGCTCTTAGGAGGGCTAAGGGCCAGCAGAAACTCACCAGAGGTCTCCTCCACAGAAACTCCCATCCTTCAGCAAACCAAACCAGACCTGTTGCTATGGAAACTGGATTCCAAGAGTGAAAGAGGAGCTTGCAACTCCTCAGTGGACTTAAAATGACATCATATCACAGCTTTCTATTGGTCAAAGTAAGTCAGAGCGTAGAAAAATAGACTGTACTCTTGATGTTCCAGACATGCTGCAAAGAATTGTGGCCTTTTTTTTTTCCTTTTTTCTTTTCTTTTGCAATCTATCATAGAGGTTCTACCTAAAAAGTCCAAAAAGTTCTGAGTTCAATGACAATTTGTACATGTATGTTTTGAATTCTAGATTCTGGGAAAATGCCTTTTATTCAAAGCCAGGGATTATCAAACTACAACCTATGGACCAAATCCACTCTGCTGCCTGTTTTTGTAAATAAATTTTGTTGAAACACAGATACTCATTTTATATTGTCTATGGCTGACTTCATGATAAAATAGCAGAATTTAGTAGTTGCATCTGAGACCAGATGGCCCACAAATTCTAAATGTTGGTTATCTGGCCTTTTACAGAAAAGTTTGCTGACCTCTTTTCAAAACCATCATGCAATATTAAGGGCTTCTATGCATTTTTGTTCACAATCATATTGGTGCCAAGTGGCTAGTAATATTGCATTGTCTCCAACTAATGAGAGAAGAACACGGTAGATTAACTCATAAAATAATGGGTTTGTATCATGCAAGCAAAATTAAATGATATTGTAGCGAGCTGTATGTATGATTGCAAGTTTCTCGGTAGTTTGGAATGAGACGTGTGAGACGATATTAGATCATCACATGGCAAAGAGAAGTAAAGGCATGAATAAGTCCACAGAGCTTGTTCTGCAGTAGTCATGACCAAAATAATTTCATCTATCATATTAATGTTGTCATTTTGAATTTCATTGCCTGTGTGTCTGTATTTCTCTTATAAATTTTCTTTGCTGCTTTTGTAATGTTAGGGAGTTTGGTTATTCTCTCAAAGTAAGAGCAGAGCCTTTAACCTTGCCAACTCCACTTTGATTCACTAGGATATACCTGGATTCAATCTCAAGAGACAGAGGAAATCTATTCCCTTATCTTGGCTTCAGTCATTACCTAAAATAAAGTATTTCAACTTGAACTGTATTTCTCAAACTTCAGTGACATGTTTAAAATGCATGGCTCCAGGCTTTATCTCTAGAAAATCTCATTAAGTGAGGGGGGTAAAACAAAAACAAACAAACAAAAATGAAGCAAAAACTGACAGAATGTAAAGTAGAAATAGACAATTCAACAACAAAAGCAGTTGAATATTTTAATACCACACTTTCAATAATGGACAGAACAAGTAGGTGATCCACAAGGAAATAAAAGGCTTGTGCAACTAGAGCTGCCAGACCCACTAGACCTAACAGACATCTGTGGGACACCCTCTCCAACCGAAGCAGAACACACATCTTCTCAAGCATATATTCCCCAGGATAGACCATAGGTTAGGCCACAAAACAAATTTTAATAAATTTAAAAGAAGTTAAATCATATAAAGTTTATTCTCTGACTATAATAGAATGAAATTACAAATCAGTATCAGAAAGAAATTTGGGAAATTAACAAATTTGTGGATATTAAATAATACTTTCCTAGATAATCAGTGAGTTAAAGAAAACAATCACAAGGAAAATTAATCTTTAAGATGAATAAAACTAAAAACACATGTCAAATTTTATAGGATTTCACTAAAGCAATGTTTAGAGGTAGATTTGTATTTGTTGCAGCTATATTAAAAGAAAGAGATCTCAAATTGACAACCTAACTTCCCACCATAAGAAATTAGAGCAAGAAGAACAAACTAAACCTAAATCAAGCAAAAAGAAAGAAATTAGATTTGAGCAGAAATTAATGAAATAGGGAATACACAAATAATAGAGGAAACCTGTAGTTGGTTCTTTGAAAAGATCAACAAAATTAACAAACCCTCAGGTGGACTGACCAAGAAAAATAGAGAAGACTCAAATAACTAAAATTAGGAATGAAAGAGATGTCAGTATGGACTTTACAGAAATAAGAAAGATACTAGGATGTCTAGTGTGTTACCATGTGTCTAGTATGATAACACACTAGACATCCTATATGATATGGAAAAATTCCTAAAAAGACAAAACTACCAAAACTAATTCAAGAAGGTAGAAATCTGAGTAAACTTATAGCAAATGAAGGAATTGAATCAGTAATCAAAAACCTTTAACAAAGAGAAGCTCAGGACCAGATGTCTTCCTTTATGAATTCTACCAATCATTCTAAGAAGATTTAACCCCTAATTCTTAAATTCTTAACAAAGAGAGAGAGGGGGAGGGAGAAGGGAGAGAGAGAGAGAGAGAGAGAGAGAGAGAGAGAACACTTCACAACTCATTCTATGGATCCAGTATCATTCTGATATGAAAAACAATGACATCACAAAAAAATATAGCCCAATATCCTTTATGAATTTAGATGCAAAATCCTCAACAAACTATTAGCAAATGGAATCTAGCAATACATAAAAAGGGTTATTAGACACAACTAAGTGGAATTTATGCCACATACACAGCGTTGGTTCAACATGCAAAAACTGTCAGTGTAATATACCAGATTAGTAGAATAAAGGACAAAACCCCTCTAGGATCAGGAACAAGACAAGGATGTCCATTCTCACTGCCACTCTTCAACATTGTTCCAGAAGTGCTAGCCAGGACAATTAGGTAAGAAAAAAAATAAGAGCATCCACACTGGAAAGTAAGAAGTAAAACTATCTCTACTTCAGATGACATGACCTAGTATATAGAAAATCCTAAAAAATCCATAAAAAAAGTATTAGAATGAATAAACAAGTTCAACAAGGTAGCAGAATACAAGATCAGTATACAAAATCAATAGCATTTCTAAACACTTTCACTGAACAATCTAAATATAAAATTAAGGAAACAATTTCACTTATAATAGCATCAAAATAATAAAATATTTAGAAATAAATGCAATAAAATAAGTGGAAACCCTATACACATATATAATAATATATATGGCATATGTATTAACTGTTAATGATAAATGGGCTAATTTATAAAGAGGGCATAAAAATATTAACCATGATATGCCTTAAAAGAGTGTTTCAAGGTACATGCAGCAAAAACTGATAGAACTCAAAAGAAAAAATTGATAAATCCATAATTACCTTCAGGCATTTCAACAACATTCCCCAATAATTGATAGAACAATTTGACTGAAAATTAGGAAAGATACAGAAGACTTGAGCCACATTATCAAACAAATTGAACTGACTGACATTTATGGAACACTCTACCCAAGAACGGCAGAATACACATTCTTTTTAAGGGCAAATAGAATATTTACCAAGCTAGACCATACTCTGGTCAGAAGCAAGTCTGAATAAATTTAAAAGGGTTCAAGTCGTGCAAATCATGTTCTCCAACCACCACAATTAAATTAAAAATCAACAATATAATAGAAATATATCTCAGAAATCCCCACATAGCTAGAAAGTAAATAACAGAATTCTAAATAATGAGTCAAAATAAGAAATCAAATGGGAAATGAGAAAGCATTGGTATTGAATAAAAGGAAAACACAAAATTTTAATATCTTGGGATGTTCCTAAAGCAGTACTTACAGAGAGTTTACAACTTAAGTGCCTATATTAGAAAAGACATGTCTGAAATTAATTACCTCAGTTTCTACCTCAAGAAAATAGAAAAGGAAAATCAAATTAAACTCAAAATAAGCAGAAGAAAGTGATGAAGGACTGAGCTAACTAACAATTAGTGAAATTGAAAAAAAGACAAACATAATAGAATCAATTAAAATCCAAGTCTGGTTCTTTGGGAAAATCAATAAACTGATAATGCTCTAGGCAGACTAAGCAGGGAATAAAGAATCTGTAGTGACATCACCTTTCTCATTCCTAATATTTTTAATTTGGGTCTTCTCTCATTTTCTTCTTCATTCTTACTGATTGTCATTCAACATGTTTTGCCAATTTTAAAGAAAAGGCATTGATATGTGTGATGAAGCCACTTTTGCAAGCTCCAATGGTTCAGAGGAAGCTGAGGGTGCAAGATTCTCAAGTGCATATAACCACGTATCCCAGACCAAGTCTCGCAGTCTTTTCCTCCTGGATATAAATGCAAAAATACTAAGCAAAAATGTAGCAAATCAGATCCAACAGTTTCTAGTGACCCAGTGGGGTTTATCCTAGGATACAAGGCCAGCTTAACATTCAAAAATCAATTATAATTCACCATATTAACAAACTAAAAGAGAAAAATGATCTCAATAGACACAGAAAAGTCTTTTGACAAAAATCCAACATGCATTTCTGATAAAAATTCTCAGCAATCTAGGAATAAAAAGAATCTTTTGCAACATAATAAAGGACAGCTACAAACACCTGCAGTTAACATCATACTCGACAATGAAAAACAATTTTTACTCACTAATTTGGGACTGAGGCAAGGATATCTGCCCTCACCACTTCTATTCCACATTGTATTGAAGGTTAGCAAATGTAATACGGGGGAAAAATAAAAAGTGATAAAAAGCATCTAGATTGAAATGATCTTCATTCACAGAAGACAGGTCATTTACACAGAAAAGTCTACTTCATCTACAAAAGAGATCTGTGAGTTAATGAGTGTGTTTTGCAAGGCTACAGGAGACATAATCAATATAAAAGTCAATTGTGTTTGTCTATACTAGCAGGGAACAATCAAAAACTGCACACAGCATGATGACCATGACTAAGAATCACATACTGTATATTTCAAAATTGCTAAAAGGATAGATTTTAAATGTTCTCGTCACAAAAACAATAAGTAGATGAGGTAATGGAGATATTAAGTAGCTTGATTTACTCTTTCTACAATGTATACCTATATCAAACATCACATTGTACCCCATAAATACATATAATTATTATTTGTCAATTAAAATTTTTAATGTATTTTAAAAACAATGCTAGTAGATCTTCCACTTCCAGGAAGATGAATATGTGATTTTCCCTATCCCTCCCACTGAGTACGATGGAAAACTCAGGGCATTATATACAAAAGAAACATAAAATGGCTGTGTAAGGCAGGTAGAAGAAGGCAGAACTACTAGGAAACTTGGGACCTGAGGAATGGCGTAGAGCTATGCTCCCTGGGTTTTCCTTTTGCTTTATAAATCCCAGACTGGAAGCAGACGGAAATGGCATTGCAGAAATTCCAGCAGGGGCAACCACCAAAAGCCCCAACACAAAGCCTGTTCTCTCCAGCCAAAGGCCCAGGAAAGAAGCAGCCCAGTAAGATAGAAAACTCTTAGACAATAACCACTTTACTCCAGCCAAACGCCATGGAATAAACCGTGGCCCCAGCCCACCTACACCAGCAAAGGCCAAGCGGGGAGCCTAGACCTCCGCCCTTTGGATAAATCTCAAAATAATTATACTGAGTGAAAGAATCCAAACAAAAAAAGTACATCCCGCGTGACCCCATTTTTAAAATTGCCTATTTGTAACACAGAACGCTGATCAGCAGTTGCCTGGGAACCTGAGAGTGTGGGGAGGGCTGCAAGGGAGAGACCACCAGGGGACACAAGGAGGCTTTGGGGGCATGATGGATTTGTTCATTATCTTCATTCCCCGGGTTCATCTTCATTGACTAGAATAGGAGGATCTGAAGCATTAATTAATTAAGTTGGATTCCTTCATTAGTAGAAAAAACAAAAATATAAAAACAGAAGAAGATGAATTTCCATCTGAATTTGAAAAACAAGTTATATAACTCAACACACTTGGAAAACTTTGCAACATAAAAGAGACGGCTTTAACAAACAGCACGGTCCTGTTTGCGTGGTCTGCAAACTGAATCCCGAATGTACATGTCAGTTCAGAAACACAGGCTGAGCACTGCAGTCAACAGAGCTGAAATTCTCTGAATGCAGGAAAACCCATTAACACCTTTGCACAGAATAAACTGGAATGCATAATGGATCGTGCCTTCAAATTTATTTTAATAAATGGTCTAATAATTTGAGGTTAAAATAAATAATTCATCCTCTTCTCTCTCTCTCAGCCCTACAGCTTAAAAGATATATTATAGGCTGAAGTCATAGTGCAATCTCCAGCAGATTCTTTTACTGAATTTCAGTCTTAAAGGCACGACTGGGATAGTTCTTAATGAGCAGCAGTACCCTAAACTCCCATGTTTGCCAAAGACATGGGTAGAAATAGATTCATGGCACAGCAGTGGCCCAGAGGAAGCGGTGGACGCTCTCCATCTCTGCTAATTAAATGTTGCTGCTCCTCACTCCCTCTACTTTATGGGGACCTGTTTGGATCATTCATTTTGGAAACCTTGCTGCGTTGCTAGATATATCACTCCTGACTTTCCCTTTCCCCCTCCCCAGCCCCTGGAAACTACTTTTTGTCTCCCGTTCCAGGAATTCAGCCCAAATGCATCCGAAAGTGAGACAAAAACATCTCGTGCTGTGTTCTTTCACTCCCACGAAGCAAAATCAAAGAGCATCTTTATACTGGTCACAAAAGCATCCATCCTCTTGGTTGGGTTCCCATTTCAGCAGAAAATATTTGTTTTTTAAACCCTTCCTGCATTAAACTAAATCGATGAAAGAAAAATGTCTCTAACGGCCCTGTGTTTTTGAAAAATAACTATCCTAAATATGGAGAAATGACAAACAAATTATATTTCCTTCACAAAGTACATATTCAGCTCCTAATATACTCATTGTACAAATATTTATTGACCACCTACTATGTGTTTTACCAGCACTGGTGATACAGCAGTGAAGAAAAGACAAAACGTTTGTCTTTCCAGAGGGCATTCTAGTAGGGGCAAAGGAGACATGCAATAATGAAGACAAGCAAATGTGTAAGTCTGTAAGAAAATACTATGCTTTAGGGAGAACAGTGGCATAGGGATAGAGACAGGAAGAGCTGGGGGAGAGGACTGGACCAAGCAGAGAGAGAAGGAAAGGTCCCAGGGGAAGGTGGATATGAGCAAGGGTTTGAAAGAGGTGATGGGGTAGCTGCTGAGAACACAGCAGGATTCCGGGCAGAGAAACCAGCACCGGCTGGTGCTCAGAGCAGCAACAGGCCTGCAGTGTCTGGGGGACTCTGGCGGCCCCAATGGCTGAAGAATAGAGTGAGCTCAGGGAGGTCGGGGCTGATCCTGGAGGATTTGGACCTATTCTGACTGAAGGAGATCACTGAGAAGGTCTGGAGAGGGGTGACATGATATAAGTTCTGTATTTTTTTTTATTTTGTAAACATAAAATTTTAACCTTTTTTTTTCTTTTTCTTTTCTTTTTTTCTTTTCTTTTTTTTTTTTTTTTTTTTTTTTTTGATACAGAGTCTCACTCTGTCACCCAGGCTGGAGAGCAGTGGCATCAGCATGGTTCACTGCAGCCTCAAACTCCTGGCCTCAAGCAATCCTCCTGGATTAGCCTCCGGAGTGGCTGAGACTACAGATACGTGCCAGCACCCCTGGCTAATTCTTCTGTCTTTTGTAGAGACAGGTCTCACTGTGTTGCTCAGGCTGGCCTCAAACTCCTGGCCTCAAGCAGTCCTCCTGCCTCTGCCTCCCAAAGTGCTAAGATTACAGGCACAAGCCACCATGCCCAGCCAATTTTAACCATTTTTAAGTGTATCATTCAGTTGTGTTAAATATGTTCACATAGTTGTACAATTATCACCATCCATCTTCTGAACTCTTCATCTTGCCAAATAAGAATTCCATATCCATTAAACACTAACTCCCATTTCCCTTTCCCCCAGCCCCTGGCAACTACCATTCTACTTTCTCTAGATCTGCTTCCCTGTCAGACCCCAAGGTGGAAATTTGCATGTAGGAACTTTATTGAGGATTGCGTGGGAGGGGAGGGACATGTGTAGAGAGAGAAAAACGTAGGATGTGGCAGAGCAGAGGGATGGTTGGAATGGAGATGTGGCTGCAAAAGGTCTTCATCTGATCCTAGAGGACTCTCAATGTGGGAAGATCCTTTAAGGTTGTCCCACCTTGAGGCCACGTCTTCCTACCCCCACAGTGACCAGTCACTGAATGTGTGCTGACTCCTGGACGCAGGTGTGATGTGGACTGGGAAGCTCTCTTCACTGGAGGGGGATGCACTGAGAGCTTCAGCTACGATCCCTACAGAAGCCAGGGGAATGTGGGCTTCAGTTCCACAGGGGCAGGCAGGGGTCTGGGCAGCACACCACAGCACCCATGACAAGGCATCCACAGCCATCTACATGACTGCCAACAGTGCCTGGCCAAGGGTATTAGCAATCAAGTCAATGAGAAGTGTTGAAGCTTTGAACTATTTCAGAGGTAGAGCAAAAATTGTTTTCTGATGAACTGGATATTTGATGTGAGAGAAAGAGTTTAAACTTGAATGATTCCAAGATGGTTGTCCTAGCAACAAGGAAGATCAAGGTGCCATCGATTGAGGTTGCAAAGACTGAGGTTAGAAGCAGGTTTGGGTGATGCTCGCAGGAGTTTAACTGTAGACATCTTATGTATGTGTTGCCCGCAGACATCCAAGGGCAGATGCTGAGCAGGTAGTTGAATACACAGGGTGGGCTTTAGAGGAAAATTCCATCTGGGAATATAAATGTATGGATAGGTGACATTTGAAGCCATGAGACTGGATGATGTCAACATGGAAATAGAGACAGAGAAGAGAAGAAGAGACCTGAGGGTTGAGCCCCAGGAATCTACCTTTTAGAGGTGAGGGAGATCCAGTATAGAACAGTCAGTCCCAGGACAAAAAGCAGAACATTTAGTGTGTGGCCTATTCCATGTCTCCTACTACGACACTGGGTTCATTCTTTGTCCTTTCCAATTGTGATGTGGCCCGGAAAGTGTCCCTACTTAATCCACCTGCTGGACCACCTTGCCCTCTGGTTCCCTTTTGTGTTCAGCCAAGGGGAGGTGCTGTCGGGAAGCAGGTGAGGCAGGGAGCGAAATAAGGCGTCGCTCCTCCCCCTCCATCCTTCACCAGAGCAGTCCTGGTGGGCACTGCCTCACCCAATGACCACACTTTTTTGCCTGGTTTCCCCTTTCTTTGACTCCAACTCTTGGGTAGATTCTGGCAACAACCTTTCCACCATGCATTCACCCCTTCAGGTCTGGGATTGTTACCAGCTCCTGGGGGCCTGCTCTGGGTGCATCAATGTCCCTTTGCCATGTCACCCTTCTTACCCTTCTCTAAATAGTCCACTCACTGCAAAGTCCCTTTAAAATCCCTGTCCAGTATTTCATCTGCATCTGCCAAGACACTGACTCACGTATGTGTGGGCCTGGAAAGAAAGTAAAATGAAAAAGTTTGAAGGAGAAGGACAAAATCAACTGCGTCAAGAGCTGCTTGTGGTTTAACTAAGAAGCGGGACTGAACAATGACCACGGGGTTTCACAGTAGGGAAAATGGAGGCTGTTATCAAAAGTAATTTCTTTAGACGGTGGTGGTGCACAGATGCTCAGAATGTGTTTAAGGAGAAAAGGAAGAAAAGAATTTGAAAAAGCAAGAGCAGGCAACTATTTTAAGGATTTTTGCTGTAAACAGGAGCAGAAAATGGAGCAGTGCAGGGAAGAGAAAATGAGATCAACACTGGGTTTTTAAGATGGGAGAAATATTAGCATGTTTTAATGCTTGTGGGAATGATGTAGTTAGGGGGGGAAGGATGGTGCAGGGAGAGAGTGGAAAATTACTGCAGCCTTGTACTTGAGTAGCTGAGAGTGGGAGCTACCTGGTGCGGGAGAGGAGGGGCTGGCTGGAAAATGTTGCTTAGAGGATTTGTCTACAGTACTCAGAAGGAAGGCAGAAAGTATAGGTGCAGATGCTGACACGTGAGCAGGTGTAGGAGTGGAAACATGTGGAAATCCTTTTCTTACCATTTCTATTGAACCAGCAGCAATAGCATCACCTGAGAGTGAGGATGAGGGCAACATTGTTGGAGATTTGAGGAGAGAGGGACAGCATGCAATTATTTAGAGAGTGGGAGAGTGGCCAATGGACCAGGAAAGGTAGGGGGATTGTGGAATGACATTGAGGGTTGTTAGACAGTTTGAGTCATACATTCAAAATAAGGCCATGGTTTTTTTGTGTTTCTCCTGTCCTGCAGGCAAAGTATAGGGAAGATTTTTTTTGAAGGTTTGTAGTTTTTCCAAGAGAGGATTACAAAGCAAGAAAGGGCACAAGAGCTGAGAAGGAATGACTGTGACTGCCCAAGAATCTGAGCATGTTAACGAGAACTGTGGACAACATACAAAGGTGCGAAGCCAGACACTGGAAGGAATGATCTGGGACATAGGTGGCATGTTAAAAATGTCAAGCCCCATCCAGCATACACTGAAGAATACAAAGGAGTTTTGTACATATTCCTTGCTCTTGATAGGCTTAAAGTCTGATGGATAGGGATAAATTTCCCAAGGTGGGGGAAGAATTTACTAGGTTTCTTTGCATACTTCTAAATGCAAGGAATTTTGCCTACAGTTTCTGATTTAAGACACTTCATGGAAGCACAGTTAGGTGGCATCATTATTCCTTTTTATATATGAAGATCCTCAAGCTTAGTAACTTGCCTCATGTTGCAGGAGCTAGGATAATTCAAAACAAATGTTTTTGTCAGCTCAAGCTGCCATAACAAAATATCACAGTCTGCATGGCTTCAGCCACAGAAATTTATTTTCTCACAGTTCTAGAGACTGGGGAAGTCCAAGGTCAAGGTACTAGACAATTTAGTTCCTGGTGAGGACTTTGTTCCTAGCTTATATTAATAAGCTTTCTTATTGCCTTCTTGCTGTGTCCTCACATAGCATAGGTTGGGAAATCAATTTCTCTCTTTCTCTCTCTCTCTCTCTATCGCTCTCTCTCTCCCCCCCTTCCTCCCTCCCTCCCCTCTCCCCCTCGGAAGACACCAATCCTATCAGATTAGGATCCCACCCTTATGACCGCATTTAACCTTAATTACCTTCTGAAAACCCTATCTCCAAATGTAATCACATTGGGGGTTAGGACTTCAATATATGAATTTGGGGGAGACATAATTCAGTCCATAGCACCAATATATTCTGATTCCAAAATTCCTTGTTCTTGCCACTTTATGATAGAGAAATACAGAGAACATTTCTAGATGAAATAACAAATTCATTGCCCTTTCATGATGTGCTCAAAGCCCTCTAAAATTGTTCCCTCATAAAATAGAGGCTGTAATATACTACATTCATATTAGAGCTTTCAAAAGAATGATATAACATGGATTTATAAGTTCTGCCATAGATATCCCTGATATAGCAAGTGAAAAAAAGCATGTCACAGATAGCCAAACTTATAGAAGCTGAGAGTGGAATGATGGTTTCCAGAGGCTGGGGTAGAGGAAATGGGGAGTTGTTCAATGAGTATAAAGTTGCAGTTATTCAAGATGAATAAGTTCTAGAGATCTGCTGTACAACTTAGTGTTAATAGTTAACAATACTGTATTGTTCTCTTAAAATTTGTTAAGAGGGTAGATCTCATGTAGTGTTCTTAACACAAAACAACAACAAACAAAAAGAACCCACAAAGGGACAAAAGGAAACTTTTGGAGGTGATGGATATATTTATTACTTTGATTATGGTAATGATATCATGGGTGTTTTCATATGACTGAACCCATCAAAGTGTGTGCATTAAACATGCATCATTTTTCCGTATATCAATTATACTTCAGTAAAGCTATTTACAAAAAAATCTAAGCCTCAGAACACAAGCATGGTGTGATACCATTTGTTTTCAAAGGACAGTATATGAGTTTGCTAGGATTGCCATAACAAAGTAGCACAGACAAGGTGGCTTAATCAACAGAAATTTATTTTCTCTTAATTCTGAAAGCTAGAAGTTTAGAATCAAGGTGTCAGCAGGGTTGGTTTCTTCTGAGGCCTCTCTCTGTCTTTGGATTGCAGATGATTATCTTCTCCCTGTATCTACACATGGTCTTCCCTCTGAGGGTGTCTGTATTTGAATTTCATCTTCTTATAAGGGCACCTGTCACATGGGCTTAGGACTTGCCCTAATTACTTCATTTTAACTTAAGTACTTCTTTAAAGAGCTATCTCTAAATACAGTCACATTCTGTGATACTAGGGGTTAGGACTTTAACATGAATTTTGGGTAATTCAGCCCTAACAGACATCAACATTGTATGTGTGGAGCGTCCATGTGTATTTATTTTTTTATAACATGCAGGTATGGTCGTAAATGCATAAAGCAGTGTTGGGGAAAGTTCACAATATAATAGCACTTGCCTTTGGAGTGGGGAGTTGGTTTTGAAGATGGGGCATAAAGAGGAACTTTTGCTCTTGATTCCACACAGGTCTTCATTCTTGATTTCTTACAACAGAATAAAAGAATATATTTCATTTGTATTGAAAAGAATTAAACATTTTTAAAACAGTAAGAGGAGAAGTATGCAATAAGGGCCATTTGTGCTTCATTATGTAAATAAGGCTGTATACTATAGACTCCAGGCTTCCAAGTTTGATATCAAAACCAGATGGTAGTACCTGGTATTATGGCTAAATAATGGGAACTTAATCCCTCTGTGAGGGTCCCTAACCTTCCCTCTCTTGACCTCAGTGCTATCATCTGTAGAATAAAGGGTCTGGTCTAGCAATTACATTTCTACATGTCCACATTCCATGGCTCATGTAGGTTGCGGGGAGAAAGAGTAGGCCAGAAAGAAAACCGAGTAGTCAGATGGGAATTACAAGCCTCATGTTGATGCCCATATCTCTGTGTGAAATTAGGAAATTTACTTTTCCTCTCTGGGTCTTGGTTTCACCATCAGTAAAACAAGAAGCTTTAACTAGGTCAATGGTTCTTACGTTGGCTCTGGAGTACGCTAACCAGGAGTAACGTCACGCGTGGCTTAAAGGGCAGTGGCTGGGATCTCTTTCTCTCTCTCCTATCACAAATAGACAACTTCATATCTATCTACAAAATAATCAACTTCTGAAGAAGTTTTTACTTAGAAAAAAATGGTTAGAACGCTAAAGGAAGATTCTCACAGAGAAAGGGATTAAAATTTTATAGGTGGCCTGGCAGTTTGGAGGCTTAGGATATTAAGCAGAAGGCAAAACATCTGGTGTGTTTAAGCATTTATATGTATCCTGGAGCTTGGAGTGTGCGTGGAGATATAAATCTGCATAGGCTATGTGTGGCCAGATCACAGAGGATATCTTTTGATATATTAAAGGGCTTGACTCTTGCTGTGCTGTATGTATTTGGAGGCTGTGTTATTATGTGCATACTAATTCACTATTATGTCTTGGTAAATCAGTTCTTATATCTCTATGTGACACCCCTTTTCACATTGCTTGGAATTAACATTGGTACATTCATTTTTAAATTTTAGATATCGTTTTCATTTCAGCTATTTTGGTTTATTCTTTGCTGACTTTGTTTTAAATGTGACTTCTGTAAGCAACTTAGGTGCATTTTTTATTTTGCTTTATCAAATCTAATACACTTTGTCTTTTAATACATAAGCATAATCTGTTTACTTATATTGTAATTATAGATACATTTGATCACTTTGATCAGTATGCTTTCTCTTTCCCTGCTTTTTCTTAGATTAATAGAGGTTTATCCTTTTCCATTACAGGCTATTGATTCTATTTCTTTTTCATTAGGAGTCACTCTTAAAATCTCAAAATGTCACATTTTTCGTAACTACATACAGAGTTATTCAGTTTTATTATTTTTCACCATCTTTAAAAAAGGTTCAGAGCCCTAGTGTGTTTTAATTGCCCTACAAATCCCCTTGTCACTAATGTACATGTTACTTGTCTAATATTGTAATGTAATCTATAATTACATGTCTAATATTTTCCCACATTATATAAAAACAAATAAGCAAATGTCATTTGCTATTATAGTTTTTTTTAAGGTAAGATTTCATTTTCAATTTACCAGCTTAGTTTACTAGTTTCTTTCTCTTTTTTTTTTTTAACTTATATTATAATCCAAGTATTTTTATTGCTCTTCTTGCTAAAACTCATTCTTAAGGAGCCAGATCTTTCAGCAAAAGTGAGGTGAGGCAAACTATCTTTGTATGCATGAAAACATATTTGTTTCATCTCTCTTTAGAATACTGACATAGGTTGGGTTTAAAATTCCAAGTTGATATTTATTTCCCCTCCAGATTTGCAGATGTAACTTTAGCATGTATCATAATTGATTAAGTTTCTTATCAGTCTGTTGTTCCTTTGTACATTATATTTGTTTCTCATTCTGGTAACTTTTAAGAGCACACCTTTACCCTTTATGTCCTGAAGTTTTGTCACTATGTTACTAGGTGTGAATTTAGTTTACTTAGCAACTCTCTTGTCTTTCTTCAATTAAGAAAAAGTTTTCTCTTAGAATATTACTCATTTGACACTCCCCCTATGTTCTAGTTCTATAAATAATATGAGGTGTATATTAGAGCACTGCTATCTGTCCCCATTGTCTTACAAAATCTGTCATTCCTGTCATAATTTCTCCTTTCTGTGCTATGTTCTTGGTGAGTTTGCCACAATTATCCCCCTATTCTCAGTTTTCTCCTTGATTATGTCTAGTTTAGAGTTGTTCTACCCATTAGCTTTGAATTTTATCAATTTTTAATTTTTTCCCCCAGAATTTCTAAAGGCTTTGATTCCCTATCCACTTATTCCTCATTTTTCTCTGTTATTTTCTTATTGTCTAATGGTCCAGAATTTTAATTTATTTTTTTTTCCTTTTTGGTTGCCTCTCATTTCACTCCCAAACAAGTATTCTTTCATTTTTGTTTTCTTTTAGAGTTTTGAATTTTAAGTGGCAATAATATTCCTAGCAGTTGTTTCTTTGTATTGTTCTCTCTGTGTAGTTTTCTAAGTCCCCAGTTCAAAACTGTGTTTCATGTCATCATTGCAGAACTCCTGCCCCCCCCCCCCCCGGGGTGCACCAGCGTCAGTGCCTGACTCTGGTTGTGTTTCCCTAGTTCTGCCTCTGCTTATCCTATTCCTTTGGAAAAGCAGAGTTCTGTGGCCATGGCCTTGAACCTTGATACATTTATCTTTCTTTTTTGGGGGGCACAGTTTCACCTCCTAAAGTGATCCTGGGTCATACATTGTCATGCACTGAGCCTGCAGCCCACTTGTTATTCTCCCCTGCTGGGTTTGAACACTTGGGTGCACATGTGTGTTTCTGGCCCAGTGTCCAGTAGGTTTGCATAACAAGCAGTGTGTTTTTGCTTGTTTTCTGATCTATGAAGATGTTTGTTTATATTTTCAGTGTGACTAAGCCCATTTATGTAAATGTGGGTGCATGCACACATGCACATGCACCCCCCCACACACACACACACAACACATAATTGTTGAGATTGAATAACCTCAACCTAATACTCAAACTTAGTCCTTAAGCCAAAGGTGACTATGGAACAAAAGAATGATAAAGTCAGGTTTACACTGTGGCAAGATGCTCTTGCAAAGTAGGAGGAAGAGCTGGGTCTTGTTACAAAACTACTCAGAAGTCCAGGGAGGAACTAAAATGGGAAAAGCTGAGGCTGCAGAGCCTGGTGCACCTGGCCTTGTGTCTCTGCCCCGCCACCTACTTCACATGGTGCTGGATAAGTTGCTTAACCTCCCTGAGCTTCATTTCTTCCTCTGTAAAAATGGGGATAATAGTACCATTTACCAGTAATGTTTGGGAAATAGGCTCAAACCCTGGGGCTCAACAGTTCTGAATATAATTTATTGACCAGTTCTTGTGCTAAGTACTTTGCATATATTATTTCACTCAATGCTTATGAAAACTCTGTGAGGTAAGTTTCATTACCCTAAAGCACAGATGTGTTAATAAAATCTGAGGTTTAAGAAAGTTGAAATCATTTACTTACCCAAGGAACAGCAAGTTAGCTGTGAAACCAGCACTGATGTCGCCTCCACCTCTTGACTAAAGGCAGATAAAGGCTTGTATTCTACTATTCTTATTGATAAGGCCAAGTCTGGAGCGGTAGAGGGAAAAGGCAACAGTGGGATAGCACAGATGCAGCAGGTGAGGGACAGGGAAGAGGCAAATATATCTCAGCCTGTGCACTAGAGGAGATACAGGGAGGCTAAATTCCCCAAAATGAGGGACAACAATTTGTCTTCTATATCCAAGATCTGCAAGCTTGGTTTCAGACAGACACACATAGGTTTCAGGCTAGATACCTCTGCTTCCCAACTGGGACCTTGGGAAAGTCACTTTAATTTCCGAGCCCCAAGTCCACATGTGTAGGATGGGACTAACAGTCCATACTGTGCAGGCTTATTGAGAGGATAAAATGAAATACCGCAGTCTTGTTCACAGAGTAGAGCACAGCCCAGAGTCAGGCTCAGGTCCAGGTAATTTCAAAGCTCTTACTTCTTTCTTTTAGTATTTTTTTAAACTTATTTTTTATTTGTATATATTCATGGAGTACAAGTACAATTTTGCTACTTTGCTACATTGCATTGTAGTGAAGTCATTGGCTTCAGTACATCTGTCGCTATAGCAACACACATTATACCCCCTTAGCAACCTCCTGTCATCCACCCACCTCCCTCCCCGACCCCTCTGAGTTTCCATTGTCCATCATTCCACATTCTGCTTCCATGTGTACACAGTGTTTAGCTCCCACTTATAAGTGAAAACATGTGATATTTGTCTTTCCGTGTCTATGTTGTTTCATTTAAGATAATGGCCTCCAGTTTTATCCATGTTACTGTAAAAGACATGATTTCATTCTTTTTTATGACTGAATAGTATTCCATTGTGTGTACAGACCACATTTTCTTTATCTAATCCTCCATTGATGGACACATGTTGATTCCACATATTTGCTATTGTGAATAGGGTAAAACCCTTCCTTCCTTCACACCCACCTTTTGCTCCTCACAGAGGATGAGATGGAGGACCAGGGCTCCAGACACAGGCAGGACTTCAAAATGCAGAAGGAAGATGGAAGGATGTTTCAGTTGGTGAGAAAACTATAAATCCAGGAAAGCTTTATTTATTTTTCAGCAGCTTTTAATCCTAAAATATTTTTCATACTTTGATAATAAAGCTAAATCTGAAACCAACCTAAAGAGTGTAAGGGTGAGGGGTACTTCTTCTGTTTCTTTTTCTTTCCTTTTTTTATGCAACTCTTGTAATTAAACACAAATCTTGAATAATGCAAACCTATAATTCATGCAAATTGATCCCTAATGAGATGGAAACAAGCCAGATTTTAATTTGTTGAACTTGTGGGAGATAGTATAATGAGTTGGAAGGAACAGATGCAAAAATATGTCCCCTTTCATCTAAAATGATCTCAACATTTCATTTCTGTGCTGTCATATAAGCTTTTCATGTCTTCAATACAATTTTAATTTTTTTCCTTTTTTTTTTTTGCTAAGGATATGATCACTCACAACTCATTATATTTTTCCTAACTCCTCATAGTTGACAGAATCTTTGTTGACCCCACATCCTAAGACTTTTAAGCCCTGGAAGAGAACTTGATCCATTAATGATATGTGACCAACAAACATTCCATATGCACCTTAACAGAAACCTCAAGAATTTTTGTAAACTGTTGGTAATTAGTTCTAAATATGGAAAAAAGAGTAAGATGCTCACAAACTCTGTTCTGTTGGTAATACTGAGAATAGGAGCCAAAGAGGAAAGCATTTCAGGCAAAAGAACTGCATAAGCAAAAATATGGAAGCATGAATATGTATGACTTGTTTGGCACATAATGCCTATACTGAAATTATTCTCCTCTTGTATTAATTTTCCTCATAGGTACACAGAAAAGGAGGTTAAACACTTAGAATTTCTCAATGTATCCCTTCTTCAGTCACAATCTTCCCAGTGGTCCAAGTCTGTTCCCTTAACAGTAAATAATCTTCACTCTTTGAACAAAATGAGGAAGAAACCAGTGTGACTTGTATGAAATCCATGCTGTGTAATTAATGAGTAGGGGTGATCCAAAATATGGTTCCCATCTGTGTAGCATTTGTGACTTAATAAGGATGGATCTAGGGTTCCCAAGATAATCCACGAGGAGGACCCATAGGACTCGGCATTTACTAGTACCCATGGCTGAGCTGTGTTACAATGAAAGAACACAAAGCAAAATAAGCAAAAGGAAAAGTCAAACAGGGCAACATCCAGAAGAACCAGGTAAAAGCTTCCAAGAGTCTTTCCCCAGCGGAGTCACATAAAGGCATCTAACGCCCATAGCAATGAGCTGTGAAACACACATGAACTGTCATCCACCAGGGAAGCTATTAGGGACCCAGTGCCCTAGATTTTTATTTGGGGCTAGTCTTGCAGGCACTGTTTCCCTAGCATGTACCAAAATCCAGATTCCCAGAAAGAAAACAGGAGCTCAACATAAACTGTAATGTCTGGACGAATAGTTCACACCCAGAGAGCGACTCTTATTAGTTCTGGGCATGGTGACTCCTCCCCCAATCCATGTTCTCATCTTCCCTCTGCAAAGGTCTTTTTAGGATTGTAGAGTCAGGCCTGCTATGCTAAATCTCTTTTCACAGGAGGATGGACAAGTCCTCAAACAATTATCATCCAAGGAAGAATGCAGAAAATGATCCTAGATAATATAACTTAATCTGAATATAAATACCAAAAAAAGGGAAATTATTTCTAAATTAAGACAATTTAACCAGTGTTTATTACAGTCTTATGGAGCAGCATGGTAGAGACAGTATGGGAGGGAAAGTCATGATCAGGAGTGAGAAGGACAGTCTCTCCTGACCTGGGTCTTAAAGGAAGAAGACAGGCATGTAGGAAGGCCATGCAGGGAGATGGAGCAAACAGCACAGGCAAACGAGTGATTTAGGGAACACCCATGATAATTGATGAGAATAGTCTCATTCATTCGTGTGTTCATCCTGCCTGTATCAACTTCTTATTGCTGCTATAACTAGTTACTGCAGATGGACTGCCATAAAAATAACACAGACACTTTCCTGGCAATTCTGGAAATCTGAAATAAATGTTACAGGGTCAAAACTGAGGTGTCAGCAAGACTGGTTCCTTCTGTAGTCTCTGAGGGGGAAATCTGTTTCCTTTCCTTTTCAGCTTCTATGGGCCACCCACAGTCCTTGGAGCACTACTCCATCCTCACATCATTACAGCATCTTTCTTCCACCATTGTATCAACTGCTCCTTTTGACTCCTGTGATTACATTGGGACTACCAGATGATTCAGAATAATCTCCCCATCTCAAGATCCTTAACCTAATCACACTTGCAAAATACCTTTTGCGATATAAGGCAACATTGATGTGCTCTGGGGATCGGGACGTGGACATTTTGTGGGTAGCATTATTCAGGTTACCACACAGTCACCCACATATTCATTTATTAATTGAGCAGATATATATTGCTCTGTTACATATTAATAGCATTCACTGTACTAACCAAAGGGAATTTAAAAAATAAACATGTTAGTTGATAAGTATGCATGTATGTGTAGTAAGAGCCTTGGTCAAGATCTTCCCTGGGTGTGGTAGGAGTATACAGAAGTCACATAAGCCAGCATAGAGTTAAATTTAAAAAATAAAAAAACTAGCCATATGTGGAAAAATACTCAGGGAATTTTATTGGAGCACTGTAATGAGAACAGATAACGAAGGGTCTTGGAAACTTTGCACAGGGTCTTATCCTTTACAAGAAAGAAATATTTGTTCCATGGCAGCCCAAGCTTCAGAAGACAGGGTTAGAGTTTCAGCAATTCAGAGATTGTATATAAAACATTATAGTTTTGGAATAGAATGAATTAATCACCCACTGAGGTTCATTACCCACTGAAGTTCACTGACCCACTGGCTCAAGTAAAGAAGGTACTTTAAGATTAAACCAAAGAAAGATGGTCTGAGTTAGTCTTATGCCAAATTATGGAATATCATTTACTTGGTCAATGCTTGAATCTATTTTTACAGCAACTTAATCAATTCATTAATTGTGGATGATCTAAGTTGAAAATAATCAAAATAGTCTCAAATATATAAAATCTTATTGGCTATCAGAAATCTGAGTTATGGATAATGCCAATCAAAATGTTGTTTAAGTCTGCAGCTTAAAACAGAGGGTGAGTGCTCAAGTCTTTTCTTCAAGTTATAAATGCAAATCCTTCAATATACATTTAGTGAACACTTAAATAGTTCAAGGTATGTATTAAGATGAGCTTCACAGACCCTGATCTCTAGGAGTATACTGGAGGAGATGCATGCACAAACACTTGTGCAAAAATCTGACCTTGATGAATGAAACTATGTAAGTGCAATGTGCCATGGAAGTGTTTACTTTTGACAGAAGGAATGCCACAAAATTTACAGAGTGAGGCCAATTTAAGTTAAGCCTTGAAAAGTGGTGATGATGATGATTATCATCATCATCATAATGTCAATAATGATATCTACCTTTTGTATACCTATGATTTTTTTCTTGAGGAAAAGGACTCAAATCTGTGAAGGAAACACAAAACAACACTGCATTAAATGTAACTGAGTTCTTGCTAACAAGAGGAAAGAGCATGACTGACATAGACTCACATACCCCAAGATTCAAATGCTAGTTCCTACACTAATTATCTGTGTTTATTCAAGTAATTAACTTCTGTGAGTCTCCATGTCCTCATTTACAAAACAAAAATGTTAATGATGCAACCTAAAAAGGTTATTTCTTCTGTCCCCTCAGCCATTTCCTAATGATGTAAACTGGGGTAACTTCTTCATCTTTTAATGTTTTCAAATGCAAAATACAGAAAATTTATACTATTTACTTCACAGAAATAAATAATCAGTAAGAAGGTAATGAGATAATGTGTGCAAAATCTTTTCTGTGAATCATAGAATGCTAAACAAAAGTTAGTATCTTTAATTTAATATCACTTCTAAAGCGATAAAACTGTAGATATTTAGAGGTTCAAGGAATGAGAAACTAGAATAACCTCAGAAGACTTCCTGTAGGAAATAGGATATGGATTAGGATTTATGTGACTTTGGAAGCACTAGCTATAAATACCACAATTCAAGACCCTGTGATAGAGTAATAATCACTAAGATATTCTCCCTGGGGGTGTAATCGATATACTAGATTTCTAGATTATGATATTATCATCAATTATTGGTTTAATTTGATTTTTATAATATAATTGGTTTTATTTGCTTTACTGAAATAGAAATTCTTTTATCCAGGAAGTTGATCAGGGTACAGCTCATCCAGGGCCAGTTTCTGGTGTTAGGGATGGTCAAAATTAATAGTAAATGTGTCTAGGCAAGCAGGTGAAATTTTGATTTTTCAGGATTTAGCTGATGGCTGATTCAAAGGAGTAAAGGATAATTAGGGTGGCTATAAGTAGGAAGAGATACTGACTCAAGGAAAGAGAATAGACTTAGAGTTCTGGCCCAGCGGAAACAGTGTCAAACAGATGTCATTCAGCACCCTGGACAGTGCCTTAAACACCTTGGAGAAATAGGTCACTCTAATAATGCCTGGCTGCAGATTTGAGAAGTTTCTGTTCATTGCTTCAGTGTGCCAAAAGGAGCACTATGTGAACAGCCCAGCTACTGGCAAAACTGTAATCTGAAAAATATCAACCTCATATCATACCAAATAATCAAAATATGTAAATATATTGGTCCTATGAAGAATGGCATGAGCAGGAAAAGTCAAGTTCATCCACGGAGTATAGCACTGAAGATAGTCTACTGTAGGATCCATGAGAAAAGCCCAGGATACTATTTGGGATTTTCAAAAGGTACAAGGAGATATATCCCTCTGCCCAGAGGACCAGAAAACCATAAGGAGAATAAAACTTGAATCAACTAGGTAAGATGGGGAAAAAATGAATGAGATGAAGTTGGAAAACTAGAAACAAGTATTTTAAAAATCATACCAGAGGCTACACAAATAATTTTCTAAGTTAATGTAAAAACTGATAGAATCTAATAAGGGATATGGATGACAAATTTGCAAAACCACCTCAGGTTGCAGAGGAAAAAGTAGAGATGAAACACAAATATTCAAATTACTATCATAAAACAAAACTATAATAATAGAATTCAAGGAAATTAAAAATATAAAAACTCTACCTTAATTAGAAAATATGCATGTAAATATTTGTATAATGCAAAAAAGTAATAAAATAATACTAAGAAACATAGATAACCTGAATAGGACAGTAACCATGAGCAAACTGGAATAAAAGTAGTTATGGAATCGCTTCTGAAAAAGTGCTCAGCCTCAGTTTATAAGTGACCTTATAAAAATTCTTATCCTTTATAAACTATGCCGGAACATGGAAATATGGAAATGCTCTCAATTTTACAAACCTAGTATATCTTGTTTCTAAATCCTGATGAAGATAACATAAGAAAATCATTGAAGTCTCACTTTGAAATATTGCTATAAAATCCCATAAAATATCACAGGCAATAAAATCTAGTAGTCAATTAAAATTAAAATATAAAGTATTATTTTAGAATGACAGAATGGGTTCTTAATGTAAAACATTAATATTTCTGTTATTCATGGAAGAGACACAGACTGTCTGCCCTTAATCTCTCTGTGTCCTCTTTCTGGTAAAACTCAACGTATTGTCTACCATGCACATCTCTATTTCCTCACCTCTGATTCTGTCATTACTAACTCCATCACTCTTGCCTTCAATACCTTAGGACCTCAATGAGGCCTTTCCTCCATCCTACAATGTCTAGCAGTCAACTCTCAGTGCTTATACTCAGTTTTTCATCAGCATCTGACACAGGTGAACATTCCATGCTTCTTGGATTTGTTTTCTGCATGTTGCTTCTGGGATACCACACTCAATTGGTATTTCTTTCTGCCTTTCTAGTTATTCTTTTGCTTATTCCTCTTCCTCATTTAAATGATACTGCCCCAGGCTCATGCCAGGGACCGCTTCTCTCTGTATACATTTGCTATGTGATCTCAGCCAGCCCTGTGGTGCTATCCACCATTGCTCCTCTATCAACTTCCATATTTATATTTGTGTGGATTGCAAACTTGTGAGCTCTAGTTTCTCTGTGCTGCTGCCTGATTAACATCTGTTCAGATGCCTAGTAGTCAAAACAGCTTCACAGTTCCCGAGAGCAGCTCCTCATCCCTCCCTCCCTCCATCACCTGCCCCTCTGTAAAAGTTTACCGACTGGGTCACTGGCACCACCTATCTGCTTCAGCCAAACCTTAGGTGCTGTCCTTTCTACCCCTGTACAATCTGTTAGCACATTGTGCCAACTCTGTTTTCAAAATTAATCCCCAAATGTGGCGCTTCATTTCTCACCCCCTAAACTATGATCACCCTCATAGGGAAATGTTTTTATCCTTGAGCTAGGAGTGTGTGAGCATTCTCAGGATGAACATAAGAACATGTATGTTATTTCATATGCATTTATTCTTTGCCTTCTACTCCCACACTGGAATTAAACTGTCTTAAGAATAAATGACACAGAGTTAAGAAAGAGTATCCATGCCATTCTGATATGTTTTCATTTATTCAAAGCCAGCTCAAACTCATGTGGTTGTCCCTCCCAACATTGCCCAAAACTCGGGCCACAATGCCGCACATGCCACCCGCACAGAACTTACCTCTGCTGTTTTTCCATGAGCTCCCCCTCCCCTCCAGGGAGTACCATGCTTCTATATCAGTGGACGCTCCTGTCCCCCCTTTGTCCCTCCACAGCTCTGCCCTCACAACTTGATAAGCATCTATGAGAGGAAGGACTTAGCAAGATTGAAAGTTTATGTGTGTGTGAGAGAGAGGGAGAGAGAGAGAGAGATAAACAGAAAGAGAGAGGTATTATTCTAAGAGCTGGCACCCCAAAATAAAAGATTTTTGTTCAGAAAGAAACCTTTATTTCTTTACTTCTTGGTAAGCTGCTTGAAGTAAACACTGAATTCCTGAGTGTGCAGGAGTTGAAGAAACACATGAGAAAGCTAAAGTGCTTAGTCCTTGAAAAGAACAGAGCGTACTGAGCATATGGTGTGTTGAGAGGAAAGGGGAGAAGGAGGGTTGCTGAGATGCATGGCTGACTCGCCAGTGACCTTTTAAGGTCAGAGGACCTAATGTCCAATTTAAACATGATTATAATTGTGTCGATGTAAACAACTTTGTCCTTCTTCCCAAACTCTTAGGATCATTGCCTATGTGTAAATACTACACAATTGTGTATGTGTGAGTGTGTATGTGGCAACTGAAAGAAGAGGCTGAGTTCCATAGAGGGACCAGCAGGGGACAAAATAGAGCAGGTGGTGGCACAAACTAAACTAATGCAGCAGAAATAGGAGCCTGGAGCCAGAGATGATAAGGAAAATATGGGTCTACCCACTGCACTTCATCATTGGAAATGCACAAAATTTGAGTACTGGGCTTTCTGAGCATGCAAAATAGAGTTGGTGCCCACATTACATGGATCATAGGGCCAGGGAGACCCCAGTTACCATGTGGACCTTGCATACTTATCACCCTCCATTGTACAAATAAATGTGAAGCCTGAAGATCTGCTGGTAGTGTTAATGTGGATGGAGAAGGAACTGCTGGACCTTCCTCCCTGATAAGAAGATGCTGGTGGCTTTGATGGTTCAGGAAAGGATCTTTGCCAACTCCAAAACATGGCCTTAATGAATGCTGACAAATCTCCAAAGGGAGGAAGGAAACATACAAATAGAACTAATCTGTGCTCTATCAAAGGTGTAAACAGATGCTAAGTATTATGAAAATGCTTCAAGGGAGATTTACTTGCTTATAGCTTTGCAATGATCTCACACACTCATCCCAACAAGAGCTTAGCTCACAAACACATGCAGAGGCACATCTCCTACCACTTGTGCACCTCACCCCATTACCATCCAGCCTAACTCTACCCTTTCAGAGTCAAAGAATATCAGGACTGGAAGTCACTGCACAGATTCTCAAATTTCCATCCATGGCCCAGTATAGTCATAAGGAATGTGCTCCTGGTTCATCATAAAGTGACTGGCCCCACCCTAAAAAAATGAAGATTCAAATATAAAACGTTAATTTTATTCAACTGAGAGAACTGACAGACTATATCATAGGCTCATGAACATAGTGGACTCTGGAGCCAGACAGCCTGGGTTCCAAACCCAACTCCACCAATTTTTAGCCACACAGCTTTGGTTAAGGTGCATGACTCCTCTCCTCGGTTTCTTCACTTGTAAAGTGTAGATCATAATAATGGCATTACCATATAGTTTTGTTTAGAGGATTAATGTCTGTAAAGCACTGAGAACAATGCCTGGCACATGGTAAGTGTCACATAAATGTTTATTAATAAGTGTAATTTCATTTAATCTTAGATGTTCCAACTGCTTTTCTGGTATTTTTAATCCCTTGTGAAATGCCGGTTTTAGAAAATTATATGGCTTTTTGTTGATTTGGTTTTCATATTCTTGTTTCACATAATAAGAAATTGGCACCCAATTTTATGGTGGTTCTGTGCCCTCCACACCCATTTTTTCAATTCTGACCGAAATCTCCAAATCTAGAAAATACTATATTAGTGAAATCCTCTATTTATAAACAGAGAAATGGAAATCTGTCAATTATGAGTTCCCATGATCTCACAATCCTGTGCAATTTGGCTCCTTACCTACAACAATGTCCTCTCTGCCCAGCACTTTCCTGCTGTTTGATATCTTCCAACTACACTGGCCTTGTTTCTCTTCCTCAGATGCTCCGAGCAGCACATCACCAACGTGGAGCCTACTTTCTTACTTGAAAGAAGAGTTAGGTGGTACCCATATATCTTTCTGCTAACATACAGACAGTTGAGTTTTTCATGAGAAATACTGTGTTTGTGTGAATGATTTTTAATGAATGCACCTGAGATTAAAATTGCAAGGGCTATGACAGCATGAGAACTTTGCCTGGTTCATACATTAACATCAGAATCCATGAGCTGATTGGCTTGATGGGTCGTAGGGCACTCAAATATTTCTGAGCATAAATTGACTGACTTCACCCATGAAGAAATTGGTGAAAATGTGAAATTTTGTATGAGAGCCTACCTTTTTGTACCCTCTGCAATTTTTAAAAGCATTTAAAAAATAAAATAATGCTTTCTATGAGCATTAACCATTTTAATTTATAGTAACTACACAATCAAATTTTAAATGTAAATTTTATTATAAATTTTAGTGAAGAGTTCCCTCTTCAAGAAGGAAGTAGCAGGAATAGTAACAGAATCATTGACAACCAACCAAGATATAAAAACAAGCCTCTTATTTTCTTTTCCCCCAAAAAAGTGGTATGACTAAACATAATCTAGTTATCAGTAGATGCATGCTACAAAATGTCCCCGAGATATCAGGTCTTAACTCAGCTAAGAGTCTTTGCAGGTTATATAACTGTGTCTTGTGACACTAGATATATTATAGCTAGCCTGAGGTGGAAACAAGAGTCATTAATCTCTACCAGTGAAGTAAAAATAGTTCCGTAGATTGTATTAACTTTAGAATGGTGACATAATCTAAGGTATACATGGTGACCAACCTAAGTCTTAAATAAGGATTCTGATATGTTAGGTTTTAAGATATTAAAAAAAGGATTACATTTCTTAATAATGTTGTCTGCAGATATATCTTTATAAAATAAAGTATAAACTCTGGAATGTCCAAGAGTCTCTAAGCAGAAAGAAAGTATATTCCTGGTTTTATTCCACAAGATGGAGCCAGTTATAGAACCGTGATATTGCATCTGCAGTCAGAAATCTGTTTTGCTTGTAAAATAGGAACTATCCCATCATTCTTATTTTTAGTGACAAACAGTGGGTTATAACAATAAAGCGTTCTACTTCATTTATCATTCTGAAGAGGGTTTTTTAATGCACAACAGTAGCCTGTGTTTCCAAAGAAAAAGTGTCAGAAATGTCACCAGTAGGGAAGTTTGTGGCATAAATTTCTACAAGGTGGCCAGCATGGGAGTAGAGAGGGCAGGAACACTGCCACACTCTCAGATGTGCCAGCGGTACCGACAGGCACAATCTGACATCTGCAATACAGGGAATCTGAAGCCTGTTCTCCCAGAAACATATTTGGCATTATTAAGGAAGAGAAGACCAAAACCCTGGGGATATTTATTTTCCAAGTAGTCCAGGTTCCTAAGTAATAAAGAAAATGCTTATTTATATAAAAACTCCATGAATCACTGAGAAAACGGGAAATGACTGATAAAGCGAATACTCTCATGATGGCCCCCACCCTTCAGGGCTCACTTCCTTTCTATCTCCACCAGAAAACTGAGAAATAACCAGTTTAAACTGATCTTTTTCTCTCCTCTGAAATTCTGCAGCATAACTTACATCCATACCACAAAATTGGCTTTACACTTTAAGCTATTTTATCATCCACTGGAATGTTTATTCATTAGGCAATTATGATCTGATATCCTTCTATAGGTACACCATGGTCTCAAAATCTTGGAAAACATTACCTATTGCAATATCTGCATAAAACTCTGTCTGAAACGATGTCGGTCTACTTCTTCTCCCTGGGGTGAAGCGCTGTGTAGAATCCTCTAAGTCCTCACCACACCCACACACCTGCAAAGTTAAGTCCCTTCTCACCTTCAATTAAATTACCTGAGAAGATATGCCTGAACTCCAGGTCAAGCAAGTCCATATTAGCCTCCCTTACCTAAATCTTAGCCTCGTTTCCAGTCCAAAAGCTGGGGGTGGGAGACAGTCCCAAACAGAAATGAATAAATGGTATCACCACCACAGTTTAAAAGACCCTGTATTCATGATAAAGTACATTCGTTGAGAAACAGAGAATTGTTTCTCAACGGAATTCATAAAAAGTACTTGCAGTCTGAAAATATGACCTTGGATTCAGATACATTTTGTTCAAGCTCCAGTTTTTCCCATTCTAACTTTATGGCCTTGAGCACTCACTGCATCTTTTCTTGTCTGTGAAATGGAGATAATACAATAGGAACCCACGGCTGCCACTGCTGGGTCTTTGTGTCCTGAGAGGCAATTTCTCATCTTTCTCTTCTTCGGCTGCTGTTGTCCAAATGTAGGATCTTTGCTTCACATTTAGTATATTTGGTTGTTTTGCAAAAAGTATCCAATGCATAAGACACAGTCAATCAGGTGTACAAGATGACCACCCTGTGATGCCAATCAGCATCTTCCTTACCCTGGTGCTTCTTCAGAGTGGCCATGGTGGCAGAGATGGAGGTTATGCCATTTCAAAACAAAAGACATGGGCTCAGCAAGGCTTCTGTGGCTACCACAAGGTTAATGAATCTCACGTGCCAATAGCACATGCCACAGCTAGTCACCAGGTAGGGCTGCTTTCTTGGAGAGATCAGCCAGCCACCCCGAAGCAGATTGGCTACATTGGATCCAGTTCATTGTGGAAGATGCAGTGATTTACAGTCACTGGAAAATACTTTTGTTCTGGCTAAGGAGTTGCCTTTCCTGAACACCATACTTCTGCTGGCACTCCCATCTGTGGACTTACAGAATGCTTTGTTCATTCCCATGATATAACGGTCTTTGACCAAGAAGTTCACTTTATCTCAAAAGCATCACGAAAGTGGGCTTCCATTCATTTTATTTCCTGGTCTACCACCTGCAACAGCTACATCTAGAAGTCGTGGCTTGCCAGATGCTGTACTGGTAGAATGTCCTATGGAAGCCTGAAAGACAAACCTTGCAATGCTAGGGTCCTGCACTATACTATGTGACATATTTTTGAACTAGTGACAAAAATATCTTGTTTCTTCCAACGCCAAATACATAGGACCAGAAAATAAGGGATGAAAGTAGGAATGTCCTTATCACTATAACACCTAATAATGCACTGGCAAAATGTCTGCTTCCTATCTTAAAACCTTGGGTGGCTGCTGAATTAGGGGCTTTAGCTCCCAAGGGAAGAATTCTTCCATTAGGAGACACAAAAATGGTCTAATTATACTTGAAGCTGAAACTACCACCTGGTTAATTTTGGCTCCTTATATCATAAAACAACAAGCAGAAATGGGATTTCCATTATGGCTGGGAAGATTGATTCAAATTACCAAAGTGAAATTGCTGGCTGCTACAGAGTAGGGCAGGGAGAATGGTGAGTGCTATCTAGGGGATTCATTAGGGTACTTCTTAATATATCTATATTCAACAGTAAGTGTCAATACAAGGTTATAGCAACCTACCAAAAATCAGGATCACTAAGGATTCAGACACTTCAGGAATAAAAATTTAAGCACACAAATTTAATAAATATTAACCAAACAACAAGCTGGTTGAGGATGAAAGTAATATGGAATGCAAAAAAGAGAAGTAGCAAATATCAACAATGGACTCATCACCATCACATCTATGGGAACTGTAGAGCTATGTATATTTTTTGTATGAACAAATGACTTGCTTTTTCCTCTACTCTCTCTTACTATTTGAATAAAGAGTTTTGTTGATGCTTAGCCTTATAATTTAGTTCATAGACCATGAAAAACCTCCAAGAAAAGGACCACTTATCACCTATAGATCCTGAACTTGAGCTCATTATCATTAACCTATGACATTTGGTGACTTATTCCCATTGGCCAGATGGCAGGAATATCTTCATTTATACAATGTATTCTTGCCTCAAGCTAGGCAAAAGCATACAGGCATTTAGAACTGGAGACTCAGACTTGTGGGGGGAGGGGGGAAAGGGCATTTATTGAAACCTTAAAATCTGTATCCCCATCATATGCCGAAATAAAATAAAATAAAATAAAATAAATAAATAAATAAAATAAAATATTTGTGGGGAAAAAAAAAAAAACAAGAGTTATATATGTGTAGAAGTAAGAGAATGTCAAAATGAAAAGGGCTGTGTCTGTCCTGGATCTGTTTTCCCTTAATCTATTCCTCCCTCTCCCCTCTCCTGCACCTATCAAAGGGGCTGACCTCAGAAGGCTGACTCTTCACCCAATGAACTGGCAAGAGGCCAGAGGATTGAAGGACAGGAAAACCCGGGATGTCTCTCTTCTCTCTGTGTGGCTCAGGCAGTGTTCCCATGGCAGCTTCACAGCCGACACAGCTGTACCTCCCAGCACACGGGTCCGTGGCAGTCCCCACTCCTGTCAGGAATGCTGGCACGAGGGATCCAGTAACAGCACCACATCACTCACTTTGTCCCTCCAGAATGATGAAGGTGGTGGATTTCTGGTGTGACTAGATCGTGGCAGGCTAACCATCATCCCCTATCGATTTATCAGCTTTCCTAATCATCTCTGTAACCATTTCCTGCATTAAGTTCCCTCTCTTTCAAAGACTCAAAATGGCATCCACTTTCCTGGGTTTATCCTGACTGATACACAACCTCTCTGCATTGTTGCAAAGTTATAAAGTGAATATATGAACGTACCTAGCACAGTGCCAGGTATCAAGTAAACACTCAATAAATGGTAATTATCTTGGATACATTGCTTCATGATAAAGACCACAGTGCATGGGTTTGAAATCTGGTTCCATTCCTTACTAGAGAGGTAACCCCCTAGAGCAAACTGTATAAGTTCTGGGCCTGGTTTCCCAAATCTGCAAAATCAGGACAATAATACCTACTCAAAGGGATGTTGCATGTGTTAATTGGATTCACATAAAGTACTTGAATAGTCCTAGGTACAAATAGGCCCAATATGTGTGGGTCATTTTCATGAGATTATCATTTTTTAAAAGTCAGTAAGTGCCCATCAATACATGAGTAGATAAATAAAATGTGGTATATGTGTACCATGGAGTACTATTCGGCTGTAAGAAACAATGGTGATATAGCACATCTTGTAGTGTCCTGGATAGAGCTGGAAGTAGCCCAAGAATAGAAAAATAAGCACCACATGTACTCACCATCAAATTGGTTTTAACTGATCAACACCTAAGTGCACCTATGGGAATAACATTTATCGGGTGTTGGGCAGATGGGAGGGGGGAGGAGGTGATGGGTATATGCATACATAAAGAGTGCAGTGCACACCATCTGGGGGATGGACATGCTTGAAGCTCTGACTTGGAGGGGAGGGGGGCAAGGGCAATATACATCTAAACATCTGTACCCCCATAATATGCTGAAATTAAGAAAAAGTCAGTTGATAAAATTCTAACAGAAAAGGGAATGAGAAATAAAGTTTTTGAGCGCCTAGTTTGTGCTAGTTGGAATCTCATGATTCCAAAGATAAAACACATATCTTTTAAATTAGTTCAAGAACTAAGAGGTATTATCCTGGGTAACTGACAGTCTCAGACTGAACTCCTTTGTTCCCTATAGAAATGAATGGTGAAAATATGTGTGTGGGTGTGGGTGAACATCCTCATAGTTACCCAATATCAGCTAGAAATGTGTCCGTTGGGTTGTTCCTAGCTGCGATGGTTATACACCTCTAGTGGACAGAGCCCGGAACTGGAGTCAGAGGTTAGAAGACTGGGTATGTAGTTCTGTTTGCACCATGTAGCATTTATGTGATTGAGAACAAGCTACAAACTCTCTGAATTCAATTGCACTTACCCGTAAATAGCGCATAATATCTACCTTCATAGTTTGTCATACAGATGAAATGGCATTTTACCTATCATGAGATAACTGTGAGTTATGAAAGGGACTTCAGGTGTACTCCAATAAAAAGTAGAGGTGGAGTCTCAGTCTGAAGAAACTAAGAAACATGGCTCTATCTCCCTGCTCATTCAAAATAATCCTATGGCTTTGGTTCCATTAGTCTATTCCTTTTTTAGATGAGGAAACAGATTCACAGAGAACTTCACTGTCTTGCCCAGGAGTTTAGTAAGTTGCAGAGACTGGATTCGAACACACAGTGTCTGGAGTCAGAGCTCAGGTTTAGCAGCCATGACACTAGCTAACCAGGTGGGTCAGTGGGGCTGGACCATGGAGACCACCTGTGTGGAGTGACAGCCACTGCAAGGGTAGCTTGGTGCCAGTGTACGCAGCCGAAGAGATGGAAAGACCCGTAGGGTAATTTATTATATCGTTCTCAATAATTGCTCAGGCCCACAGGAGAGTTTTCAACAACACATGCTTGAGTGAAATTCAATTTATTGATAAAAATAGTGGAAGGCTGGAGTCTGTACCAACTCATACAGGGTAACTGAGCAGACACAGACATTTTCAGGTATGCACAGAGGAGACCATGAGAAAGTGATGGTGAGACATGACAGACATGCTGGAAGGGTACCAAGCCCACCTAAGCGCTGACCTTGGAGATTCAGGCCTTTGGGGAGGCCCCATGTCACACTCAGGCCCTATAACTGTGTGTTAAGAGAATCTGCAATAGCATAGGAATCAGCCTTCCCTCAGATACTGGGTGACATGAGGCAGGTTCATCCATCTCTCTGTGCATAGGTTGTTCATCTAATATGGGAACATTACCTGTCATGTCTATGCCAGAACATCATGATAAGACAACAGATTGAATCATCACTGATTCATTATATACAAGTGTTTACAAAGTGTTTCCAAATACATCATGCCAGTTGAATCTTAAACCAATCCAATATTCTTGATAAAAACTCATAGTTGTTGAAAACTTATAATGGACCAGGCACGATAGTAAGCACGTTGCCTGTGTTTCTAATTTAATCCTCAAAGCAACTGCATTTTACAGATGAGAAAACTAAAGCAATGAGAGATTGAGTTACCCCTTCAAGGCCTCCCATCTAGTGTCTACTGGGAACATAGATCCCAACACAAAAAGTCGGCTTCCAGGGGGCAGATATAAAATTCCAAGCCACTGATGAAACAGTGGCTGTGACACTCGGATGACTGATTGGGAAATGACTTTGAAAAGTGTTGCGTGCTTGGCAAAGGGATCCCTTTCACGCAAATACAGACCTCATTGCCAGTGGCAAACGTCAGACGTAAGTGCCAAAGTTTCCTCTGCAGCACCCCTACCAGATTGCAGCCCTGCTGTGTGTCTGCAGTTGGCTGCCTCGCCTGACAAGTGCCACCCAGGAGTCAGCTTCCAACAAGCAGGGACAGCCCTCCCCAGCCCTGGCCGCAAGGACCACATGGCGGACTTTCAGCCCTCTGCTTAGTCGTTGGCATTTCAAGCAGAGTCAGACTTGCTCCTCTCTGAATATTTTATATTGTCAGGGCAAGAAAGATGCCTATTGTTTAATTTATACGTGTGTCTCCAGCCTTTAGCCCCTTACCATTGCCTGAAGATGGAGCTGGAATCTGGAAAGAGTCTAGGGCTGAATGAGGAAGGGAATTGGAGTCTAGCCATACTTGCTTTATGACACTGTTGTGAGATCAAACCAAGTTACACGTGTAAGCAGTGCGGCCCACTTCAACAGCCCAGGGACCAGGCTGACCTCAGAAGGGCCACAGAACAGCTTTCCCAGCACAGCTAGTGTGCCCTGCTTGTCCATGGGTTTTCCTGATCTAACAAGTTAGTCCTGCTTCTAAATACAAAGTAGAAAGAAGGTGGAGAGCCCTTGCCCACTCCATGCCACCCCTCCCCTTTCAGTTATGTTGCCTCTGTCCTCATGCAGGTTAAGAAGTGACCACAGCCTGTGCACAGCCCACTATCTTAGACACTGCTTCCTTGATGCTCTTGCTGTTCTGGTTCAGTGTAGGCATCAGTGCTTCTTCTAGAAGGAGAACCCCAACCACTCTGATGTTAGCCAAGGCCCCAGCCCAGCACCTCTGAGCCAATCAGTTTATATTCACAAGCTTGGTCTTTTCTTAGAGCAAACCGCTTGGGCCAAGGTGACTGGGTAGGCACAGGCTTCCCTTGTACCATGTCAGAACACTGCCCTCCACATTAGGATGGCTAAGATAGTGGTTCTCAAATGGAGAGTGCATAAAATAAAGACTTCCAGGCCTACTTTATTGCTATTTCTAATATTAATATAATTTCATTAAAAAGGCTAAATGGGGACAAATGTTAGAATGAACAGCATGCTGATATAATTGGTATAATCCTGTCTGGGCAGGACAAACAGGTCCTATGTCATCAAAGTGAATATAGTTCTTGTTTCCAAATAGCTTCTGCAAGTGGCTGAAACTCCTTAAATACAAATTACTGTTTATTTTATGATGTATCTGGTTTCTTCCTTGTATCCTAAAGAACATTGTAACAGAGAAAAACATTTAAATGCTGTGGTGGGGACAAGAATGGAGAGAGTCCTCGTAAACAAGGTTTCATCTAAGCCAGGTCTGCAAGGCTGATGGGATTGTAATATCCCTCCGGGGAGAAAGAGGGGGATACCGGGATGGCAGGAGGAGTGTAGACAGCAGGAGGAGTGTAGACGGGCCAGGAGTTGACCGAGGCGATGGGTGTCACAGGACTAATGAGCCGTCCACTGTGGAGGAGGCGGAGGATTAATGAAAAGAGAAGGAGGTGGGATGGAGAAGTAGTTTGCTGGGGCCTAGAATGCTCTCCTGGAGGTTTAAATTTGATTCCCAAAGGAAAATAGATCGCCGCCGCAGGGGATCGCAATGGAAAAGTACCCCAATTAGACCTGGATTCAAAGAAAATGCTGGCAGCTCTTTGCGAATTTCATTAAGGGAAGAGGAACTGGAGGCGGCATGCACAGCCGGGAGGCCGCTGTGAGGGCAGATGAGAAGAGCCCACTTCAGGCGGCAGCGGTGAGGGGCAGACGGGGAACAGAGGAGACATCGGGAGAAAATCAACAGAACGCAATGTTCACCAACTGGGTAACATGAAGCCTTTGTCATCTGCTCCTTCTGAACCAGGAGACAGGCCTGAGCGAGTGAATAATAGATGAAGTGCTGTGTTGATGATGTCGATTAGAATGAGCATTTTAACAATGTGCTTAAATGAAAATTTCAGGGCTGGAGACCCAATTAGGAGTGAGCGTCATTCAAAGCTCTGCACAAGAGGCTCCAGCTTGGTTCTCTGGATGGTTTGTCGTGGTGGGGCTGGTGGTGGGGAAGGGGAGAGACGGGGATTTTCAAAGATAGATGTCACTGGCATGATTTGGTTTCTGGAGGGGTCCTTGTGGGCTGAGATCTGGAGAAAAGCAGCTTCTGCCACAACAGCACAGATCTGAGGGTATACCATCATTCAACATCCCTCTTGCCCCTGTTTCTGGCAAAAATCATCATAATTAATTTTAGGGTCTTTTTTTGGATTCCCTCAAAATAGAACCTGGGTATTTGTAACAACTTTACCATTTCATAGGATCCAAAAGCCATACTCACCTCACAACGAAAGACTTTCATAATTAACAAAGGCCCCGATGTGGGCTCCTGCCATGTGCGCTGGCCCATGACACGGCAAACAAAACCACCAGTGCCGTGGCAGTCATGAGCCGGCTAACTCAAACTTGGGTCTTCACTGAGAACTTAGGCTTTGGAAATTTACATTGTAACTATGAAATCAGGCTAAGTGTCTTCAATATTATTTTCAGTAATAATAACAATAGTTAGTATTTACTGACCACGTACTCGTGCCAGGCTCTGTGCTAAGTGATTTACACATGCTGGCTCACTTAATTCTTGCAACTGCCATTGAGGTAAATTCTATTAATTTAATATACAAGGAAACTAAGGTAAGAAGTGGTTGACCAATTTACCTAAAGTCTCCCCAATAACAAGTAGCAAGACAGGGAACTGACTTCAGTTCCTTCTGATTCTGAAGATGTCGCATATATATATACATGGTGTTAAGACCTAACAAACAGCTTTCACAAGCAGCAATTTGCTGTGTATTTGTGGGTTTTCTTCTCCCAATAGTAACACAAGGGTGTTACTATTAATAGTCTCTTCTCAGAGCTGAAGTAACTGAGGCTCAGAGAGCTTAAAGAGACTCACTTAAATGTCACACAGCTTGCAAGTGGCTTGTTAGGGATTTGCAACAAAGTCCTCTGACTCTAAAATACCTGGATGAGTCAGGTATGGAGCCTACCCTCTTCCTGCTCTGAACCTGTTCCTCCTCCTCTACTTAATCCCTGTTATTGTGCATGGCATCACCAAAACCAAAACCATCCTTCGTCTCTCCCTCTTTCCCACCCACATCCAGTCACCCGAACCCTCTGTCTTTACTTCCTGCACTTCTCTTTCCCTCCTTGGGTGTCATCTCCCCTGACTTTTAAATAAAGCCCCTCCTTCACTGGCCTTCCCCAGTACTCTCTTCATTTTTTCCCAGTGGTACTCAAACTTGAACATGCATGAGCCGCACCTGGAGGGCTTTTTAAGACACAGATCTCTTGGCCCCATCCCTGAAGAGTATGATTCAGTAGGTCTGGTGTGAGACCCACAAATCTGCAATTCTCACAAGTTCCCAGAGGAGGCTGCGGCTGCTGGTCTGAGGACCTCCCTTTGCCCATCTCTGCCTCACATCATAACCTCCAAAACAATCACTTCTCCTCTATAAACATAAACTTTCCATGGCTCCTCAGATCTAAGGCACACAGATACCCAGTATTTTATAACCTTTAGTCGGCGTGAGCCCGAGCGGCGTAATAGCAAGTCCAATACCGATCAGAAACAAGAGCTGCGAAATGCCACTTCGCTAATGGGACTAGCACATGCATAATGACCTTCCTCTGCTCAGAGAAAAAAACTAACCCTAAGGACAAGAGAGTCTGAGTGACCAAGTCAGGGGGAGCTCGACTTTGTTAAGGAATCTTTCCCAATTTTAATTTTACATTAATTTGTTTGATCGTTTCTTTACTATTCTAGGCAAACAGGCAAAAACCTTGCCCTATTTGATTAAGAGGGAAGCATGAGGTGTCTGCCCTTGCCACTTCCAGTCCACATGTGAATGGAAGTGCTGGCCAGGGCTATCAGGCAGGAAAAAGAAAAGTTCTGGGAAGGAAGAAGTAAAATCATTTCTATTTGCAGATGACTTTATCTTGCATATAGGAAATATAAAGGATTTTACTAAAAAAACTATTAGAGCTAATAAACAAGTTCAGCAATAATGCAGATACAAGATCAGTATACAAAAACCAGTTGTTTTTCTACACATTAGCAAAGGACAATCCCCAATGAAATTAAAACAATTCCATTTACAAGAACATCAAAAAGAATAAAACCATAATAAATTTAACAAAGAAGCGCAATGCTTATATATGGAAAAGCACAGAACATTATTGACAGAAATTAAAGAAGATCTAAATAAATGTAAAGAAATCTCATGTCCATGGATCAGTAGATTTGATATTGTTAAATGATAATAATCTTCAACTTGATCTACAGATTCTATGTAATCGCTTTTATAATCACAGCTGGCATTTTTACACAAGTTAACAAGAAGATTCTAAGATCCATTTAAAAGTGACAGGAACTCAGAATAGTCAAAATGATATTGAAAAATAACAAAGTTAGAGGCTTCACATTTCTCATTACTTCATTGCTGGGCAAGGTAGGTCACCTCTGTAATCCTAGTACTTTGGGAGGCTGAGGCAGGAGAATTGCTTAAAGCCAAGAGTTCAAGACCAGCCTGAGCAAAAACAGGAGCAAAACCCCTGTCTCTAAAAAAAAAGAAAAGAAAAAGAAAGAAAGAAAGAAAAATTAGCCGGGCATAGTGGCACACACCTGTAGTCACAGCTACTCAGGTGGCTGAGACAGGAGGATCGCTTGTGCCCAGGAGCTTAAGGTTGCAGTGAGCTATGATGATACCGCTTTACTCTAGCCCTAGCAACAGAGAAAGACCCTGTCTCAAAAAGAAAAATTTTAAATTACTCAAACAGTAATCAAGATAGTGTGGTACTAGCATAAGACTATGAATATAAATTAATGGGATAAAATTAAAAGTTAAAAAATAAACGCTTACATTTACAGTAATTGATATTCAACAAGGGTACTAGAAGAATCCAATGAGAAAAAAAATATAGTATTTTCAACAAATAGTACAACTGGATAGTCACATGCAAAGTAGTGAATTGGACCTCTCCTTCATGCTGCATGCACACACAAAAACTGATTCAAAGTTGATCAGAGATCTAAATGTAAGAGTTAATCTATAAAGTTCCAGAATAAAAGCTAGGCATAAATTTCCATGGCCTTGGGTTAGGCAATGGTTTCTTAGATACCACCCAAAAGAAAAGCACCAAAAGAAAAAAAAAATTACAAAGTAGACTTCAACAAAATTTAAAGACTTTTGTGGTGAAATAATACCATCAAGAAAGGGAAAAGACAACCCAAAGAATGGGGAAAATATTTGCAAATTATCAGACAAGGGACTTTTATCCAGAATATATAAGAATATTTTTTGCAATAATATAAAGAGAAAAAATATTTGAAAATGTACAAAGGATTTAAATAGATATTTCTCCAAAGAAGATAAACAAATGGCTAATAACCACATGAAATGATACTCAACATCCTTAGTCATTACAGAAATGCAAATCAAAAACCACAATGAGAGACCACATCATATCCACTAAGATAGCTATAATTAAAAAGACAGACAATAATAAGAGTTGGCAAGGATGTGGAGAATTTGGAACCCTTATACATTGATGGTGGGAATATAAAATATCACAGCCGCTTTGGAAAACAGTGTGGCAGTTCCTTAAAAAGTAAAACATAGCATTACCATGTGATCCAGCAATTCCATTCCTAGCTATATACTCAAGAGAAATAAAAACATAAGTCCATGCAAAAATCTATACATGAATGTTCATAGCACCATTACTCCTAATAGCCAAAAACTGAAAATAACCCAAATGTCTACCAACTGAGGAATGAATAAATAATATGTGATGTATTTGTACAATGGAATATTATTGTACTATAAAAAGAATAAAGTTGATTTATGCTATAATAGAGATGAACATTGAAAACATTACACTAAGTAAAAGAAGCCACATATTATACGATTCTTTTTATATGAAATGTCCAGAATAGGCAAATCTATACAGACAGAAAGTACATCAGTGGCTGCCCAGCTGCCCAGGGAAGAGGGGATGGAAGGATGGGAAGTGACTGCCAATGGGTATGGGGGCCAGGGACAAAGAGAACGTTCCAAAATTAAATTGTAGTGACAGTTATGCAACCCTGTGAATATACTAAAAAATATTGAAATGTATACTTTATGTTTATGAAATTTATGGTATGTGGGTTATATGTTAATGAAATGATTTTTAAAATCAAATTAGATTAACCTCTTGCCTAGATCCAGCAGAAGAGATGTTGCATAGGAAAACAGCACTGAAAAAATCACCCAAAATGTCATAAAGAGTGATAAAGAAATGAAAAAGAAAATGAAATACCTGGCAAGAAGCACAAAGCCTAGATTGGTAAACTCCAACTTCCATGTAATGAAAGTGCCAGAAGAAGAAAATAAATGGATGTTGACAAAGGAGATAATAACCAAGAATGTTCCAGAAGTGAAGAATTTTTTAAAAAATACATAGGCTCTCATATTAGAAGAGGATATTCTGAGTTCTAAGCGATAGGCAAAGCTGTCAAGAAGCTTTAAAACAGAGAAAAATGAGAAAGTCCTAGAAGCCTTCCAGAGAGAATAGATTACCTACAAAGAAATCTGAAAGCAGATTTCTCATGAGCAAGAAAACAGTTGCAGATGAAAATGGAATAATATCTTCCAACTGCCAAAGGGAAATAACTATCAACCCCAAATTCTAATCATAACTAAGCCATAATTCATGTGCAATGAAAAGTAGTGGTCGAATGCACAACTCAGAAGCCAGATCACGTGGATATTTAACCTAGCTCTGTGCCCTATTATTCATGTTGACTTGAGCAAGTTTGCCTCAGTTTTCTCACCTGTAACATAAAGATAATACCTTATAAGGGGTTGTGAAAATTAAATAAATGTGTGTATGTAATGGCTCTCAAAACAGTGCTCAGCACATGCAAGCACTATTTAAGGGTTAGTGAGTAATTCAAGAAATATAATTTGACAATGAATACAGAAAATAACTTTTAGTCATGTAAACAAGAAAGTTATTTTAGAAGTATGTAGTATCAGAATACACAACAAAAGAATCAAAGGAAAAAACTTTAAAAGACAAAACGGTCCAACTCAACAAAAGGACAATTATCCACAAAAAATATATCTTACTCAAGATCCTGTTTATGCCTCTGTGCACAAAACATAGCCTCAAAGTATGTACAATTGATACAACTTAAAGAAAAAATTTGACAAATCTACAATTATTAATATAATGGTATATTTTAATGTAAAAAATAGAATACAACTAAACAAACACATATGTGTGCACATGTGCACACACACACATTTCCTTTCACAAATCTCATACAACTGTTTCAATGAGTTGACAAGCAGTTCTCAATCTTTTGTCATATGATAAATAAATTAGAAATCAACATCAAAAGAGTAAAACAAAACAGAACAAAAAATATGTACTTTTAGATCACAGAGGAAAAAAAACAAGAAAAGAATAAATATAAATGAGTTAAATGTTCAACAACCTAGAAAAAATAGAATAAAGGGATAGAGCAAATAATAGAGAAATTTGTTGAAAATTCAGAATCCAGAGTCCCCTAATATTTAGTTCTAAGACTGTCTTCCTAGTTTCTCTCACATGTAAAATACTGCAATGTTTACTTGCTACATAGACATTCAAAGTCTTATTAAATTCATTAAAATTTTGAGAATAATGCCACAAACAGTATTTCTATGTGTATGAATTTATAATGCTCAATTGAGACTATAAGTTCCAGGAAGAGATAGATTATGATTTATTCACTACCATATCCTCATTCCATGTAATAGTGCCTGACATCTAGGAGAGTAATAAATATTTATTGAATACTATAGTTGACTATCAAGTCAAATGAGTCAGAAGCTAACCCTCAGAGCATTTTTCAGACCAACACAGAACTGGATTATTATCCTGGTTTGGGAAAACTCTGGCAGAAATCTGGAAAAGTTTAATGTCTCTCAGCTACAATTTTCAATGACACAAAATGGAAATGACAGAAGCCACTTTGCAAGGATATCACAGGACTTAGAAAGATGACCATCTATCAACTATTGAATAACTGTGTTTTAGCTCTGCCCACACCCTTATATCCTCTGCTCTGTGTTACCAGGGCTGGGACCACAAACCACATTTCTGCTTGACCATTTGGCTCTGTCAAAGAAAAATTATTGAATGACATTTGTTAAGGCACAGCGAGAACGACTTTATTCAGGAGCTTCCCAAGACCACTGCAACAAGATCTTGCAGTAGGGGAAAGAGCTTGGGCTCAACTACAAATACAGCACAGGCCAAGTGGGCATTTATAGCTAAGGAGCAGGGTGGGAGGTTGGTGGATGGGAAAAAGATGACTAAGAGGAAACATCAGAGGTAAGGGGGTTCTGGCTGAAGACAGGCCAGGATGCTCAGACATCCCCTGGGGAATGGTGGAGGAACCTGACCAGATGTGGAGGAAGAGCAGACATTAAAGATAGAGGTTCTTTGCTAAAACTGGATCGTACAAGGAAGTGCACAGATGGGCCTAGCAGACACTTCAGAAGCTTAACTGAAGTTTGGCAAAGTCTTTGTCAGGTCCTTGATAACCTCTGCCAACAGGGGGCACTGGAGTGGGCCAAAAGGCTGGAGGAGGGAGGAGGCACTTGCTGTTTCCTGTTCACACCCATGGACTTCCTATCCATGTCCTACTCCTGTGAGCATCACCCTACATGCCTTCTCCACTCTGCCAGTGGCTCATTCCTTTCCATAGGAGCCGCGGTATTCTGACAGCAGTTTTCCCAACACCCACAGAACCAACTTTTTCAAGGCCCCCCAGACACCAGCACCACGGGGTAGCCCCCATCCTCAGAAGGCTCCCTGATGCCCTTCTAATGTCTCCATTTTAATATGGGTCCTTCTAGCCTCTCCCATTTGATCCCTAAGCCCTGTGATTTCTACTTCTGCATCCTTTTGGTTACTTAGTCATCTCTATACCTAGTTAACAATTCTTTGTATTAAATTCTTTATATTAAATTCTTTCTGTTCAAATAACTGGTGTGGTTTCTCTTTCCTGACTGGCTCCAGACTGATAACGAACTCAAAACCCCCAACACGGTAGTTCCTATCATCCCTCCTGAAGCACTTTAGCATGTTTTATCATGTGGTCCTCATAACACTGCTGAGAAGAAATCCTATGGGTACTTGCCCATTATACAGATGAGAAAACTAAAAATCATGAAGCTGAAATTTCTCAAAGTAACACTCTAGTAAGTGGCTGAGTCAGAACCAAATCCACTGTTTCCCAGATGCCCCCCTGCTCCTTGTTAGATATCTTTTATCCAAAATTTATTGGCCATTATTTGTTTTAGGATAACAATCTGTACTGCATGTTACACTAGTGTTAATTGATTTCAACAGAATACTAAATTCGATAAAAAAATCTTTCTATTCTTTTGAAACAGTTTTTCCTTAAAGCAATACTCTAAACAATCTAAACATTTGATAAATTGAGAATGTTTGGTATGAAAGTGAAGAATACAGACTTTATTTAATTTGGTAATTAACATTCAGCTTTTAGAACCTCAAAGACCTGAGTTTGAATCTGACCCCAAGAAGTTATTAGCCATGTGAACTTGTAAACGATACTTAAGTTCTGAATCTAGATCTTCTCAAATGTAAAATGGCTAATGCTTGTTGGATTTTTGTGAAGATTAAATGGTTCATGTATGTACAGTGTATGTATATAAACAGTCTCAAATTAAAATTGTATTAATATTTCACAGTATATAGAGATCCTATCCTCAAAGTGAAACACAACATACTGTCTTTAAATTTTCCCCAAAATATAGCTGAATAATTTATACAGTTCTCTGGATCTAGAGAGTAATTTCTTTTTCATACTGTTGCATCTCTGAAAGAAGAGTTGTACTTAATCCATGATTTCAAGATATATCATTTGCAGCCCCAGTGATACTGAAGTCATTTCAGGGGCTGACATGAAGGAGACTAGAGATCAATGAGGAACCTTCAACCTCTGAGAAGATTCTGGCTGCTGGAAAGGGATCAATCCCTAGTCAAAATGGTACAAAAAAATAGGGAACTCAGTCAACTCACATAATGTTGACTCCACAGGTAACATGGGCTTTAGTTCCTTGAAGATACTAACAAGGGCCCAGGTTGGGATTTTGTTTGTTTATGTTCTTTTATCTTTCCATTTTGCCATCCTCAGTGTTGATTTTGCCATAAGGCCAACAGACAGATTGTTTACAGTCTTACAAGCTTCACATATGACCCACCGACATCTTGTGGAAGCAAAGAGCATCACCTCCTAGTTTTCTATTAGGACCAAAGAATATTTTGCAGGCTCATCAGACTTTAACTGACACGTCATCAGCCAGAACAAGACCACATCTTCCTTCATGAGAAATGAGTGGTACATCCTGATGATGGAGTGGGGTTGGCTTTTCCTGAGACACACTGCTTCTTAGAAGGAGAGACTCTTAGAAAAATACAGGTTTCCTTTAGCAAGAAAAAAAAAATGGGACTTGCAAAAGAGATACTATTGCAAATAAATATTAGGATACCAATGACCCCAGTGACATCAAATATTCTTCTTGTTTATCCCCTCTATGGAAGATACCTGTATGGATTAGTATTAGTACTATAGGGCTGCTGTAACAAGTTACCATAATCTGGATGGCTTGAAACAACAGAAATTGATTCTCTTACAGTTCTGGAGGCCAGATCAGAGATCGAGGTGTTGGCAGGCCTATGTTCCCTCCAAAGGCTCTAGGGGAGAATCTGTTCCTTGGCTCTTCCAGCTTCTGGTGGCTCCAGGCATTCCTGGGCTTATGGCTGCATCATTCTAATCTCTGCTTTGCTGGTCACATGGCCTCCTCCTCCTCTCCTTCTGCCTCACTCCAATGAGATTGGATTTAGGCCCCACTCGGGTAATCCAGAATGATCTCATTCCAAGATCCTTGACTAGGCAAAGAGCCTTTTTCCAAACAAGATAACATCCACAGGTTTTGGGGGATTAGAATGTGGAAATATCTCTTTTTTGAGGGGGGGCGCATTCACTACACTGTACCACAGGGTTGTCATAAGACAGTGTATTTAAAAGCTCCAGCAAAGGGCTGACACCAGTAGGCATAAGATAAATATTGGTTGAATCTAAATCCATTTATATGTCTTTGCAGCTTCAGCTGGCATTTTACTCACTCCCTAAGCCATTACTTCTGGGGATTCTGGCAAAAGACAGCATTCTCTTGGATTGAACAAAAAGAATGAAAGCCAGTAGGCCAAAGGGTATAGCTGTGGGGATGGAGAGTCAGATGGTTAGGAGAAAGAACAAGATGCCCATCGCAGCAAGAGTGTGGGTGAGGGGAGCCTGGAATGAGCAAGTACCCAGCACATGCAAAATTGCTGGCCACTCTGTCTCACTGCTTTTCTTAGTCCTGGCATGGGCTAAAAATAACTTATAAGCCTCACGTCAAGCAGCAACCCCAAGAGTATGTAACTTCTTCCTTCTGAAAAATGCACAATTTTATAACGAGTAGACTTTACAGACCCTACATCCAAGCTTATTTATTTCTTCTGGGCAAACACATCAATCTTCCCAATCCTTCATTTTTCAAATAATGAACCAAAGCAGTTTTCTCATTACTCTGTTTTCTATTTTTCAAAGAAAGGTGATACTGAAATTTTATACTCAAAGATTATGCTCAGAGAATTTCCCAGCTGGAATGAAGGGACCATAGGAGTCACCTGTCCTAGCTCTGCAGCCTACGGAGAAGGAATCTGAAGGTGTAAGATTTCAAGTTATTTGTTCAAAGTCACAGTCAGTGGGTTGGAAGGAAAGGATTCCCTGTCAGAAGGAATGGTTTGAGCCAAATCCCAGATGGGAAAAGGTTCCTGGAAATCCAGGAATCAAGCAGGGCTGGGAGTATGGAATGGTTGATAAAGGTGACAAGCTTGTTACCTTCCTGGGTCACCAACTCTAGTCAAAAATGTCTGTTTTGTCCCTTAAATTGTCCCTAATATTCTTTACGCAATCTCATTTGCCAAGTAAATGTTAGATTTTTAAACTGTAAAAGGGTCATTATTCATGTTCTGGAGACTCTGAGCAAGTGAAGTGAATCCAAAGTATGAAATAAGATCCATAATTTTGTCATTGATTACATTAAATGAAGCATTCATCACCACCCATTGACATGCAGTCACCACCCTCAAACCAGTCCCTGTAATATTCACCTTTTTAAGAATATATTTTTTCTTTGCTTTGGCAAAAAGCCAAAAGTCCAAAATGACATGATGAATGGATGAGGTCACTGAACAAAAGAGCAACCTTGAACTAAGCAAGTGAAATTGCAAAACTGTATCTCCTTTGTACCTCTGCCCATTCACAGGTTCTGACCAGACATAGTGAAGCCCAAGGGAATGTCTGCCCATGAGGAAACACAGACCCAGAGAGCTTAAGTGACTTTCCCATGACCATACATTCATTTGGCAAAATTGGCGAACTGGGATTTTCTACTGCCTGATAATTAGTGCTTTCCACAACTCCGCATTGTTAAACCAGCAACTCAAGATATAACTTTGTCTACAATAAAAGTATCTGCTCAAAAGATTTTGGCAAATTTCAAATAGAATAATTCCCTTGGCAACAGAGTAATTTTACCAGTCAAGGTTCAATGACAGAAGCAGAACCAGTAAGATACACGTGTGTATAGAGATGGAGATGGGGGAGAGAGAGGGAGACTAACATGAGTTTATTATTAGGGATTGGATTATATAATTGGGAGAGTGGAGACTGGCCAAGCAAGACAATTCTGTGGGGCAGGCCATCAGGGAAGAAGAGTCATAAGCAGCTGGAACCCAACAGGCATGTCATCCACTGGCAGAAGCCTCTCTTCCCAGGAATAGTGTAAGCCCCCATTTAAGGCCTTCCAGCTGATTAAATCAGACCCACTCTGGATAATCCCTACAATTTGAAGTTAATTTATTATGCACTTTACATCTGCCAAATTAATTCACAGTAGCATCTACCATTTTAGTGTTTTACTAGGTAGCTGGCGACTGTTGTTCAGCCTAGCCAACTTGTTATATCAGCTATCACCACTATCATGGTACCTGATGACCAAAGTTCCTAATGAGGGGAGTGAAAAGTCAGAACTGAAAATAAATAATTATTGGTGGGAAAGTGCTTGAAGTTTATGAAAGGATTTTCAAAGTTTGTTCACAATGGAAGAGCTCTTTCAAGAGACACCAAAGTTCCAGGTGCATTGTTAAATATAAGTGGCTATATTGCTAGATTCAATTCGCTAAGGATCTTTTCAACTATTTTTTTTTCATGAAATGCAGTGGCCTCTAATTTCTTGTAATATCTTTCCTGTAATTTCTTTCTTGTAATATTTTTCTCAGGTCTCAGTATTGTTACAAAAACTTCGGCACTTGTACCCAAGGCTGTATCAGAAGAATGAGGACAAGTGGTCTGGGGAAAAGAAAAGTTTATTAACTTGCCGTCAAATGAGGAGGAAGCTAGGCTCTCATCTTAAAGTACAATTGTCCTCTCTATAACCAGAAACACAGAGCTTTCAAAGGGAGTTTTCAGCTTGAGGATATTGCTGTTTAACTATAGTTGATTGTCCTGATCAACCCCATGTCCACAGAAGACAATCTTGTGACATCTACCCAGATCCATTAAGTCATCTCCTGTGGTACAAAGAAGAAAGGACACTTCCCTTCCTCTCTGATTACTGGCCTTGGACAGGGATGCAGGTTTTAATTCCCAAAAGAGTTGGGGGGGGGGGTTTGAAGAGACAACTCGTAAAACATTTTACTCTTTTTCAGGCTGTTCTCTCTGTTACAGTATCAAGATTGTACTGTTGAAAGTCAGGATGGCAGTGACCCTTGCATGGGGTAAAGACTATAAGGAAACACAAAGGGATTTTTCTGGCCCTGGGAATATTTTTTCTTTATCTGTGAGCTGCTAACATGGGCATATTCAAATGGGAGTTTAAAAAGTGGATCTCATGAAGATAGAGAATATATTGGTGGTTACCAGAGGCCAGGAAGTGTAGAAGGGAGAGGGGATGATGGGCACAAATATATGGTTTGATAGAGAAAATAAGACCTAGTGTTTTATAGATGAGTAGGGTAACTACAATTTACAATAATTTATTGTATATTTCATAACAGAAGAAAATAATTCAAATGTTCCTAGTATAAAGATAAATATTTAAGGTGAAATGAATATCACAATTACCTTGATTTGATTATATGAATGTATCAAATTATAGCACATACCCCCAAAATATGTATATTTTATTAATAAAAAATAAATGCTTTAAAAATTGTGAAAATTCATTGGTTTGTACACCAATGAAAAATGCACTTTTCCATATGTAGGTGTGACTCTTCAGGTACTTCCAGAAGCAGTCACTAAAGAGGAACTAAGCATGCATGAGATTTATTGGGGGAAATGTCTGTGAGTAGGTGTGGAGGGCTTGCAGGTCTGACACCTATAAAAGGAGAGAGGGAAGGAAAAGAGATTGGGTAGAAAGAGCCCACAGTGCAGCTCTGGGAAAATCTCACTCAGGCCAGTGGGGTGCCCCAGAGCAAAGACCACTCAGAAAAGGAGTCCACGTTGGACAAAAATATTCTGGCTCTGCCATCCCCACTATGCTCAGTCATAGCCTGGGAGCAGCTGCAGGAAGCAGGGCATTGGCATGAAAACCTCGGCTGATCCCAAAGGGGCAAAATCTGGGAGCTGACTGCTGATCAACCCTTCATGGTGGGTTCTCTCTTAAAGGGAGAGCTGAGAAGCCCACTGCACTCCCCATCACTGCCTTGTGGGAATTGGGGGTAAGACAGCATTTGGGATTTAGGACTTCTAGTTTATGGATGAGAAAACTGGCTTAGATAAGGTAAACACAGTTGGGCCCCAAACTGGGGAGTCTTGAGGATGCAGAATTCTAGCTTAAATCACTTTGGATGGATCATCTTTGTTTCCTTCCCATTATGCCAGACTCTAAGATGCCAATTCCTTATAAGACTCCAAATCAAGCTCTTTTTCCCCCTCTTACCACATAGCAGTGAAAGAATAGATCTGCCCCTTAAAACATTCCTATGTTATGCAAATGCAGGAAACTTGAAGAAATAATGTGTTAATGAAGGCAAAGTCTTCCTGGGTTATTTTGCAGACAACCCTTCTCAGAAACTGGTGATAATTAGTATTCTGGCTGTTTTTCTAAGGGTGAATTCCTCAAAGGTGAAACAGTTCACTTTAGCAATACCTAAAGCAGAAATAATTTGTCATGAGAATAGGGGATAGCCCAACAGCCACCCAAAAGGTGTCTACTTAGAGACTTGCGATCAGCCCATTAAGACAACAGGGCAAATCAATAATCACAGCCCCTGCAGAGGGAAACAGGATGCCATAAAGCTGGAAAGTTCAGGAGACATTCTGGGCCAGGCAAGGACCCATCCTCAGGCATGCAAGCAGCAGCCTCTGAGATTAAAAGAGGGTACCTTTACCTCCGATTAAGCCCTATGGAGCAGGGTGGGAGGCAGCGCTCGTGTCCCTGAATTGGTGCCCCTTGCTTCATCTTGTCCCTTGAGTGGACCCACCCTCTACAGGGCCTCATTCCCCTCGGTCACTTTCCTACTACTGCTGTAGCAAGTTGCACCAAAGTCAATGGCTTAAAACAATACAAATGTATTTTCTTACAGCTTCACAGGACATCGAGTCTAGGGGTTCACCTGGGGACCTCCCCTTTCACCCCCCTTTCTGCTTACACTCCTTCCCCAGCTTATCCTGTTATTCTCCCACTGCCACCTGAGGAAGTGGTCTTGGCAGTGGGTGTATGGTCAGTGCATAAGCATTTGTGTGTGTCTGTGTCTATGGGTGTATGGCTGTGAGAGTGTGTATATATGTGTGTGAGTGTGGGGGTTTATGCGTTCATGTGTGTATTTAATGTGTGTGAGTTCATGTGCATGTGTTTGTGTGAGTTTATGTGTATGTGAATTTGGTAGGGGTTGGGTGGAGGACTAAGGTGTGTAAAACAGACTTCAACAAGTGCTACATCCATACAAAGATGTTTTCCTCGTGGCAAAGTTTCCTCTGCCTGTTCTCCATCATGACCACACACTCTTCTGGTTGTCTACCTACCTCTCTGTCAGCTCTCCCCACCCCGAGTTCCCTGTAGTCTATCCTTAGCTTCTTGATTCTTAGGCAACTACCCAGAAAGCAATCTCCAGACTTCTCTCTCTGCACACCAGGGCTTCGTCCACAGGTGCTCTTAGCCCCAAGAGCCTTAGCTACCATCTGCACACTGAAAGTTCTCAAATCCATTTGGAACTTCAGAGTGGTGCATCCACCTGACCCCTCAACATAGTCACTTGGATGGCTGAAAGGCATTTGAAATTCACAGCACCAAATGCCAACATGTGGGTCTTTCCCTAAGAAATCTGCTCCTTTCCTGTCTTCCCCATTTCAGTGAATGGCAACAACCCTAAAGTTGCCCTCAGATTCCTTCTCACACAGCTCATCCAAACTCATCAGGATATCGAGTTGGCTGCCCTGTCAAAGTCACCCAGAATTCAACATCTCCATTGCTACCACCTTGTGCAGACCACTAGATTTGTGCAGTAGGAGGCTAATTTATCTCCCTGCCTCTATGTCTGTCTCAAGAATATGTCCTGAAAAATGCCAAAGTGACCCTTTGCCATCAGGGGTCAGGTGTCCTAGAAGTAGAACCTGAAGTGGAGATCTTGTGTGCACGTGATTTACTGAGCATGTTCTCTGTGGAATATAACCTACAAGGGACTGAAGGAAGCAGAATAGGAAAGGAGAAATATCAGGGCAAGGATGAGTTCCCAGGTACAGTCTGGCTGGCCTTACTTGATCCACAGGGACGAGCACTGTAAGCCATAGGGCAGAGTTGTCACCCCTTGAAGCAAGAGGTCCAAGCTTCTGTATCCTTCATCAACCATTGGCTATGGACCACTGGTGGTTCTAGTCAACTGTTGGCAATTTTCCAGAGAAGGGGCAGCTGAGAGCTGTTAGCATTCAACACTCCCAGCAGGTGGGGTGGTTATGGCTGGCCAGGGCAGCTCCACCTCCAGAGCAGCGGTTCTCAGGCTCAGTGTACAGCAGAATCACCTGGAGGTAGGGTCACCAGGGTGAGCAAATACAACTACAGGATTCCCAGTTAAACTTGAATTTCAGAAAAACAATAATTTTTAGTATAAGTATTCAAATTGCATGAGATATACTTATTCTAAAAAATATTCATTATTTATCTGAAATTTAAATTGAACTGAATGTCCTGCAACTTCTCCTTAGAAAAGTTGTTGAAACACAGATTGCTGCTGCTTCTTGCTAATTAGGCCCGGGTGTGGCCTGGGAATGACCTCTTCTAGCAAGTTTCCAGGTTTAGCTGATTCAAGGAACATGAACACACACACACACACACACACACACACACACTCCATTGTAATATACCCTTTGTATTGCTCACAACTGTCCAGGGCTCTCCAAGTCCCTTAAAGGAAAATCCAAAGTCCTGACAAGGGCTCCCAAGGGTTCACAGGACCTGACCTTGGAGTTGCTTCTCTTGTCTCTTTCCCTGGTCCCTACCCTTCCCTCACCACCATTGAAAAATGCTGGCTACGTAGCTGTTTCTGGAACAAACCAGGCACAATTCAACCAATGGATCTTTGCACAGACAGCTCCCTGTTTAAATGATTCTCCCTTAAATTGAAAGAGGGATCAGTCCTTTGCCTCCTTCAGCCTTTGCTGCATCCCACCTGTTTGCCCTGTTTTAAATTGCACCCCACAGACAGCCCCATCCCCATCCCCATCCCTGTACTGTGGTTTTTCTCTGCAGCCCTGTCTCCTACAAGCAAAAAAAATTTATCATTTGCTTATTGTTTCCTTTCCCCCTGCTAAAATTTAAGTTCTATGAACACAGAGATTTGTGTTTATTATATTCATTGCTATCCACAGGAGTGATATCATTTCCCCGTGCATAAGAGGTATGTGACAAATGTGTGGAATAAATGTTTAAAGGCAAGGAGATGCCCTGATCTGAGACTGCGGAGCCTGCCATTTGTTCATTCTGTGAACACCGACAACCAGCCACCCTGTGTACAGGCATAGAGAACCATCTGCAGAAAAGATCTTTGTAAGTGGGTAATACCAAGACATCCAAGTGCAGGAGGAAAATATGTGGACTTTTTTTAAAAAATGCTATTTCAAAATGACTTAGGGCAATTTAGACAATTCAGCAACTGTTGGTTGAGTGTTTTGTTTACTTGTTTTTAAAATCAGTAGGCAGTAGAGGCAGGTGAAAGGTATGTCCTGTCTCCTACAACCCTACTAACAGTGTGTCCCAAAAATGACTTTGAGCCCATTCTTCCCCCACCTCCAGTTTTATCGAAATATAATTGATGAATAAAAAATATATTTACCACATGCAATGTGATGCTTTGTCATACGTATACGCTGTGAAATGAATACCACAAACCATTATAGCCCATTATGATAAATGTACAAATATTCATGAGTAATCGAGCTCCAGTCATATACCCTATTTTTGTAAGTCCAGAGAAGCCCCTGCACTTTGTTCTCATGCATTCCAGAAACAGAATGCAAGATTTACTCTGAGGGAAATGTAAAGATATTCTCCAAGCAGAACTGGCCAAACCTTTTGTCTTCTCAAGGGATTTGAGTCCTCTCTGAAGACAGGGAGGCTGGGGAAGAAGACCCCTAAATTGCTCTGGATACAGCATATAACCAGCAAGGTGGGGGGTGATGGGCAGCTCTATCCTTAGACCTTGTTCACCCAAGGGTGCTGGCATCCATAGGGCTCCTCAAGCCAGGCACCTGGTGAGACCACAGCTCATTGTGCCAAAGAAAATCATTAATACTGCCAATGTCCCTTAGGAAAAGATGAAGGTATTTAAAGTGCTTAGTGGTCTCCTGGAAAGTATGGAATGTCATTGTTGCTTTGAAGGCTAACTAAAGGCCCCTAGGGTACAGATTAAAGGTAAGCAAACAAGTTACATTGTTTATACTGAAATATTTTTATTTAAAGTACACAAAGGTAACAAATGTCCTATATTAAAGTTTAAAATTTGTTAGTTAAAACATGTATTAAAGTGAAACACTACAAATGGAATACATTTCAAGAGACTTTGATTTAACATCAAAGCTGGCAACTGAAGCAAGAACTATTTTAATTTATTGAACTCCCTGGATTCCCAGTCCCAGAGACAAATAAAATGAAAGAAACCCACAAATACTGTATAGTTAAAATTCCAAATTCTTAACTCTAGCCATTTATATTCTGTTTGTAGGATCAACTCTCTTTTATGGAGATAGAACCCTAACACTAAAAATCTGACATTTAACTCCTCAAAAAGGGGATAATCCAACTTCAAAAAAATAATCTCCACGGATACAATTGATGGGTTTATTCATAACAAATGCTCAGAGGTACACATTTAACGAATCTCATAAAACTTAGCCTTCCCACTACAAAGTAAAATAACTTGAATTGAGAGTAATAGGAAATGCTTCCTATCTTTAAATAGGCAGAGTTGGGCTATATCTAAGGTGGTTTATTAAAAATAAGTCATTTAAGAAAAACTCCAGGATGTTCCATTGGTACAGAACATCTCCTTACAGCCACTGTCCTCTGCACCATGGAGAATTTGCTCCAACGCTGGGGAAATGTGCTTTGCTCACTTTGCCAGGGTGACCAACCTGACGGTTTGCCCGGATCCACACAGACTTTCAGTGCTGGCACCAAGCAAGTCCGATTCAGTGGGGATGAGATAGATGGTCACCAACCTGAGTCAGTCTCTTTTCAGGAATGATCCCTGAGCGGTAGCCCTTAATGGCCGGCGAGAATCTTCTGCAAGTAGTTTTTCTTGATCAAAGCAAGCTGAGCCTCAGAGAATTGTTTGCAAGCCCCTCCCCTCCGCCCTGTGTAGCAAGGCACATGGCTGCTGCCCCTCAGTCTAGAAAACCCAACAGGATGCCAAAGGGGGGAGGGCAGGTGCAGGCCGTGGGCCCAGCTGGCCATCATTTCAGGTAACTGGGAGGGTGCGGAAGGAGGACCATAAGAGGGAGGCTCCAGCTCACGATGCCCCTAGCTGCTGGGTCTGGGTGAGAAGCGGGTTACCATGTTTATTTTTCACTTGGCAAAGTAGTTCTCTTGCTCTGCAGTCCTTTCTGAAGATGCTTAGATCTCTTTTTCTTTCTGTCTCTCTGCTTGAGGATAATGGAGAGACGGCCTGCAGGGGCCCTGCTGGCCTGTCTCTGCCTGAAAGGTACAGGCTGGTTCTCGGCAGCGTGGTCTGGGGCCTCCTCTTCCCACAAAGACTGGATTCTGCTTCATAGCCCTTTCTTTTCCTCTCAGAAAAAGACGCTAGGAATAGCAGATCCTTAGTTCAGGGAACTGCAGAGAAGTTTTGGTTATTTTATCTAAAATGCAAGATAGGTCATTAGGGCCGGTGTAGCTCCTTCCTATCGTCAGAAGGGAGATAAAACAGGGTTCCAAAGGGCCTTGCTTCCAGGAAAACAAGGGGTCTGGGGAGTGGTGAGCTACAAAGCATGTGAATCAGAAGTTGAGAAATGTGGGAATCCTGATTTCGGGCAGAAGACAGGCCCTGTGCCAAAACTCTTTGTAGCGGATCACTGTCTTCCACGAGAACTGGGGCCAGCCTGACTCTGGCAAAAAAACTCCAGGTCAAAGGGAAAGTGACAGGGGTCACTAAAGAGACTAACACAAGTTGGTAAGCTGTGAGACCACTCCTTATCCCTCCTGAACAACAAATTAGCAGCTGCGGTCCCAGGCGCTACCTCCTAATCGTCACTTCATCTAATGCCTCTTGGGGCTGGGAGACGGGTGTCACATGGCATCAAAGAAGCCTCATAAGACTGGAAGTAGCCAAGGACACCCAACCCAGCTGTCTCGAGACAGTGGCTTAGTCACTTGACAGATGTGACCTTAGAACAAAGGCTACCCAGCACAAAGATGTATGAGGATCTTGCCAGGGGCTTTGCCTGAAGGTCAAGATGTAGGTTCCTTCTCTGGGTGGTAAACGACTAAAACAGGGGCTCTTGTGTTTAGGTCTCTCTAATTAAACCAGACCACTTACTCCTGAGAGGGACGGAGGGAGGGAAGGACAGGCCTTTAGTGGCTGTAACTGGCCAACAGGAAACCTCGTGATCACATCTCCCTGATTCTCGAATCGCGGGCAATGCTGCCTCTGTCACTTGAAGTACTACCTGGGCACAGACTTAGCAAATATGAGCTGCAGAACTTGTATTACAGTAAGCTTAATAAAGATCAGCCTTCCATTAAAACTCATTAGGTCTTAGAATGCTAGAAGTGTCTTCTACCAACCCAGCAGGGGTTCAATTTACCTCATCAATTTAATGTTTCTGTAGTCAGCACTCGTGTCACCAAGTAAAAGTGACCCTGACGGCTTAGTGTTATGTGGATGTTTCCACACTTGTATCTTATCCTCTCACTCATACAAGGTCGATAGAACTTGTTACCCCTACCTTAGAAGGGAGGAAATGTCTTCCCAACTGGGAATGCCTCAAAGCAACAAGACTAGTTACTAATAGAGATTTAGACCCAGTTCTACTAAGCCCGTGGGCTCTTGTTTCCTAATGTCGGCAGCCAAGTGAGTTTAGTTGCAGCTTGACTTTTTCCAACCTAGTAAACCTAGTAAACCTGGGCTTAACTACTGCCAAGTTGGCTTCACCTGAGAAACAAGGCAAGTTAGATGAGTTTGAAGCTTTCTCAGATCCACTGCATCGTGCCTGATGTCAGGGTACCAGCTGTATGACTTTTGTGGGTGCAGGAATGGACACCTAGCTGGAGTGAGGTACCAGCTGGATTGTTGAGGGTGCCCGCCCCCAATTCTGCTGTAGACAGCAATCGGACAAAGCTTGCTTCCAACACCCCCACTGCTGCTGTAGACAGCAATCAGACAAAGTTTGCTTCCAATGCAGATGATCAGTTTCCTTGTGGGGAACTTGGGAATGCATAGGACTAGGAAGTGCCTCTAAGCACTCACCCTGGTAAGCAGACTAATAATGTGGCGCGTTGCCTAGCTCTTGCTATTATCCCGCTATAAGTACCGACATATCCTGAAGTCACCTTATGGTGCAGAAGACATGGCCATCTAACTCATGTGCTTAATGGGAGGAAGTTACTAAGAAACCATCCTGTACTAGTCACGAGCCTGGGTTTCTGCTCTGGTTTCTGTGGTCTCTCATCCCCCTCTCCCTACACTAAGTCACCTTCAGGATTTTTTGCTACTAAAAACAGTCCAGTATAAGGGCCTATGTTGGGGGTGACAACTTTTCAGTTAAGTACCAACATACTGTCTTAAGCTACCTTTAACTTGGTATTAACATTGCCTTATGAGGTATGGAGTAGATGGTTTAGTCTTTACACCTCAGTCTATAACCCTATGCTCTTCTTAGCCATCCCATACCTACCCTTGCTACAATCAAATGTGTGGAGTGTAGGTGTCTGGAGGCTACTTGAGTAGGTAGCATGCAGCTGGGAGGCTGACTTTACTGGTGAGCTGTGTCCTCTTGTGAAATCTTCACTAGAGCCACTTGGATGCCATCCTACAAGGAGCTGGTGGGCCCAGGGGGTCCTAGGTTTGAACCAGGAGGCACCAGGTTCCCAGAGGATACTCATCACACCTGCAGGGAAGTGAAGCTTGTAACTCCCACTTAAGGCTGAATGTGTAGGCTCAAGTAGAAACTTCTGTTGCCAAGATGAGCTTTTCATGCCTCTACCCCCATTGAGGGACTCCTCAGGGCACAAGTTACTAGGGTGGGAAAAGCATCTTAGTCATCTGAATACTAGGCCTGTGTCATATCTATAAGGATACTTGGACTACCCCAACTAAGAGCTCTGAGTCTTGTGTAATAAAGACCAGAGCTCATAGGTGTGTACATAAAGCTTTAAGGGCACCACAGCACCAGTCTCTAGCCTGAATTGTATCCACTGTCTTAAGGGGATGTGGTTGATTCCAAGTTAGGAATACAGTCTGAAGTTAGGCATCAGGGGAACAAAATATATTTAAACTGTTTCTTGGCATATTCTGATGCTCCAAAATCAGAGTCCAAGCAGGAGCTAAATGGGCTAGATTGAACAACTATGCACTTGAATCAGGTCCCTTAGAATCAGCTTGGATGTCTGTCCCTAGATTAGTGTCCACCTGGAGTGTGTTCAGGCCTGTTTCTGCTCTACCTTCTCCTGACCCATGGCCCAAGTCTGGTCTTGGTATGAAAGTGTTGGAAGGATCTTCTAAGATATGCACAGCCCCTTCAGAGTTGTGCTCCATGATCCTCGGCTTGAGTCTATTGTAGCAGCTAGTATGAATTCCACTTGTAAACGTCTTAGTCACATTGAAGAGCACTTACTAAAGGTTGGACCAGATATCAGAGTCAAGCATGGTCTTGGGAGTAAATGGCGTGAGATACAAAGTGAACAATTGGCCTGCAGGAAGGTTGGAATCTGCTGGTCTAGAGGATTAGTTTGTAGGAAGGGGGCTTATCAGAGGGCAAGGGCCTGTGGTGCAGCCTCTTAAATATGAGTATCTTTATTCTATTGCTATCCAACTTAGGTGTAGTCAGAGGCTTGGTGACTAAGTGTGAGGTCAGATGGAGGATTCTGGCTTTTCCAGGGTTTTTCCTTGCCAGCACTATAATCCTCTTGGTAAGCTGGGAAACTCGGGTGGCTGTCAATCAGATGCAGCTGGGTCCTGCCCTGTCAGTCTTGTTCTGCCCAGTGAGGTTGACTGGGCTTAGTAACTCATGCTTCTGACAAGGAGTCGGGCTCCATCTCCCTTTTGGGGGCAGGGATCTTTTCTATGTTTCTCCACTCCCCTAGCATGTGCAATTGAATATGACACTGGTATGAAGCCATGGGTATCGACTAAGGAAATCTGGGGTAATTGTACCTTGATGCCCAGCAAGTATCCCAGGAAGGCAACTGCTACCTTGAACTCCAGGTCCTGGGTGTCACCTCTGAGCTAGAGACTGCTGGTGACACTTGCTCAGATTCCAGGGTCACTAAACCTTGAAGAGTAGCCTGCCTTCTAGCTGCCTTCTAGTATGACATCCAAATGTGTCAGTTGGATGTAAAGCATAGTGAAACAGGCCACGTGGAACACTTGTACCAGCTGTGCCTCTGAAAGATGCATTCAAGGTGAACTCCAGGGTGACAGGGTCCCGTGAGCATTTAATCTGGGTCAGATGACACAGCATCCAGCAGAGTTCCTATGACTGGATCAGCATCTGTCCTTCTGGTGGTAAGGTGGGACATCCAGGTGCTGACCAAATGTCATGTTCCCTTTGCATACAGACACCATGGCTGGTCAAAGGCTGCACAACACAGGAGGCCTAGAGAGGCCCTGAGAGATCCAGGTCCCAAGTACTCCTTTCTCTTCCTCTGCTTTGCTGCCATAAGTTCATCCAAGCTAGCATGACATCACTTGATCACTCAGCAAAAACCACAGGACTGTAGTCACTTCTATGCAAAAACAAATAGCCATTTAACTGATCAACGCTTACATGCACATAATAGCAATAAAATTCATTGGGTGTCTGGCAGATGGGGAGGATGGGTATATACATAATGAGTGCGATGAGCACCATCTGGGGATGGACATGCTTGAAGCTCTGACTTGGGTGGGGCAAGGGTCCACAAGCCAGCAGTACTGGCCTCACCTGGGGAGGAGCTTGTTAGAAATGCATGGTCTCAGAACTACCCCGTCTGAACTAGAATCTGCCTTTGAATAGGATCCTCAGGTTAGCCTCGAGCACATTACAGATTGAGAATCTCTGGACTTGGAGGATCACGGAATGACTTGACTCCAACCATTCTACACCCCTGAGGATCTTGCTTTGAGATGCAAATCCCTGAAGACAAGGGTTTTCTGGGCCCTGCTTCAGTCACACCATGACAGAGAATGGAGAATTGTGCCTGGCAGTCCCCTCAGGACCTGCAAGGCAGTACAAGGGCTGTCCCTGAAAGGATTGGGATGGAGGATGGATAAATAGGTTCAGCACAGTGACCTTGGACAAGTTCAGAGATAGGCCAACTATCATTTATATTAAGTGCCTACCATATGCCAGGCACTGTACCAAGGACTCCAGTTAGCTCATATAATCCTCCCTATAATCCATGGGGCAGATGTTACTGTTGCTACAACTACTATGACTATTTTATGAAGGAAGAAACTAAGGTTTAGAGCAGTCGATTTCAAGCTTTAGCATGAATCGGAATAGCCTAGATTTGTGACATCAGACCCCACCCTGTTTCTGATTCAGTGAGTCTTAGAATAAAACCTGCAAACTTGTATTTTCAACAAATTCCCAGATGATGCTAGTGCCGTTTGTCCATTCACATATGTTGGGAGGTAGGCATTAAACCAGCAAGTCGGGAAAAGGCAATAAAAACCAAGTTAATGATTTCTCAAGTCCAGAAACTGACTATACATTTCCCAAGAAAGGTAATGCCAAATGTTAGGCAAGTCCTCATCTTCACAACAAGAACCCCTCCAACCTCAGCTTGGAGAAATACTTTTCCCAGGAAACAGGTGCAGCTGTTCTGTAGAAAGCACACATTGGAAAGAAGCCTACTTAGAAATATAGTTCATGGGAATTCTTTGAAATTCATAGGATCAGGAGAGAGTCGTTTTCCTCAGCCACACACCTGACTGGGAAAGTGACAATGCCCTGAGGAGGGGGAGAGACTGGGGGGAAAAAACTAATATCAGAGCCCTGACTTTTATTTGCAACGTGTAGCAATGCTTTTGCTCAAGTTACATCTTTAACGAGCTGTGCACAGTAAAGCTAACCATTCAGGTAGAATTACCTCAACTAGTCCAACTCTGTCTTTCTTAAAAAAAAAAGGGCAAAAAAATGCTTGAAGTCAAACTCCCCAGAGTCAAACCTGGGCAGGTTTGACTGTGGTCATTCCTGGCTGTGGTCATTAGGCACGGTACTTAACTACTTTGGGCTATATCTTCATCTGTAAATGGGGAAATTAAAATAATATCTACCTATAGATTACTGGAAGGACTAAATGAGATAACATGTAAAACTTTTTCTTACTTTGAGCCAATATTTCAGCTATCTTAACTATCTTATAATTGATGAAAGTGCCGGTGGTATTAAAATATTATTGGCAATACTTGAACTATCTGGATCCCTGTGGGGTGGGAGTGTAAACAGGTACGATTCTTCTGGAAAGCCTTTGGCAATATGTATCAAGAGCCTTACAAATACCCACTTGCTTTGACCTACAAAGTCTAGGAATTTGGGGGGGGGGCACTGATCCAGTATGGGGACAAAGTATATGCCCAAGGATGCTATCACATTATTGCAAATAGTAAAAGAATTGAAGTGTCAACCAATAGAAAAACATTTTCAAAATTATGCTGTGTTCATAAAATGGAATGGAGTCTTTTGCTGCTATTAAAATGATTTAAAAAAAAATGTTCTTAGGTTTTTAAGGTGAGAGATGACTCATCCTGATGAAGTTAGATAACCTGAAGAAGCCAAAAGTGGTGTTTGTATGTACACCTGTCACTTGAGTTCAAAAACCTATGGCAGCAAACGGGGAGGAAGAATGGCTCCAGCAGTTCAGTCTTTCCCTATAACATGGACCACACACCACTTGGGACAAACTGTCTCTCTGCCATTCTTGAGGGCTGTCTCTGCCCCTGCAGCATTCCTTCCCTCTCTAGAAAGTCTGCCACCTCCTAGCAGGTCCTGACTTGCTAAGACCAGGGTCTCAGTCATGAAAACTAATGTGTCCCCCACTAATATCTGTGATATGGCATGTTCGCAGAATTTCCCCAGATTGCTGGGGTCTGAAGACTCATGTTAGTCTGAACACCCCCTGAGCAAGTGGTTCCAAATCCCACCAGACTTGAGAGACTAGGTCCAGACCTGAATCGAGCAGAAATACCAGGCATGTAAAGAAATTACTTCTGCCATGGGTGACCTTCCTGTACTGACAACTCCATAAAAACCATAATAGGAAAGGACTGCCCCTCCAGTCCTTATAACTGACTCTCCAGTCCTAGCTTCTATCCTTCTACACACACAGAACACTTCAGGCTGCACAATTGTGCCTGTAAGGCTGGTGGCAGGCCCCCTCCCCTCCCTAGATCAAAAAGAAAAGGTTCACGAGACCAGACCCGCTGAGGACAAACTGCCAGGCCCCGCTGAGAGGAACCACATCCAGATGTCTACCCAGATAAGAAAATTTTGGCTCCTGGGTTCCGCAAATACCACCAGCCCCTCCTATTTTTCAATGACCACCCAAGGTGACAATGGAAAATCCCCAGTTCTTCCCGCCAAAAGTCCCTAGCCCGGCCCAAATGGTATAAAAGGTTTCATCTCCTTCAAATAGAGGTGACTTCTTGGGCCCCCATCTCTTGGGGCCTGCGAACCTCACCCGGGAATGCTAATAAAGCCACATTGTTTGGCCCCACTGTTTCTTTCACTGGTGGAAAACTTTACAGTGCCATCGCCAGAGATGGGACTTGGATGACTGTCTGCTAAATGCAGTCGGGATCCTCCAGGCTTTAAGCTCTTATAGCACAAAGGTCCCGAATTGTTCCTTGGGGGGCCATGGCTTCTAACCCCTGGACATTAGCGATGAGGAGGCAAGACTTGTGCAGCATGAAACCCAAGAGACCCAGCAAGGCTTTGCTCTGATTTGGCTTCTCTGCTGCTCCTAGTACTTGTCTGGGTGCTCCCACTTGGCATCAAGATGCAGCCCAGGGGCCCTTCCTGATCTCTGGCTTTCCTGCACATGCCTATATACAGGCAAACTTGGTCATATGTGTCATAGGAGGCCTATGTGTCTTCCTGTGGCTGATCCCTCAAGGCCAACTCTCTGGGTTGGGTGAACACATAGCCCCTGGCTCCACACCACGGGGGTTCCTGGAGTTGTACTAGGCCACACCACCTGTCTTTGTCAACACTTGTAACTCTTCCCTCATGTTTCCTCAAGGGTGGATTCTCAGTCACAGATGGCATGTGGAGATCTATGCCATTCTTGAGGTCTGTCTCTGCCCCTGCAGCATTCCTTCCCTCTCTAGAAAGTCTGCCACCTCCTAGCAGGTCCTGACTTGCTAAGACCAAGGTCAGGGTCTCAGTCATGAAAACTGTGTCCCCCACTAATATCTGTGATATGGCATGTTCACAGAATTTCCCCAGATTGCTGGGGTCTGAAGACTCATGTTAGTCTGAACACTCCCTAAGCAAGTGGTTCCAAATCCCTCTCCTATACCTGCTGTGAGTATTTGGACGGAGGGCTTTTGGATGCCACCTGGTCTGGTGGTCCACACAGGTCTGGTCAACTTAGACCCCTGTGCAAGTTCTTTTTTGGCTGGTCCTAATTGTCCCAACTAGGGTTGTTTTGGTGGTAACTATACCCCGTGGCTTCAACTAACAGCTTTGTGCTCCTATTCTCTGATCATCTGCACCTGCAGTGCAGATTTTCTGAGCTTCAACATCCTCCAGTACCAGCTATCTGTCCCGGGGTTCTCTGGCAGGCCTCTTCTAAGGCAGGTGGCTTTCACTGGTATTAGTCCACTCCCAACACCATCCACATCTCTGCAATTGTCAATCTCACTTTGCTGTCTGGAATAAAAGTCAAACGTTCCTTTTCCCTTCAGTTTCCCACTCATTCCATGATGGTGAAGCCTCAGATCTAAGCAGCTCTGCCAAGGCTGAAAGGAGAGGCTGAGGGGAGAGATGGCCACTCTAACAAGTTGGGTTTTAACCAAGTGGTGCCACCACTCCTGCATGTCCACCTTAGATGTGGTGGCTGTTCCTGTGGGGTGTCAACCCCTCACTTCCCAGCCCCACTATCTTTTTTTTATCAGAAGATCTGAAATCCATGCCTGGTGACTGAGGCCCCAAGAATGGCATTGGCATCCCAAGGGGTTGGGTGAAGGCTCAAGTTGTACTAAATACTATGAATGAGCAATTGAGTGCAAAGCACATCCGCCTTTAAGATTCTCCCCAAGCCAGAGGAGCTCTGGCGTAGCCAGGCCCAGCTTATGAACTTGGCCTATGGTGGCTTGTGACTAACGGGCTTGGTAACACTGTCACCTGTAACTGAGAATGGCACAGAGGCCAGCTTTTATTATAGTATATATTTCAGTAAAAGCTTGGTGCACTTGAGCCTCAAGAAAGCAATGAACATTGAGGCTGGAGTTGGACCCAGAATTTTGTGGTGCCAGGAAATACTATCCTGACATACTCTGATAGCTGTGAAGCCCTAAATCTCTAAAGGGCTGCTGGCAGTGCCCCTTCTCTGGTATCCTGAAGTTCTGCAATGAATTTCCCAATGGAGTCATTCTGGAAGACTTGGTTAATCATGTCACATTCCTCAAAGCAAGCCAAGTCTGTCATGTCCACAGTGGCCAAGGTAGTTCTTGGAGGTGTGGGTCTGCAGGTGTGTCCTCCAAGACCTGGACTGAAGGCTCCGGTTGCTGGGGATGGGAGGGACGTGCCAGCTTCAGACTGCTTAGACTCAACCTGTGAACCTGTTTGTCTCTTGGACATCATTTCACCAAGAATGAAGTTAGGCTGGAGGAATGTTGAAATGAACCCACCCATGAAACCACAACCCAAAGAAACAAGGAATCTTCAAACTAGGTGACTTCCCTTGCCTCTTAGTCACCACAGGCAAAAGTAAAACCAGTCGGACATGCTAAACAGTGGTCTCAATCTATAATACTGACTCATGTCTCCTCTCTTTACTCTGAGACTTATGCATGTTATATGTAGCAGTAACTTGATCTTCCCATCTAGTACTGTCTTAATATATTCCGATTTGCCCATTCTAATGTTGATACATTCAGGTGATACCTTGGACTATTAGCACAATCATAGCATTGTTCAAATGTGTGAACGTACCTATGCTTTCCTGGCGTGTGTATGCCATGCATTAAAATCCCTGAGCCATGTACTTCATGTGGTTGGCTTTGGCATACACCCCAAATAGTCCTCCAAAATGTGCCACTTCAGGCTCCTGGTATGAGAGTTGCAACTGCTTTGTGTAATCTATGTTCAGTAACTGTCAGTTACTGACTTGAGTTGCCCTGGGAGCTGGGTAGCAGTATCTTATAGTACTGCAAGTTGCTGAAAATGTCAAGTCGTAACTATCCTGTCTGGAATCTGAATTATACAAGGTATTGTCATCAATGTGACCAGATTTCTTAAGTCTTAATTTTTTTGCCAGGGCAGCACAAGGAGTGGTCACCATGGCAGCAATGTGGGTATATTTATGGGGGGTGGGAGAGTGGTGGGATGTCACCAGAAGTTAAACTTATTCCTTCTCCATTCTAGAACTTGGCATCCAATGGATAAATGGGTCCTGAATACTTCAGAGCCTTGACTTCAAGGTGAAAGGAGAGCCAGGAATGCTGTGGTAGTTTCTCCTCCACTCCCAGGGGTCTTGATCCTGCAACTATAGATCTGGGTCAGAATGTGAGCCTTTGATCTGGAGCTGATATTTCTCTTGCCCAAAAAATAGGTCTGTTGCTGGGTCACTGAGTGTCCCTCCATCTCCAGCCACTGCTTGTGCTTGGTGTGGTCTTGGCTCTGGGCAACTTGGGGATGGTCCCCTGGGGTGAAAGCCACCTTCATCCACCTGGTCTTCAGGTGCTGGACCAATTAGCCAACTAGGCTTCCCTCCTAAAGTGGGCTGACTTTTGAGGGAACTACCAAGAAAATCCTAGTAGCATATAAGCTGACACTTGTTGGGGGTTCAGGGCCACTGCTGGTCTTGGCCAATTCCAGAGTGACTACTTGCTATTTAGAAGGCAGCACGCCTGCTTGAGACCTGACCTCAGCCGGGATGGTGCTGATCACCTACCTGGTCTATTCCTTCACTACTTTCAGAAGGGAGATCAATGTTGACTCTAAACTTGAGGGTTAGGTAAGGCAGCAGATTCCCCGGTGAATACTTCCTCTATAAATACTACACAACATGGAATTTGTTAGAAATCCCAGGTGGATAAAAGACATTCTGAGATGGTTAAAGTTCAAATACGATCTTGGGAATTGGGTTTCTGGGAAAGTATTCAGCTGTGGCTGAGAAAGATTTTCCGGCTGTAAATCAGCTTGTACCTCACTGAAGAACACTGAGTTATTACTCTGAGGATGCTTAAGCCTTTTCCATATTTCAGTGTGTTCTTTAAATACAGTAGAAACTAGGAACTCTTGATCCCTAGTCTGACTGACCGTGAAAATACAAAACTCATAATGAAGACCTGCTCAGACCACATGGCCATGAAACTTTAGGCTCTTAGTCTCAGAAGAGGAGTGGAGGCAACCAGTCCTGAAAGGCAAGAAACCAGACTCTCCTGTGCTTTATGGTCTCCCCCATGAAGGGGAGACCCACAGAAGTCTTGGGGTTCTCAGAACTCATCTGTCCTGAGTCTATGTTGCTGACAGATCACTTTTCACTGGCCAAAGGGGTAAACTTTTCCTTTTGTAATGTCAAGGAGCACTCATTTATGGTCAGAAGGTACAGTCAGACTATCTGGCCCCAAGTGTGGTACCTAGCATTCTCAACACAGGTGGGTTAGGGCATGTGAACTCTGCATAACACAGTTCTATTAGAAACAGCAAGGTCCATGAACTAGAAAGATTGGCCTGACACTATGACTGAAATGGCTATGGAAGTCAAAAACCTCCCCCAGGAGTGTTGGAGAGCAGTCACTGTGCCTCACGGAAACTGCCTATGCCCAGCAGTGATGGAGAAGAAACCTCACTGTCTCACCGCATTCTGAATTAAGTGTTAGTGTCTAACGTCATTCGAATGGAACTCAACTGTAAGGTCGAGGTTAGAGATGAAGCTGCACCCCCAGCCTTTCACTGTGTGCTCAGAAGCCAAAATGCTCTCCGCTCAGTCCTTAAATTCATAAAGTTGGGAAGAACTTCTGGTGTGGGGGTCCAGTCTGGTGGCCGACATTACCTCTTTAGGTTTAGTTAGGTGGGAGGAACTCCTGACTCCAAGATGAGGGTAAAAAACAGCATGGCCTTACAAATTTTTTGAGGATCCACCAACAAACTGTCAGTGGTGGATATGAAGGCAGGAGTGTTTCCCCAGTGGTACCTATGCTTCCAGGGGCTGCTTGAGCAAAGGAGCTCAGGTGTTCAGGAGTTGGAGGTATTTTGCTGGTGCCCGGCCAGTCACACCACATCTCTAGGTTGTGTATGAGCAAACTTGGGCTGTGGGGCCTGGAGTAGCCTAAGGGCCTGAGCTGTTAGAACTCCTGGAGTGAGTAGGGGATACTCCAGAGCCACGAGCCACACATTCCTGCTTCCTAGAGCTTCTGTGGAGGTGGGGGAAGTAGGCCTCTCCAAGGACCTAGTGCTCTGGTACAGAGATCTGACACCAAGGGGATATGGGTCTCTGCAGGCTAGGCTTTAGAGATGGGGAATGCATGTGGGAACTCTAACATGTCAGTTCATCTAAAACAGCTGGTGGCTAGAAACCGGGCCCTGGAATGATCTCAGTAGGCAGGTATCTTCCCTTTGCCTCCTGTGGTACACACACCTGACTGTTGCCCCCAGGACTGACCAAGCCAAGACTCTTCCCACAGTTTCAGGCCTTGGATGGGCCAATAGGAAGCTCCTCATGAGCCTGGAAGAAGGGACAAGGTGACGGTGGCATGTGTTCCTCTGCCTTCTCCCTCAAATCCATCTCAAACTGGCTGTGTCCCTCAGCTGAAGGTGACTATGATCCCGAGGTGGTCAGCTCTTGGAATGTCCCCAAATCATCTATCCATCTCAGCTTTTCTACCCTCTAATACCCCAATTCTGGGAAGAACTCCTGATTTTCCTCCCTCACCTGGGATTATCAACATCCACACCAGTGGTTCTTAGTGTTTCCTGGGTTGCCACTACCTGGAAACTTACTGGAAATGCAAAATTCTCATGTCTCCTTCCCCTAACCTGCCAAAGCAGGAATTCTAGGGGTGAGTTTAACAATCTGCTTGAACAAGCTCTCCAGGAAGTTCTGATGCTGAATGAGCTGTGAGCTCTCCTAATCCAGGATGGAGCCCCAGGGCTCATTCCCTTGGGGGTTTGACATGCTCATGTCATTCTACCCAAGGCTCACTGTGCATCCTCCTTCAAATTCTTAAATTCAGGTACCGTGGGTTTCCTGTTTGACCCTCCCCCTGCAGCTGCCTCAGTAATGCCCTGGAGCTTTAGTTCTTTTGTGACTGTCGATCATTGACATGTAATGTGACCATAAGGATGTCAAGTTTGGGGATAGTCCTTGGTAATGTAGTGTGTGTTTTCCTTCTGGACTAAAGCAGTTACAGGACCAGAGAGAAGATACTGTCAGAAGGCAGCCTCACTGAAAAGGAGGCCTTGGTTAGAATTATGGAATCAAAATCTTTTATGTCATCTTCAGTGCTGAGTAACCTCTCACTGAGTTGTTCAGTATGGCCATATCCTAATACCAAATCGTGGCCTAGATAGGTAAGCCATGGCTGACTTTCAATCCTGTTGCCTTTGAGGTCACACATAACTGCAGAGCCTGTGAGATCCTAACTCAGAATTCCCAGTAGAATCCCAATCTGGATATTCAAGCTCAAGACTCCTGGAGTACATACATGGGTGGGGAACAAGGCCTCTTTGGGCTCCTGTCACACTGGGAATTATCCCCAATGATCTTTCACTAATAGGATATGTGTTACCTTTCCTGATATGAGTTACCACTCCTTTTGTGGCTATAAAACTCAGCATTGTGGGGTTTGAGCAGTGGTTCTCAAGCCAGGTACACAGAAAGGGAACACACAAATCACTTTCCATTAGAATATGTAGAGAGACTAGGCCTGGTCATGCCCCAAAACTTGAGGGATCAGAGTACAGCTACCCTAAATAGGGTCCATGAATCTGAAATAAACTTTAGGGAACACTGTCGGGACTCCTCCCCACCATGGAGCTGTGAGTAGGAGTTGGGGGACACGAAGCTCGGAGTTGAGAGCAGGTACCATGGGTGTCAACTTCCTGCCAATGAAATTTCTTTTGAGTTTTCTAGACCTGAGCCAGCTGTCTCTGAGATGCTATTTTCACATTGACATCTTGCTATGATGTACAGTCTTAACCAGCACTTTAGGTGCCATACAGTTGTTCATAGGTAAAAGCTGAGCCACAAGGAATTTTCAGGCATTTGGTGAATTATTTTCAGGTACTCATTGCTACCAAGACCAAGGAACAAGTTGTTTTTCAAAGGTAGAATACTTGTTTGGTGGAAATAGGCATAAATTCTTCTTTTCCTAGAACCTCTGCTTGTTCAGTTGGGTTTTTCCTATGGCTTCATACAGCAATACTCTCTGCCATAGGTACTCCTACTATATCCACTGAGACAGTCCATGTGGCTTGGCAGCACATGTCTTAGTCTAGAGGTGAAGTAAGACCTTCCCTTGCTGTGTCCAATTCATAATGGCAGCTGTAAAACTCATCTCTTTAGTGGATCTGAATGGAATCCCAAATGTTATATGCCCTCCAATTTCAAGAGACCTACAAGGCAATGTCTATTTCCTTTCTCTGTAAGCACAAAGAACTTTGTCTTAGGGGATATAAGTGAAGTTTTTTTATACTGGCCAGTGGCAGAGTCTGGGCTTATAGTGTACCCACCATCTATATGGTATACATTGTACCCAATAGTTGACTTTCTATCCCTTCCCCCCCCCCCACAGTCCCCCATCTGAGTCCCCAGTGCCCATTATCCACTCTGTATGACCATGTGTGGCTTAGCTTCTACTTACAAGTAAGAGCATATGGTGCTTGGTTTTGCATTCCTGAGTTACTTAGGATAATCTCTAGTTCCACGCAAGTTACCGCAAAAGACACTTTTATTTTCATGGCTAAGTAGTAGTCCAGAGTACATGTATACCACACTTTACTCTTCAGTGGCTAGCCACTTAATGCAATTGTAACAACTTGCCCCTGTTTTGAGGCTATCATGACAAGTTCCAGATGGCTGTACACATCAGTGACTTTGGGGCATGCTGCTCCCTATACTGAGTTTGAAGCGCATTCATGATCTCAGCCCTTCTACCCCTAGAAGCAGGATGCTTTGCACACAGAGAAGCCAGCAGAACAGGCCCCTGACCAGGAATGACAACATATCCCCAAAAAGTGTGTTCTGACCTGATCAGCTATGGTCTGACCTGGGGTCGGAGCTATTCTTGCTACTCAGAGGCACTGGCCACATAAACAGGAGCTGCTGGGAACCAGGTACCTGCTTTAGAGATGTTAGTGATCAGGTGGGCCCCCTCCCTCAGAGCCTCCATGGATGTGGCTGTCCTGCCTGGCATGGCTACATTTCTCTTTTGGAGTAGAGGGACTATAGTGTCTTAGGAAGAGTCCATCTACTCCAAGGCCTTGACCAAAACTGGAGAGGGGGATGCCAAAGCCCCCTGCAGGTGATGTGCCTGATGGGGTCATTCTCCCTGACCTTGACCTGATGATCTATGGGATGTCCTAAAAGGAATTTTCTAGCTGGCCTGCTTCACAAATATTTTTGGAAAACCTGAAATTTACTGTAAAACAGAAATAGGACAGAATCTTAGTCAAGTCAGTCTTGACCTTCTATTACTGGGGTAGGAGCACCTCAATGATTTGAAGGTGGGTTCTGGTTCCACAGACTCACTCAGTCTTGAGTCTCCTTTCTCTCCAGTTTTTATCACTTCTGTTAACAAAAAGGAGATAGGAGGAATCAATAAACTTAATGCTATCTTGCTCATCCAGTGAGTTTTTAACTCTTGTATATTCCAAAACTTCCACTGGGTTTTTCTCCCTCCTAATTCTTCTTCCACTTGTTTTTAAGTGTTCATAATTCGTTGGAGTCATTTCTTAAATCCCTTCTCTAGCAATCGTGATATTTGTGTCTCCTCCATGATCACATCTGTCGATTCTTTCCTCATTCAAACTGAAGTTTCTGGCTCTTAGTACAATGAGTAAATCTGGACTATAGCTTGGGCCTTTGAGTACCAGACTGATTCCTATTACTCTTCCACTTTATTGTACACTCCATCTGTCCATTAACTGAACTGACATTTGACTCACATTGCAACCCTGAAAGTACTATGCGTTCTGAACACCAAGTTCTTTTGCTGCTACTCCGGCCAATGCTGCTTGTGACACTGATGATACTCTACCCCAGGGTCTCCTTAGCACCAGCTTGCATGGGGGTCAGTAATACCTCATTACCAAAAGGAGGAATGGTGGACATCAGTGTTCTTATCAAAGGCTTAAGGGCAGCCCCTCATCACTTACAAGGGTTTAAAGAGGAGGTTGTCCCGTGAACTCTGCAGCACTCACCATTGTGGAACTTACATAAAAGGAAAAGTGAATTCACCACTGACTGCTTCGTGGTTGGTGAAAGTGCAGCTCTTAATTCCCTTTCCCACTAAGAAAACAAGACTAAAGGCATCTACAGTCCTTGAAAGGAAATTAACATTTGAAATGATAGATGCTGTTTTTAGCTTCTTCTAGTCACCTATCTTTCTGTTACTTGAAGTCTAAAAACTCTGACAGTGAATGGGGAGGAGGAAGGCCTCCAAAATTCCCACTGGAACACTGTAATTGAATCCGTCCAAAGAACATTGATCTTGTCACTCGATACGAAGCAAATGTCTTTCTCTAGAATGGAGGACCAGGTCCTAATCTGATAGTCCGGGAATGTGGAGAAATAAACTTCCCACGGGTGACTTACCTATGGTGGTGGATTAGGGTAAAACTGGTGGCAGAACAGGGCTGTTACTTTATGCCTGAGCCTCAAATCCTAGATTCTTTCCACAAAAGGGGAATGCTTCTACTCACGCGGGTTTTCAACCATCCTCTCCAGAGGTGAAACTTGGCTGAGTTTATGCTAAACATAAATACTATCAGGATCCTTAAGGCTTATGAGGTCACCAGGTCTTGGGGCCTGGACTGGCTCCCAGAGGAGCTCTGGTGTTTCTGCTCTGCCCCAATCCCCCAACACTAGGAGACAAGAAAGGGGGTGGTATGGCCTGAAATCCCAGAGCCCACACAGATCTTCACTCTTCTAGGCTTCCTGCCTCTTTGCTCAGTGCTTGCCTGGATTCTTCCCCTCTCAGCCTGTGGAGACCCTGGCCCCAGTAGCTCTTAGATCTCCAGCCTCCCTGTGCCTGTGGTGTTCCTGATCTTCCAGGTCTCGGTAGGCCTGCAAGTCTTCCTGTGGCTGGTCCCTCAAGGCTGGCTCTCTGGGTTGGGTAGACTCAGCCTCTGGCTCCATACCTGAGAGTTCCTGGAATCCTGCCAGGTCATACCACCTCTTTTTCTGCCAGCATCTGCTGCTCTTTCCTCATGTTCATTCAAGGATGGATTCTTAATTGTAGAAGAGACCTCAAGGTCTGTGTCACTCATTGGAGTGACATGTGCATTGGAGAATAATAGTTCCTACCCATTCTGCAGGACCCTGGCCTCTTCCCTGAAAATCGTTTGCCTCCTTTTTAATAGGCTGAGTCTCCCAAAACAAGGATCTCAACCCTGATAACAGTTCCCCTTCTAGCAGTTACGAGGTTCTCAGAAATCCCCCAGATTTCTGGGGTTATACTCTTATGTTAGTTTGAATGGCTAACTGAATTAAGCGGATTCCAAATTCCTTGGATTTGCCATGAAGATTTGGTCCATCAGAGCTTGGCCCTGAATTCTGCTTGGCCTGGTGGTCCACATCCATTGGGTTATCTCTTACCTACTACAGAAGCCATCTCTTAGCTGGTCCTCATTACCACAGCTTGGGTCACTGTCATGGTACCTGTACCCCATGGCTCCAAATAACATCCTTGCACTCCTGTTCCCCTCTTCCCATATGCACCTCTAGTTTAGCTCTTCTAAACTTCAACTCCATCCAATACTGACTACCTGTCCAGGAGTTTGGAGGGACATCTCTGGTAGGTTCTTCAGAGGCAAGTGGTTCTCACTGGAGTACATCCACACTCCCTGATATCAGCATCTCTGCATTCCCCATCTCACTTTGGAATGTCTAGAATGAGTGAAATGTTCCTTTTCCCTGTAGTTTCCCATTGTCATTCCATGGATGGTTTTAGTGATGGCTCAGGGATTTTGACAGCTCTTCCAAGATTAATAGTGAGGTTGGGCAGAGGGTCTGAGGGGCGAGATGGTGATTCCTTCCAGGGGGGCTTGAATCGGGCAATGCTGGCATTGCCATGAGTTCCTCTTATGTGCAGTGGCTACTCCTGCAAGGGCATTATATCCCTCTTCCTATCACCCCACTTTTTAATCAAAAATTCTGAAATTCACACAGATGGATGACTTGGGCTGCTAATGGGATTGGCATTCCAAAGGGTCAAGTGAAACCTCAAGTTTTGCTAAATATGAATGGGTGACTGAGGAGGAGTCTAGGTCTAACAGCCTTTCTCAACCTTCTCTCCAAGCTGGAGGGGCCCTATGGGGTAGCCAGACCTAGTGTGTGAACTTGGCTTATGGTGGCTTGTGACAGAAAAGCTTGGTGATGCTGTCACCTGTGACCAATTAAGATGGCAGAAATGCCAGCTGCATTATTAAAATGTGTACTATGGTAACAGCTGGGTGCACCCGATGGAGTCCCTTCAAGGAAACAATGGTGAGGTGGGAGTAGACCCTGGGATTTTTGTGGCATTAGTAAATAATTATCTCAGCATCTTCAACCTTGCAGCTACAGAAGCCCTAACCCCCAAATGGCTGCTGCAGTCCCCCTTCCCTGGTGCCACCCAGAGGGTCTGCAGTGGATTTCTCTGAATGTCTAACTCACCATTTGAAACTGATTTCCACTTTCCCCTCAACATACAATTCCCAAAAGGTCTAACTCTTGATAGTAAATATCAGGTGACCAATGACTAGCTACTTCATCTTGTCAAAACACATTACTCTTCCTGTAAATCTTGTCATGTTTTTCCAAAGGTGAGACTAACTCACCTTGTCTCCAGAAGTGATTCCATCTAAGACCTTTTATGTGTTCAGTTCCCTGGGAGTCTGTACATGTCTCCAGGGTGTTAAGGGTGGATGACAAAGGCCGAGCTGAGGGGCCCCATGGTTACTTGCCATGGGACTTGTGCCAATATCCCCCTTGACAAGTTAGCATAGGGAAAGGCAGGGTCCTTCGTTTGGGCCCCTCACTTAATTCTCCCCAGACCCAATGTTAAGGTGATCCTGGATCCAAGGCCCTTGTCTAACACTGTCCAGTGATCACGCTCTTGAAGTTGACGAATCAGGATTAAGACTTAGTCTAGGAAACAGTCTAGTTATTCCTGTCAGTTTTCACAGGTCATTTTTGATGCCCAATTGTAGTTTTGGCTTTGTTCTGGGCTGGGTGCAATTCTCAGAGCAAGCCAAACACACTTAAGGCCTTTGACAGTCCTAGTCTGAGTTCTCAAGTGTTTGGAGGACTCTGTCTACACCACATACAATGGGGCTGTCCCATGTTACTAAGATCAAGATCTCTGGCTGAGCATGGCCTTGATAAATGAGACAGCATGGTACCAGACCTGAGCAGGTGGTCAGGATGTACATGGCTGAGACACAAGAGTTCTTAAGGTCTCTGTTGGGGAGAAAGGGAGGGATAGATAAAAGGAGAGATACAGTTGTGAGGAGCTGGGTCTTGCATGCTCTGGGAGCAGGAGCAGCTTCTGCAGGCTCACTGTAAAGAACAGCAGGCTGATCACATGAAGAGTATATAGCACCAGGATGAACAGATGATGTTTAGGAGGCAGGAGGAAAAGTCTAGGCCATGCATAGCATTTTCTGTCTTTGGAGAACTAATAGGACCTGGAGAATTTGAAGATGGGACAATCCATGATCTCTAACTGAGCTACAGGTTTAAGAGATGTCTGATTACAACAAATGTCAGGCCTTGATGTTGTCAGGATGTATCGGTAAATGTGCTGTCCAGTTGGGAGTACACTCTGCCTGAAATCAATGAGTTACAGGCACTGTGTATGGTCAAGTTTTGGAGACACCAAAACAGCCTTCCAAAAAGATGCGTCACTTCATTTTGTCAGTATGAGAGAGTTGTACTTGTTCTACACACTTGCCAGTGACAGGAAGAGTCTCTAATCTCAGCTGTTGTAGCCCCTTGATTGTTGTATCTTAGTTCTTAAATTCCTGAAGTCTCGGGTCATAATTACATCTCCTTATCTGGTTAAACTATCCAAAGCATGCCTGTCAGCATAATATAACATCTCATAAGATTTCCTGCATTATGCTATTTTGTTTGCCAGGATGGCACAAAAAGCGGTCACTATTGCAAAAATCTGCATATGTTTATAGGGGGCGGGGTGAGTGGGAAATGATTGTTCCTTACAAGATCTTAAACTTGTTCCTGCAACTCCATCCTAAAGCCTGGATGAGTAAGACTTCCTGAGTATTTCCGTCTTGGCTGCAGGATGAAAGGAGAACTTTTATCCAGAGCCCCAGGACTTTCGTGATTCTCTCCCTTCCCTTCCTGGGGGCCTCAGTCCTATGACCATAGACTTGTGTCAGAAAGGGCTTTCCTCTCGGATCCAGAGCTGTCCTCTGTCCTTCCCCAGGAAGCCACTGTCAGTTGCTGTGTCACTGAGTTCCCTTCCCTCTCCAGCCTCTGGGTTCATATGCTCGGTGTGGCTGTGGTGGCTCTGGGCAGCTTAAGGCTGGTCACACACCTGGAGTGAGAGGGTTTCTCCACCTGGTCTTCAGATGTTGTCATGACTCCCCAGTAGGCTTCCCTCCTGAAGTGGGCTCTGACTTATCTGTTGGGTGGAGAGAGAAATCCTAACAAAATCCTAGTTCCATGTCATGAGGTTCCACTTGCAGTGACTCAGCAGGAATTTGGTGGGTCCTCCCTTCCCCTTTGTAGTCCTGCTGCTGGTCTTGGCCATGTCCCATTTCTGGGGTGGCTGTGTGTAGTGGCAGCACACCTGCCTGAAACATGACCTAACCAAGGAGAATGGTGCTGGTCTCTTGCTTTTTAAACGCAATTCAAGGGTTTACTCCAAACTTAGTGTTTGGGAACTTGCTATATCAATTGTTAATACCTCATCTACAACTAGAATACAAGATAGAATTTATCTTGGACATCCCAGGAAATCCCAGGAAAATTAGACAAATTCTACACAAAGGAAGAGTTCTCCATGAAGGTATTGGAGTCCTCTGGAAAGTGCTTAAGCACTTTCCAGTGACAGGGGAGAGACTGCTCTGCTCATGCCTATTTTATTGCATTCTCAGTCCAGTAGTTTCTAACATACCATTTAAAAAAAAAAAAAAAAAACCTGAGGTCAAAGTTAGAGGTGGTAAGGCTGTACCTGCTAGTGTCTTGTCATGTATTCAGAAGTCAGAAGGCTTCCTGTCTAGTCCCAAAGCTCACGAGGTTAGGAAGAACTCCTGGAATGGTGACCCTTCAATAACATGTCAATCTCTATTGTCAGAAGCTCAAGGTATGAACAGGAGCAGAGATCTCCAGGGGCTAGTTGGGAATATTTGGGACATTTGACCAAATCAGACATAGCAGATCAACAGTTGGGAGCAGATGAGCTCTTGTGTGTTCACATCTAGAAAGGAACCACTAGAGTGAGGTGAGAGCCTTCTGTGCAAATGTCATGCTCAGAAATGGGTGGTGGGTCCCACCGTGCTACAAGTAAAATGAAGCCAGCCTTCCAGCCAGTCTGTGTTCCAAAGTCCCCCACAGACAGCATTGTTGCTGGAGTGGCAATAATTCAAAGTAGGAAGGTTATAGCAAAAATCGTGCCATATAGAACAAGAGAATGACATGTTCCTGTCCACCTGATGGGACAAAATGAGAGCATAAAAGGAAAGGGTTCACTGATGTCCTAGTATTACACGGTGGAGAGCAAGACTGCAGTGTAATCCTGTCACTGCAAAAGGAACCCAAGCTCACTATCTTCCCTGTCTCCTGAGCAGGACTCTGCTCCCCTCATGTGCCATGTGGGCAAGGAAACTATGTTAGTGACTTTGGGTATTTGTAGTACGTGAAGCCTCAGAAAGCTGGGGGAGTCAACTTCAAAAGTCAACTTCAAAAGTCAACTTCCACAGCCTCATGTAGAGCTAAAGGCAACTTGGGCCTCAGTAGAAGGCCTATTTCCTATGTCCCCAGGAAATAGACTAGAAGCGCGTAGGGTCAGGTACAGCCATTGGCGCTCCAGGAAGTGAGATTAAGTTTTCGTTCTCTTTATCACATGTGTGTGTATATAATCTATTTTTATTAGATGTTTTTCTGCTTTCTTATGTAAAAGAACCCCAAGCAATGCACCTTTCGTGTGTGTGTGTATATAATTCATTTCTGGGCTAACTTCCAAAGAATCCCAACATTACTATATAGAGAGCCAGCGTGTCTTAGACACTGTCTGGTAAATGAGGGACAGGAAAATGGGCCACAACCCTGGCTCCAGGCCCATTAGTACCAGCTCAGGCTTGCATCATGGGCACTTCACATAAGGTGTCCCACACTAGAAGATTCCTGTGATTCTATGTTTTGCATCCAGCTCCTATGCTGAGTAGCAAAACTACCCCCAGTGATGCCACTGAAGCTCTGGGAAGCCTAACCAGGAGGCTGAACCTTCCCTTTGCTTATCGCCAGGCAGCAGGGCCCACAGGCTCCCAGTGACTCTACAGGGAGTGTGTGGCTTGTGGCCTGAACCCAGCCTGCTGCCTCTAGCCACAGCAGTGTTGGGTCTCTCCCTGGATCTGATGCTATACCCTAAAAGTTTTCTGAACAGCATACTATCAAGATCAAGTTAAAGCCACTAATGTCTCCCATTGGCCCAGTTTTCTTGTGTTTCTTCCCTTCATATGAACAGGAAGCCATTCATTGAAACGTAACAATTATATAGAACACACCCTTGAGTGATGCACAATGTGACCTATGGCATACAGATGCTACCTTCATCGAATGTTAGATCCCTACAGTCTGTAGTGCTGCTGGAACAAGCATGCCCTGAGATTATAACTAAGTTAATATGGATAAGCTATGTGTACATCTGAGTCACTTATGGACAGGGATAAATTCGGAGAAATGTATAATTAGCTAACGTGTGAACATCAGTGTTATTTACAGAAAGCTAAATCATACAGCCCACTGTGCTCCTAGGCTATGTGGTACAGCATATTGACCTGCTGCATGTGTACTCCATAGTTAACTGGAATGTCATTTGACATGTGACTGTACGTGTGTATAGCTAAGTGGTATAGATTCATAAGAATAGAGATCATGCAAGGCCTTGTAGGCCTGTGTGAGGACTTGAGCTCTTTCTTTGAAGTGGAACTGTGTTGGTGAGCACTGAGTGATCAGCCTTTTTTGAAGGCCCTCACTGGCTCCATGGAGAATCAGTTCTAGTGGATAATATGCATAAGGACCTGTACATAGATGCCGTCATGATGCCAAGTGGCAGCTTAGTCCAGGTGTGCCTGGGAGCAGAGGCAACAACTGGTAGTTGCAGATAGTAGCACATGTAGATAGTAGCACATGCTACAGGAAGAACAGACAACCTCCTGATACTTGAGGTAGGAAGCCTGCATGGGAAAAGACTTTTGGGGATAAAGTCATTAAGTTTGAGATATGCTTTCAGCAAGTTGTTTGCTTTTTATATAATTGCTACTGACCATCTTTCAACGTTACAGTGGAATGTGCAGAGTTTAGAATATTCTGATAGTAGCAAGGAATGAATTTCTTCATGTGGGTTAAAGGGAGAGAGGAACAAAGGGGTGATATTACAATGGAGTAACTATGGGGATGGGTCATCCACACTAAGTCAAAGGGGGAAGTTGGTTGAGTGATAACAAGCTATAAAAGACATAGGATTGATAGCTGAATCAGCCTGTACTTCTACAATAGTCGTTGTTAGGACAAAAGAGTAAGTGATGTGGAATGACAATGCTGGAGTAGGATGATGTCAAAATTTGGAGACTTCCTCCAAAGATCAAGGTGGCATCTACAGGAAACCATGGGAATGGATTGGTGTGGGTTTGTCCGTCTGTGATGGAAGAAGTCTTTGGAAGTGAGAAGAATGAGGCCAACTCCTTTGTCTCCTTCAATGTATGTGAAGATGATCCAAGTGTGATAGTGCTGAGAAAGAGGGGAAGTTAGTCACTGATGTAGTCAAGGAATATATGAGTCACCATGTCATGAGAATGGTGATGAGTTTGTGAACGGGCTTGCTGGGACCCTGAAGGTGCTATGGACTTGGAGGGAGGAATGTTCTGGAGAAGCTGGGAAGATATCTCCTCCCCTACTCCCGGTGATGCTGGGAATATGGGAAGAACATAGTTTTAGCCTCAATCTTTATGAATGGATGCAGTACCCTCAAGGCACGGCCAAGTTACTATTTCACCAAATCAATGAGGAGCTCCCAAGACTTTGGCTCTTTCTTTGGCAGTGTTGCTACCATCCTCAAGGACTCAGTGGAATGTTTCATGGCATCTCAGGGTTGTCTTATTAAAGAATGAGAGCTCAGACTGGGAGTGATTGGGGCCAGGCTTCTTAGCATTTTTTTTCTTTTGATTCCCTATTTAATGTCCTTAAAAATACACTTATCACAAGAATGGAAGAATAGGCACCACATGTACTAGTCATCAAGTTGGCACTGAGCAACACTAAGGTGCTCACACTGTAGTAATCTTTTGGTGTTGGGGGTGAGTGAACTCACAACTAACAGATGTGGTCAGCATTGTTGGGGCAAAGGGCATGCCTCAAATCATGGTTTGGGTGTGGCAAAGTCATAACATGTAACAAAAATGTTTGTACTGCCATAATTACCCTGAAATAAAAAGGAATTGAGGAAATAAACTAGGGAAGGGAAGAAACCAATAAAGAATCCATTATGCCACTTACTACAATGGGCAACTGGAGCTTATTTTTCCACCGAAGAATTCAAGGACAAAAGGTTGAACAGTTCTGATCCCCTATTTTCTTGACCACAACATCTTAAACTGTTTCCTGATGTTCACCATTCTCCGCCACCGTGTTCAGCCTTCTGACTCTTGAGGACAGTGCAGAACCTTGGAGTTCTAGATCCCTTGTTTTTATACAAATTTGTTCTTATTCATGGTAAGGACCTGATTTTATTTAAGACTTTCCCATTGACCTGAGCTTTCTGATCCCCCTGCAACTGAGTGACAGCTTCTGAGGTTGGGCAGCTGGGGATAGGCATCTCTTCCAGAAAAGATGGTCTCTGTGTCATAATCCCTAACCTGAGCTGTCTGCACCATGCAGATAAGGATAAGTGAGGAAATAGAAACTTTAGCTACTCAAGGCTTGGTTAAGTTTTTGTCCTCCAAGAACAAGAGAAGGGGGATCCATACCCAGGACAAATAAATTGACATGAGCCTAACTGCCACTTGAGAACAGAACTCTGGACCCAAAAGTGGGTCAGGTTTTTGTGCCAGAATCAAGTATAACAGGACTCAAGAAATACAGGGGAATGAACTCAGAGCCATCTCCCATGCATGGGTCTTTTGACCACCCCCCCCCCCGGGCCCCTGGTGTCCTACTTGGCCTTTGTCCCATCCTCTGTGCTGAGGGTACTCTACTATTAACTCGTCCACTGGAGTCCAGTGTCCTACTTGGGAAGGTCATCTCTTCATATAAGAAACCCTCATGTCTTCCATCCAAGCTGTTCTTAAGAGGCAGGTTGATAGCATGAAGGCCTTGGCATCTCCCAGATGGTGTTATCTCCAGTGTGAGAAGTAAGAGTTATCCCTTACAAGTACATGCATACCAATAATCACTGATGTGTAGTTATCTGGGGACTAAGGAAAGGGAGAGTGAATGCAGGGACCAGGGTTTTGTGGTAACAAGGTGGCATCAGGAAGGAGTTGGGAGGCTGAGGTCATTGAATAAAAGAGGACCTGCAGTGGTACTGTCGGAGCTCCTGTACCCTGGCAGGTTGGGAGGCAGCAGACAGGCAAGGAGATGGTTGGGTTTGCCACAGCAGAGGCCCAAGGAACTTGGAAAAACTGGTGCTGGGAAGCTCAGCATCAGCAAACTGTATTTAGTGAAGAATGTCTTTTTTAATGAGGTAAGAGACCTCCAGGGTTACTGCCAAGCTGGCTTTGGATCCTGAGTACCAATGTTGGGAAGTCTGATATCCAACTGGACAGAACCTGGTGTTTCAGTTAAAAATCAATTTTCATTTAGAATGAAGCAGGACTGAGTATGCCCCAAAGGTGCCTGGACTCCACATCAACATGAGAAAGCCAAACTTATATCCAATTAGAATAACACGTCTAGGCCTCTGGCAAAAGGTGAAATGCAGAGAGAAGTCCCTCTACCAGCCCCTCACTTGACTTTGAGGACATGGATGGGTGGACCTCCAGATGATGTGCCCCACGCTACATGCACAGAGGACCACGGGTCTGGCTTTGAGTCTTCATTTTCTCACTCTTGCCAGGTTCTAGCTGATCAGGTCCTGCTGCCTGTGCACAGATTCAGAGGCTCATTGCCCATGGGATGAGGGTTCGAATGTGACCAAAGACTGAATAGTCAGGGGAAATTTAAAACCAGGATTTAGATAGTCAGACTCAAAAAAATAACACAATTGGAAGCCACATGCTGTTGCTTATAGCCAATACTATGAATCTATTTGAGGTTAGAAACTCCTGAAGTGAACCTGGGGTACTGAAGAATCTCTAGAAGTCTCAAGTTTTTGGAAGTTAAAGTGGTAATATATTGAGGTTCTCTGAGATGCTGGGAGAAGACTGTCCCATCAAAAGTTGTATTTTTTTTTTTTGACCTTCTGTTTGGCAATTTAACAGACACTTGTATAGGCAAGAGGCACCTCTTCTTGCCCTCTGCAGCTCTTACCTAGCAGGTATAGGTCTAAACACAGCCTTTGTAGCTATGCAGTAACCAGCGTTAGCAGCCTGGCAAGAGTCAGATACACACAACATGAGCCGAAAGGGGAAGTTGAACTTCTAAGTGTCCTAGACGAGCAGTAGTGGCAGGCCCTGTCTGGTGTATTACCTCATAAGGCATACTTAGTGGATGAGGAGGCTCGTGGCTGTCAAAGATGAAGGTGGAAAGGATAACACAGCATGGCCTAAAGGACCTTATGAGGTCCCATCAACAAATTATCAACATTGGAGATGAAGATGGTAGAACAATATGAGCTTCCTCAGGGGAGCCCATGCTTCTGGGGGCTGTCTGAGCAATGGAGCCAGGTCTTTGGGAGTGGAGGCATTTTGGTAGTGAGTGGTCATGTCACGGGGGCAACTCTAGTCTATATAAAAGAGGATGAGGTTGTGGGGCCTGGAGGAGCTTGAGAGTCTGAGCTGTCAGAGCACCTAAATGTGAGAAGGGGAGGGACACTATAACCATTCATTCCTGCCACAGAACCCCTTACATGTGAAGACCATCCTACTTACATTCCTCCTTTTAAGAAGGGCTGTCATGGGACCTGATAAATGAGTATCCAAAGCCCAGACTCCTGAGTTTCAGCTGTTTTTCTGAGCTGCTTCTACCACTGACATCACACAGACTTGGGGGTGGGGAGGAGAAAGGACAGATTAGGGCTTCCACCCTCTGTCCTCCAACTGGAGCCACTCAATGCCTCCAGGTGGTCAGGCTCTGAGGAGCAGTCTGCTTGTGTTCCTTTGGTAGCTTAAACAATGTAACAAGGAAAAACAGATTTCCCCAAATTCTTGCCAGGTCTTATAGATTGAGAACCATGATATTCTAGGTGATAACTTAGAATCTAATCCAGGGGTCCTCGAACTTTTTAAACAGGGGGCCAGTTCACTGTCCCTCAGACTGTTGGAGAGTGTGCACTGTGGGCCTGGGACGAGTCGGCTGCTAAGCAGGATAGGCAGCGGTGGCAAAAACACCCGGCAGGGCCGGATAAATATCCTAGGCGGGTGGCATGTGGCCCATGGGCCATAGTTTGAGGACACCTAATCTAATCTCCTATGAGAGCTCAAGCCTAAAGAAGCAAGACTATTAAACATGGCCACCCTTAATGTTCTAGAAAACAGCATGGGCCTTCTAAAGACTCAGGCTGGTTGAATGTTCTGAATAGCTTTTTCACCTATTAAAGAAGAGCAATGAGACTTAAATTACTAGGAGCTGGAAACTCCCTAAGACCAGTCTCCTTGGGGAGCTATCTTTCCTTTGCCTCCAGGATGGCACCATTGTACCCACACTGCTCCAGGAGACTAAGCTCCTGAAGACTTTTCTTGTTTGGCCAAGGGGAAGCTGTGCATGAGCCTGGAAGGAGGGAAAAAGTGACCAGTGTGTGGCATTGTCGTTTCAATGGCCACCTCCAGCTGATTTGTGCTCCTCGATTGAAGGTGGCTATAATCCCAAAGCAGTCCTCTCTCTACCTTCCCCACCCCCTTGGCACATCACCTGTCCTCTAGCTCTCCAATTTTAGCAATGACTCATGTTCCTTAATTTTCTGGCCTGAGATGATTAACCTCTATACCAGTCATTCTCAAGAAATTCCTAGATTATCAAGTACTGAGGAACTTAATAGAAATGTGAATTTTCACACATACAGCCCAGCTTACTAAAGCAGAAATCCCAGAGGTGGACCCAGCAACCTGTGTTTTAACAAGCTGTCCAGGAAATTCTGATGCTTGTTGAAGTTGGAGCTCCCCTGCTCTAGAGGACAGAGTGCCCAGGGCTGCATTCCCTTGCAGATCTGACCTGCCTTCTGTGCGTCATCCCTCCTTGAATCTTTAGGTATAGGGTACCACATGCTTCCTATTCGATCCCCTCTGATGCCTCAATAATGCCCTGGAGTTTTAGTTGTTGTGGCTATCAGGCATTTCTCAGGAATGTGGCTGAGAGGAAGGGATGGATGCTTTAAACTTTGGAATAATCCATGGGAAGTTAGTGTTTCCAGAATGTTTCATTCCCTCCCAACTCTGACTAAAGCAGCTTAGGTAGTTTAGCCCAAGTTATAGGACCAGGGAGGAGATGGAGTCAGATAGCCTCACTGACAAGCAGGCCCTAATTAGAATTACTGAATCAGAATCTCCTGTGTTACCCTGATTCTGATTCTAGAGTAACTTCTCACTGACTTCTACAGTGTGGCCATATCCCGATATGAAATTGTCATCTAGACAGGATAGCCATGGCTGACCTCAAGCTGCTCTCTGAGGTCCTAGAACTGCAGAGCCTGTACTATCCCAGCTTGGAATTCCTGGTAGAGTCCCATTCTTGGTACTGAAGATCAGGACTCACTGCACATTCATATTTGAGAACAAAGCCTTCAGGTGCCTGTCACGCTGGGCACTTTCTATTGGTAAATCACTAGGGTTACAAATGTTTCCTCTCCTAGCCTCAAGTAAGAGGCTGTAAACCTACCTGCCCATCTTGGTTTCCTTGGCCTCTGCTGCTTGAGCCTCAAATTGAGAAGGGACAACACCTGGGAGTGACCTCATCAGAAAATGCAAGAGGTTTGGCTTGGTTATTCCCCAAAACTATGGGACCAGTTTTTGCTTCTCTAGAGAAATGATGAATTTTAAAGAGAAGCTAAACCTAAAAACAGCATGTCAAGATGCCTCCTACCCATGGCTCCATGGTGGAAAAGTGGGTAAGTGAGGATAAAACCTAGTGCTGGGAGCAGGTGCCATGGATGTTTCAACTTCTTGTAGGTGAAGTGTCCTAGAGCCTTCCAGATCTGAGTCAGCTGTCTGATCTTTCCATGTTGTTTCAGCATTCTAATGTGTGGTATGACTCTATGTACTGACATCAGTGGTGTCTAGCTTGTGGTTATGAAGTCCAGCCAGTGGGAATTTTCAGGCATTCAGTGAACTACCTTTAGTCCATTTATTGCTACCAGGACCCAGGAACAAGCCACGAAGTTGGATTTCAAATATAGAGTATTTGCTTCCAGAAATAGACATAGTTCTTCTGGAGCCTGTGTTGTATGAACCTTCTACTGGGGCTTACCTATGGCAGAGAACGTTGCTATATGAAGCCATGGGAACTCCACCTTTGCAGCTACTGAGACACAGCTCTCTGGCATGACATCTCAGTCTGGACGTGAAGCAAAGCTATGTCCAATTCAATGGCAGCCTTAAGAATGACCTATGGAGCACATCTGAGCAGCACCCCCAAAAGTATCATATGCCTTCCAGTTCTCAAAGCCTACCAAGTGCTGTCTCTCTAATGTTAGTGCAAATGCAGCACTCATTTCTTTTGAGGCTATCCTGACAAGTCCCAGATCACTGTAGCACGGCAATGACCCTGGGGCACACTTCCCCCTAGAGAATACTTATTTGCCTGTGTCTAAAACATAGCCAAGTTCCAGCCCTCCTACAAACAGGATGTTCTCCTAGCTTCTCAACACAGATAAAGCAGAGCTCTGACCAAAGAAGGCACCTGTCCCAGAAGATGTGTTCTGACCTACTCAGCCATGGTCTGACCTGGGGTCAGAGTTGTTCTCTCTACTAGGAGGCACCAGCCCCACGAGCAGGGTGCTTGGAACAGGTGCCTGCCTAAAGATGTCAGTGATCAGGTCAGCTCCTGGGGCCTCCCTCAGAGCCTCCATGGCTGTGGTTGTCCTGCCTAGCCCTGCTATGCTCTTCCTTCAGAGTGGAGGAGGGACTATAGTGTCCTGGGAAGAGCCTGTCTACTTCAGGGCTTTGACCCAAAACTGTGGCAGGGGGATGCCCAGAGCTCTCTGCAGGTGTTGTACCCAATGAGAATGTTCTTGACCTTAAATTTCCTTGAGACAGTTCTATAGAGTATCCTGAAGGAACTTTTCCAGCTTGCCTGCTCCAACTTTTTTTGGAAGACCTGAGTTCAATGTGGAAATTGTAGAACAGAATCTTAGAAGCTCAAGGCTGACCCAACTTTCTACCTATTTACTGGAGTTAGGAGCACATCAATAACTTCAAGGTGTATCCTGGTTACACAGACCCACTTAATTTTGTTAGAGTCTGAACAGAGAGAAAATAGTTTATCATTTCTATTGAACTTCAAGTTCATGACATCTCACTCCATTAGTTCCATCCTGCTTATTGAATCCGTCTAGTGAGTATTGAACTTCCCACTATGTATTTCATTTCTAAAACTTCCATTTGTTTTCTCCTGATAGCTTCTATTTCTTTGAGAGTGCCTATTCAAGAGTGTTTATAACCACTCACTGAAGTTTTTAAAAGTTTTCTGATAATTCTGATATTCATCTTCTCAGTATTCACATCTGTTTATCTCTTATTCAAGCTGAAGTGTTTCTGACTCTTGGTAAAAAGAATAATCATGGGCTGTATCTTGGGTGTTTGACTATCCTAAGACTCAAATTCCCACTGAAATTCCCTGTTTAAATTGACACTTGATCTACAGCTACAAACATGATATATATATACATTGTCTGAACATAAAGTTCCTGTGGTGCTATTCTGGCCAATCCCACTTACGTGACCCAAATGACGACACTACCGCACGGTACCCTCAGACCATCTTGGGGAGGGAAGTGTGGTGGAGGCAGGCATTCCTCCCACAGGCTGGAGGGTGGGCAGAAAGAAAGTTTTTTCCACAAATTCTGATGTAGTGTTCATTAAGATGGTGGGTGTGGGTTAAATTTTTCTGCCTCAAGAACAGGAGGTGTTAAAGGTGTGGTTAAAGTCTTCCTGTCATGTTGGGTTGTCCTTGTCCCAGACCTCTGGCAAGAGAGTAGATTTTCCTTATAGCTATTTCTTGTCTGAGCCTGTTGGCTTTTCCTAGTTGCAGACTTTACTAGTCCCCAGGCAAGGGTATATAAGAGGCTAGACAAAAATGCAGCAAACTCACTGCTGTGTGGGTCACATCCCAGGGTCCCTACCAAGATGCCCTCCTCTACACACCTGAGTCTTCTGGAAACTGATGGGGAGTGAACTTTCAGCCCAAACTTCTAGCTAATACTGCAGGGAATAGACTACTTCACCCAAAATAACAAAATTACTTTCTGATTTCCCCAATATTTTTTTATTTCCCTTGCAACTACTAGTCTTACCTCTTATTCTTGGTCATCAGGAAGTGTCAAAATACATTTCCGTATACTTTCTCCATCCTTTTACTTTTGATCCCTTGTGGTCATCTTGCGATACTTGAACAAAACCAACAACGTTGTGTGTCACTGTAGTAGACTACAGTGATACAATGATTTTGCTGATCACATGTCTTAATGGCCTCCTATTCACCTGGTTGGTGAAAGAGCGATTCCCACCCTAGGGCTCTGACGCTGGGCAGTTGAAATCAACAGCTCTCTTCTCCTGAGCTGTGAGTGTGAAGAGGATGACACAATGCCACCCATTTGCCACACAAGTGGGGTTTGAGAACAGAGTAAAGAACCACAGTTTGTGGCAAGCAGGCTTTGTAGTGACAAGGTGGCTGTCTTCTGGATCCTATGGGAGGATGTCATTAGTTTGACTAATTCTATGTGCTGGCAGGGAAGTGAGCCTGGGCCCCCTGGTAAGGAGGGTTGTCTGGCTGGCAACCTTATCCATGGGAGAAGAATTGCAGTGGGACCATTCTAGGACCTCCCAGTCTCAACAGATGTTGAGATAACACTTAATATTGTGTCTTTATTTTAGGCCTGATGCCACATTCATGCTGCAAACCAATTTAATAGGTCCTTTAAACACTTTAGAAAGTGTTTCCTTGTGTGGTTTCCTTCTGGTTCTTAAATTTCCCTCAAGTTATTAATCTCAGTCCCCAATCTTGTAACAGTTTAGACTTCCGAGTTCATTCCAACCCTATTAGCAAAACCCAGCCCATCAGGTGTATAGATACTAGTAGTGGGCTATGTTTGCTATAATAGTTCTTCTCAGAGACACTTCTGCTTGCTTTGCAAGAACTGTTTAATCTACTCAAAGAATATGCCCACTTAGATGTAGTAGGCTAACTGACAAACAATACTTAGACAGTGCTTATCCAACTCAGAAATAACTGCTATGCAGAGACCAGGCACACATTTACCCTTACTCCTGGAATATTGATTTACCCTTGTATTGGGGTCACTGTTAGAAACTTCCGGACATTTAAAACCACCTCCCAGGCCATGATTTCCTGAGAATATCCAACATAAAAATCAAGTATGAGCTACTCAATTTCCAAGAGCAATAACTCAATTTCATGCACACAATTCAAACTTTTATCCCCAAAGGAAGAACAATACAAATGAAAGGTAATAACTTTTCTTTCACACTAGAGGTCTTATCTAGAGGCCCAACAAGTAAGTCTAAATGCATTAGCCATTGTTGTGATGAACAATCATAGTACTTAACTAGACGGGGAAGAATTTGGCTAGCACAAACACTTCTTGCTGGAACTACATAAGTACCAGTCAAGGACAACAGTCTAGACTAAAAGAAAAAGCCACTTGGTTCTCTGCAACAGTAACCAGCTGGATTTTAAGAAATGTTTTTGCTGAAATTTTAGTGATATGGGTTTCTGGCCATGAGTCCTGTTTTTATAAGGACCAATAAGCCCTTTTCTAGAAGTTTTCTCTATTACAGTTGGTTGAATCCTGCCCAGAATCTTCAAAGCTACTACTATGTACCTGTTAAGTCAGATGATTCTACAAATTAGGCCACAAAAGGAGTATGAAGGATGAACAACTCTCCTCTGACCATGTACAAGATCAGGTTGTTCCCTATATAACCTCCTAACCAGAACTGTAGGGTGAGGGTCTGGTGCCCTGACTTTCATATGCCTTTGTCCAAAAGGAAATGATGAGGACAGACCTTACTACAGCTCTCCACAGCCATTATGACTAGAACTAGTGGCTTTAATGGTACCAGTATCTGGTCACTTTGGGACAGTGATGAGAAGACTGCTCAGTAGTGTCTAAACACAGAGCAGATGCAAAACACCAAAATGGCCAAATATCCTCCTCCTTGCTGATGGTTATGGGTTTTTTTTCTCTAAATCTTGTATTTCTGTAATGTCCATGTTTTATGGGGATGCATTCTTTATAAATGTTGAAATAGCATGGGCAATATAGGTAATCTTAACGTTTGTACCCTCATAATATGCTGAAATAAACATTTTTTAAATCTACATTTTCTTTTATTAGGCTTTTAGAACCTGGGGAAAGAAGAAGCTAGTACTGGTTGGAGGAAATACTGAACTCTAATGTGGGTCTTGACAAAGCCTTAGGTCAAAATAGCCAGAATCTTGCACCCCACTCTGGCCCATCACTGTGGTCATCACTAGACATTTGAAAGCTGAAGAAAGGCGCATAATCCAGGGAAAGCAGCTCACATGAGGCCAGCCCTGCAGGAGATGACACCTGGAACTGGCCTGTTAACCGCATTCCCTCCAGCTGGGCAGTAAAACTTTCTCTAAAAAGGGAGATCGAGAATCACCGTTCAAGCTTGTAGAGCTTACTCACCCAAGAACTGGCTAGGGAATAGCTCTTCTGAGAGTAGTTGATCTTAATCATCTTAGAATTTCAGAGATTTGGAATATCAATGCAGATGCCTGTTTTTACAAGGAAGTTTCCATCTCATGTTGCTCTTGTTCTCTCAACATGAAATTCAAATGTAGAGAGAACTAGGCCGAAAGGGTAAACACGCATTGGGGCATGATATGCAGTAGCATGATGTGCCAAGACCAGAGAAGCTCCAGGGTACAGGTCTCCTAACAGACCTAGGTTCCCACAGGGGATGGCCAGGCCTTGGAATAACAACTTCTATCAGATGATGAGGCTGAGGGACTACAGAGGTGTTGGCGAATGAACATGTTGGCAGTAGGGCCTTAACTTAGAGATGAAAAGGAAGGTGAGAGGAAAGCAGCTGGGCGAAATGATTAGAGATCATTAAAAAGTAGAAGTTAAACTTTCTCAGAAAGCAATTAATGTAGAAATTACAATCATCAAACCACTACAAACATGGATAATAGAAAAATTAAAATAGAAACTATTTAATTGGTAAGTACTTTATAGACATTGTCTTTAAATTCCCACAACAGACCTCCTAGGCAGCTACTGTCATAAATTCTACCCTATTCGTGTGGAAACTTAATTTACTTAAAGACTTAAGTTACTTAGACTTAAGAAACAAAACTCAAGCTAAAAAATCAGTCTGTAGATGCATTTAGTTAGGAAAGAGTCTGGAGCCAGGTGCAATTTTGTCATGGTATAACTTTTTGAGTTCATAGTGTTTCTGAACATTTCTTATTAATAGGACTTGTTCTGTGAAATTTGGGTTCAGTCAAAAGGCTGTGCTCAAGAATCTAGAAGGCCCACATGTTCCCCACCCCTGCCAAGACTGCAACAGTGCACAGTGGTGGAATCTAACTGAAATTTTGTGCCTTTTGACTGACATCTTCCCTTCTCCCATTTCTGCCCCTTCTTCCCTGGTGACCTGTTTTTTGTTTTCCTGCCCCTTGACAGGGAGAGATTTCCACAGTGCCTCTACAAGGCCTGAGAGAACCACAAAACTAGTGGAGGAGGCAGCAGGTCAAAGACTATTCATGTTCAGTCCTAACTAAATGATCCTACTGGGAATTCCAAAATGCCCACTGTGTTCTCCATATTCCTGATAGGGTGTGGGGCTGGGAAACACAAGATTAAGGGGCTCTTTGGTCCTCTGGAATATGCTGGGGCTTGAATATTCAGACATCCCAAGAACAGGAAATGGCTTCTGTGCATAGTCAAGGGCACCCAACACAGCCAGGATTAGACTGAGCACAAAGCTCCTTCCAGAGAGACGAGGTAAGCCTGGGGCCAGCCCTTGGGCCAGGCAGGAAGAGGGGAGCAGGGGAAAGGGCCAGTCTGGCTCAGGGATGCTCTTGATTCCTGAGGTTTCCCAGACAACCCACACACACACCCATACCTTGGCACTTCTGCCTGTGGTTATAGAAGGCCAAGTTCCTCCTTATTCCAAGAAAGCCAACTTTGTGCTCATGAAGCTCACCATTCTCTACACTTACGGCACTTCCCAGGAGACTGCCACTTCCATGATGGGGCAGGGCCAGGGTCCTTAATTCTTGCTCTGGGAGTCATTCGGCCCTTGACATGCATCTCCTGGAGACTTCACCGTGGGCCTTTCTGGAGCACAACCCGGATGCTCGCCTGCCTTGGCTCTGAAGGCAGGACACTCCTGGGTGTCCCAACAATGGACAAGCTGGGGAGTCATTGCCAACAGCCTTCTCCTCTGAGACAGTGGCCAGATTCCTATTGTGTGGGCCCAGGAGAAGATGCAGTGAGGGAACCAGACCTACTTTTGGCAAAAGCTAGCCAGCAGGTGCCAGGGCAGGACTGGAATATGAAGAGGCTTGATCCAGAGGGGCTCCAATTGAAATGAGATATGAGGGAGCTTGTTGACTTAGATACTTTCTTGAGATATAGGATTTAACACTCTGGCAAAGACTTCATGGGATGGTGAAAACTTGATGCCGAGCATCACCTTGAAGTGCAGGGAAGCTCATTCTGAGCAAAGCTGAAGTGCCAAAGTTGCCATGGCAGACAGTAGAGAAAGGGATATGAAGGAGCTCAGGGGAAAATAGTCACACCAGGTGTGCATATAATGTGCACCCAGAAGATGGGCAAAGGATGATATCTATGCAGAGGCCCAGAGGACACATGCACAGGTGAGGGGCACAGCATCACTAAGAAGTGCAGACCAGGGCTTGATGGAAGGAGAGAGGGATACATGGAATTCAGTTCATTGACAGCAATGGAGACTATTCCATACCCTACACCCACCCATGCAAATAGAGATAAACCTTAGACACCTGATAGCTGGCAAGGGGACTGCTGTAGCCAAGGGGCCATGACCTGCAATGAACGGTGGAGATAAATAGAACATGTCATACAAAGCAGTACACTGGCTGACCTTCTATGTTGCCCCATGCAAGAGTAAAGAACAGGAATCCAAGAGTGGTGGCCACAATAGTTACTATCCTTTACCCATTTCCCGGACCTAAAATGGCTTTTGGACCGAGAATCCATTGACTGAAGAAGTGGTAGATACCCATAAAGGAACCTATGTTTTCATGATCTGACCAGCTCTTTCCCAAAGTGACCTATGACAATTTGTATCCTGAGAAAAAGGGAAAACCCAATCATTTCAAGGATTATTTAGACACAAGATATAACTTGATATTAATACCTGAAGTCCTTATAATTATCATGGACCTTGTTAGATGGAAGCCTTAGTGACCACTTAAACTGGTCCCATAGACAAGGTCCAGTTCCCACTAGATCTGTTGCATCTCCAGACACAGCTGGTGGTCATTTCCCCAGTCCCCAAATGTATGCTTGAAGATGACATCCTTAAATTAAAATGACTCTCAGATTGGGCCTTTGTCCTGTTGGGTAACAGTCATCACTGTAGTCAAGGTTGCCCTTTTCCAACAAGACAAATATAAAACAATATTGCATGTTGGGGCAACAGCAAAGATTAGTGCCACCTTTGAGGATACTAAGGATGGTGGGATGGAGAGGGTTTCTTCTGTCACATCTACATGTTTTCACCTGTTCTGCCTGTGCAGAGATTAGAGTCTGCAGAATGACTGTAGACCAAAAGGGAGGTCCTAATCCCAGCTGCTGTGCCAGACACAGCATCACTGCTAGAACAGGTTAGTACTATGTACTCAGGTGTCTCAGGCACATGTTCCATACCATCGACTTGGTAAATGCATTACCTTACATCCCAGTTGGGGAAAGGTGGTCAGAATTATTTGCACTCACATGAAACATTCAACACACACATTTGGTTTTGTTCCAAGACAATGTAAACTTCCCCACTCTGTCACAGTTCAAGAAGATTGAACTGTCTGAGCATCCTTCAGAACAGCAATGTAATCCATTACATCAACATCATGCCAGTTGTGCAGGATGGGCAAGGTGGGGTCCCCCATGGGGAAGGTCTGAATAAGACGCATATGCACTTGAGGTGGGGGAGAGAGATTACAGGACCTTGGGAACCTCTTCAGGGAAGATTTTAGAATTCTAGAGATGAGGGGCATGCTGCAAAGGAAAAGATAAATTGTGGAATCTTGCATTTGACCACAAAAAACTGAAATGCCTGGTGGTCCTCTTGGGGTTCTAGAGGCCATGTTCCAAACCAAGGTTCCACACAAGAGGCTTCTTTCTTTGTGTGGAGTTGTGCGAACAGGAAAGGGCTTGGAAGCAGTCAAGGCTGTGGGACAGAAGACTCTGACACTTGGGCCATATGATCAGGCCAGACCCTAAGGTGTTGAAGTTGTCAATGGCGGGAAAGGGTATGATGTAGAGCTTATGGCAGACTCCCGCGAGGAAAAATCCCCAGAGCGGTTCTAGGGCAAGGCATGCCATCTGTTACAGCACCATGTAGAACTGTCCTGATACAGCAAAACATGGTCTGCTGTATGTGTGGCTAAAGCACCAGCTCAGATGCAAAACTCTGGGGGTAGGTGCCATCCTGCAGAATACACTGAGTTGGAGAACTCTATATGGCCTTCTACCCCACTAGAAAGAACATGCAAGAGTCTGGAAACCATGAAGTGTAGAAGTAGGTGTGGCTGCACTTGCCATCATTCCCAAATGACTCATGGGGTACTCTATGCTTACCATCTCAAACTCTACGCTCTGCAGGATTGAAGGTCCTAATCCTGAGGGAAGGGTTCATCCTTGCCAGTGGGACACAAGGGTCCCATTGAAGTATAAGCTACAACTACAGCTCAGGCACTTTGGATTCCTGTGTCCAGGGGCCAGCAGGCAAGAAGAACTCACTATCCTGATGGTGCCTGCCCTGATGACTGTGTGGAGGTAGAGCACCATGATACACCCACCCCCTTGCCTCCCTGTATGTGGCCTCTGGTGATCTACTGGGACATTTCTTGGTATCCTCTAGCCCACTTATGCTGGTAAATAGACAAGTGCAACAAGCCAGCCTGAGAAAGATCTGTTAACCTAGGGGCTCAGACTGTCAGAGGAAGGTTATTTTATGCCTCCTGAGCTAAGTGCATGTAGCACACATGGTAGCTGTGAGGGCCAGGGGAACCTCAGATAAAGAGTGGAGGAAGGAAACGGGTAATAGGTGCCCATGTGGCTCTGAGACTAACCACAAGACACAGGCTTTAGGTTGCTTTGCTGGCCCCCTTTTCCTGGGTTTGCCCTCAGGAAGGGAGGCCCACTAAAGCCCAGGAAAAGCTCATCCCCATAGCTGAGACTATAGAGGTCCCTCTCTGCCCTTCTTGTGATCTGCTTCAGACTGTGGCCAATGTGATTCAGAGACTTCCTGGAAGAACTTCTGCTCACAAGGACTCCGGAAACGATGCTCGTGCCCCTCCACTAAAAGGGTATCAGTTTGCTTTCAGAAGCCTGAAGATCCCCAGCTCCTTGGTAGAAAAATGTCTACCTTACCTGTTACATGGAAAAAATGCAAATCTGTCCAATGGAATGGGTCTTACACAGCTTTGGAAGGATGTATGTCCTTGGCGAGGCTCAGGAGTGATGTCCCTGTTGTGAGAGGTGACTCAATGGCTCTATAAATGGGTGGCTATAATTGTGAGGGGTTTAGAAACTTGTGGCAAAAGTCAAATTCCTTTCTGTCAACCAAAAGTTGCTTTCCCCAGACATCCTGTAATTTGGAGTGAGATGCTTTTCTATGGCATTCATGCATCTTACATTGACAGGACTTTAATAGAGGAGTCAGATATAGAAGTTACTATGAGGAGACTTAGAAGAATTTGTTCTAATCATGACCTTTAACCAATGAAGTGAGGCTTCTAAGTTTTCATTGTGCTAGTTCTACTCAACTTAGAGCTCAGAGAGAAAAGGGCACGTGCCTCGGGATATACATGCAGTTCTTACAAGGGAGGGATCCTTGAGCCACCAGTGGAGAATGAGATTCTCCCTGACACTTGCATTGCCAGGTCTTTATGTCCTGGAACAATATCACAAACCAAGCTTCCCAGGATGCAGATGAGAGAAAAGCAAGGAAGGTACTTAGGAGTAAAAGACTCTGAGTCAAGGTCTCCAAGTGGAGAAGGGCTGACAGAAGTTGCTGTGATGCTGACAGGAGTGTGCTCAGAAGAAATGAAAATGGTCTTGGCCTAAAATTCCCCTATTCAAAGTGGGTAATGGGACTCTATTCCACATCTCTGCCTTGCTATTTTATGTTCTCCCTCCACCACCTCTGGCTGGGGCATCTTTCTTGGAGTTACTACAGTCTCCATATGGCACCTTGCAACCACCTTGTGAGCTCTCCAGAATGCAAGGCCAGGGAGTGTTAACCATTCCAGTGCTAAACCCATGGCTGCAGGTGCCTGGGTCATATCCGTGGGTCACTGATAGAAGTGAGGTTAAGGTCTCCCTTCCGCAAGGAAGGTTTTGGGGGCAGTTGATTCCTGATATGGACTTATTCCACTTGATGCCACAGAATGTTCTATCTTGGGGTTTTCAGAGCACACTGGTGACAACCTTGAACACCTAGGAGTTTCTGACCATCTCTACTACTTTGGGTGACAAGCTGGCCTTTTGCATGTTGCCCTTCTACCTTTAGACTTGGTTGAAACATCACAACATATGCAGAGTATGAGATCTGGGTTCCCAAGAAAACACTGACGGGGTTGGAGTAGTTTCCAGTTCTTCATGGGGTAAGCCTCAACTTATGAGAAGGAGCAGGTTGATACAGTCTCGTTTCTCTCTTCCATGGACTACTTGAAAGTGTAACTATATCCTTATGACCCTCTGGGCCTAGCATATGTACCTGTTAGCAACACCTATGTCAACTTATAACTCCTCATGATAGGGTAGTCAGAGCAGGACTTCATTGCATCATATTGATTCACATTTCGATTACATTGCTTATTTCCTCACCCCCACCATCTTCACCATCCTAGCTAGGTCCAGACCACAATGTGGATTTGACAATTTTAATTTTAACCAAGTTGAGAACTCCAGAGCACAAGTTGCCCCTTCAAGAGCACTGGGCAGAAGTGGCCAGGTGCTAGTATCCCGACATGCTTAGCTGCTGGCAGGGCCTGTCTTGGAAGAGTATCTCGACTCAAAGGCTGAGATGAATCCTGGAAGCACTGACAGCTGGAGGCCATCACACTCATTCTCCAGGAAGGTGGCTACCTTCTCCGTTAAGGGAAGATCTAAGACACACACTTCCGTGGCTACCACAGCCCCACACTGTGCCACATGGGTTCATTTCTGTGTGAAGAGGAACAGTCACCATGGCCTCTGGCAGGCCTTTCTGGGGGTGGGGGGAAGGGCTTAACTGAGGAGAGAACCTAAAATGGACAGTGAAGGGGAAAAAAATGACCACCAATGCAGCTCAAGCCAACCACAGCAACCAAGCTACAGCTCACCCCTCCCAGACTCGTCTTCCCAGGGATCTGAGCCCTGATGACCATCCTTTCCCAGGATAATGTGGCTGTACTAGTTTGTTCAACCACAACTGAGCAAGGTGTGCCCCAGGGGACCACCTGAGTGCCACAAATCCTCCACTCTGCCACCTTATGTCACAGCAACTCTCTCATCTCAGGCCCAACAGCCCTACCAAGGTGTGGTGACTCCTCTTACCTGCTGGTCCTGAACACAAGGAGCCCAAAGTGCCCAAGCAGCAGTGATAACTAGAGGTCCAACAGGGCCCTTGCTAGGCTCCCTGGTGAGAGTGTGCTGCCTTTGTAGGACAGAACTCTAACCCTACAGAACAGTTTCATGGATAGGAAGCATGAAGTTCCTTAGTGTGGGTCACTGGAGTTACAGCAAGAGATGCCTCCTGTTTCTGCCCCTTGGTTCCCAGGCCTGTGCAGCTATCCTATTGGGAACACAGTACCACAGAGGCATGCTTCAGTTCATGTTCTGCATCCTAGTGGATAGCACCCATCCTTGAAGATTGCCTCTGAGTTGGTTCCTTAGCTGTGTCTTCAGGAAACTGTTTCAATGCTCTAATAGGCCGGCAGCCTCTGGATGGTGCAGTGTATGAGGCCACCAGTGGATCCTATGGGTCTCCCTTCACCACAGAGTGACTCTGCTGGTCAGACACTATGATGTCCATGCTGTGAGTCAGATGTTCAATAAACCCCCTAAACAGTGGTTTTCTACTTGAGGTCCTGATAGAAAAGGTAAACCCATATGCATTAATGAGAGAAGGAATTGCTGGCCCCTCCAGGAAGGAAGAAACTAGAGAGAATACACATTGACACCACATGGCCAGCTTGCCTTCTCAAGGCATGGGGCCATGACAAGGGCTCAAGATTGGCCACCATTTCTGGCAGGGTGGACACTTGGGCAGCAGCAGTTGGCTTCACCCTGCTGTTGGGCTTGTGTGTAGTTGCCGTTGCTCACACTGTTGCCTCCCTGTTCATGTGTCCACAGTGCCAGTTCTCAGGTGACTTCTGGGTAAAGGCCAGCTGATATTTTGATAGACTTGAGCTGAAAGTCAAATACCATAAAGTTCACCCATTTAAAGTAAATTCAGAGACTTAGCATACTCACAAGGTGGTACAACCATCACTATCTAAATCTAACTATAGAACACTTTCAGCATCTAATGAGCCTTGGCCCACCTCAGCAGTCACTTAATCCCCCTAATCCCCAACTCTAGACACTGATCTACTTGCTGTCCATGGGCTTGCCTTCTGGACATCCCCAAAATGGGATCATACAACATGTGGCCTTCCATCTTGGTTCTTTCAGCATAATTTTCATCTGTGTCGTAGCACTCACCTTTGCTGATAGCAGTTGAACTGTGATATCAGTCAAACATAAAGGTGATACCCCACCTCTGTCCCACAACATTCTACATCTGGATTTGATGGTGGCTTTTGAGCAAGAAGTGCGAGGAAATTAGCTACTTCTCCCCATGAAAAATCGGGTCCCTTAGGTAGGGGTCATCACAAAGGACAAGAAAATAATAAAAAATAGGGAGTAATAGAAATATAGAAACAAAAGTATAGTTTTATAGGTTTATATAAAAGATTGGAAAGCGAGGGTACTTGGGGGACTCCGCTATATCCCCATCAATCGTGGAGCTTCAAATGGAGTTTCACATAGGTTTTATAACTACAGATATCAGTTATCGGTTGCCAGGGGTAACATGTTTACATAATAGGTAGGTCAGTTGCCAGAGGTTACAGATTTACATAACAGGTAGTTTCTTTGGGATTAAAAGTTTTTCAAAGGGCTTCTAAAAATTCCTTAATCTATTCTATGTGAACAAATGGTTACAGAATCTTTCAAGGACTAACGTCTAAGTTCTAAGAGATAGCTATCATTTAACAGGGGTAACAGATATAGTGGCTCCATATTTATCTAGTTATCGTGGATTGAGACAGGAGCAGGGGTCCTCAAACTATGGCCTGCGGGCCACATGCAGCCTGCCAAGGACATTTATCCAGCGCACCAGGTGTTTTTGCAGCCGCTGCCTGTCCAGCTTAGCAGCCGACTTGTCCCAGGCCCACAGTGCCCAAGTGTGGAATGTGTGCTGCACTCCCCAATGGCCCTCCAACGGTCTGAGGGACAGTGAACTGGCTCCCTGTTTATAAAGTTTGAGGACCCCTGGTCAGGAGTAAGCAGGAACTCAGCTCTTTTTCAGCTAATTGCTTTTAGCCACAGGTGTCATCTCTCAGGTCAGGCACTCATTGTTAGGCTCCCATCCTAGGATGCCATGTAGACAGGACCTGCCTTGTCATTCAAAACAGGTAGGCACCACAGGTTTGAGATATCAGCACCTCATGGAATACAGCCAACCAGACCTTTGAGATGCCCTCCTGAGATGAAGCAGCCTTTAATATGCAAACTAACTTGTTCACATATTCCTTCAGGACAAAGCCCTGCAAAACTCCTGAAATCATTACTGTCTTTAATATAGCAATATTGGGTGATAGAATAAAGTAACAATTTTATGAGCCAATATCACAACATCCCCTTAACAAAGAAACGCTTTCTCCCTGTCTCATGACAGGAGCACAAAAGGCCTACAGAGCTGGCTTCTCAGTTGAAAGCCTCTCCCAAAATAAATCCAAGTCTGACCTCAGCAGTCCTTAGGCCTCCTCTAAAGACAAAATGTCACTATGGAAGAACCTTGGTTTGTTACTCAATTGCAAGGGGTGGCATGCATTCTTCCATTGTCTACTGACATCCAGAGATGGAAAGACCACAGGCTTTTGGAGCTTCCAACTAAAGTCTCTGTACCCAGGCCAAAAGAACTGTTTCCAGTCACAAACAGCACTAAACATCCACAGGAATGTCCAGACTGCACGATGCCCTTGGGGAATACTGCCCTGTAGAGTTGTAGAGTTCAGATCCTGTGTATTCTGCCCAGCCCCTGTGCTGTTGGGCATCTAATGACTCAGGCAGGGTAAGACAAAGGCCAGACAGCGTCTACAGCTATGAAAACCATGTCTTGACATTAACAGCGGGTTTTCTGGGGGCTAGAAGCATCTCCTTATTCCGTGGTTCAAGGCTCTTGAAGTGGTTCTGTCAGTGGTTCTGAAGTGGTTCTGTCAAGGCTCTGTCAGTGGTTCCTTTTTAAGGTGAAATACCCATTGACCTAGATTTTAGTAAAAGACCACAGCTGAGTGCAGTATAGACAAGTCTATGAGTACCAAGTGTGCAAGCGTAGGAGTACCGGTTCCCAGAATAGGATTCTACCACAGGGGATGGCTCTTCTGGCTTCCAGAACAGGTGTATTTCTCTACCAATGGGCCTTGGCCACAGCCTTTAGCTTCTTGTAGAATAAAAAAGAAATCCCTAGATTTTTCGAGGGTTGTCAAGCCATAGAGGGTGGGATGCCATGCAGTCTGACCCCCAGCATTCCAGCAGTGTCACTGGCCTGAACCACAGTGATGGCCTAGTTTACTGCTGAGTCCAGCCATGGTGTCCGATTGAAGCCCAGTCATAGTTGATGGTTCAGAAACCCAGAGAACCCGGAGGGCCTCCAGACATGTTTTCTCAGCACTCTATTGAAGAACGTTAAAAGAAACCTCAGTTCTCATTGGCTCTAGCTGGGTCTTCTCCTGCTTGATTGGGTCCAAAACTGAGGCAAGAGCACCACCCCAGGGCTTGAAGGGTTGCCTAGAGTCCACATTCTCACCACATCCAAGTGAGGTTCTCCACCAAGAGTAGGGATATTGACCCTGGGTGCCACTTTTGCCCCAGGTGTTCCTGTGCCTGTCCACTCCAGTGCTTCTGAGCCTCATCTCCTGGTTCTACCCACTCCAATTCCTTCCCTGGATTCCTTCTTGTAGTGCTGATGTCTTTTCTCCTTTGTTAGCTGTTTTTCTACCATTTTTTCTTAAATGGATATGTTCCATAGAATTATATATGTACAGTCTCTGAGAGTATAATAGCATCTATATATCCCTCTTTCCCATTTTATGCCTCAGCCCAAATGTGAACAGGGCTCCAGACCCATGTATTTCATTTGCACATCTGAACATGTCAGTCCCTTCCAACTCATTTTACTCCAAATGTATAACATGATATTTCTCCCCAAACCTGCTCTTTCTCTCTTGTCCCTGTCTCCAACAGTTCCCTGCTGCACTCAGTGAGCCTAGAATACTCAACTCCTCTCTCTACGCTACCACCAAAACTGACATGTCACTGTTTAGATCACTCTATCAACCTCTTGAATTTGTATACATTCTTTCATCTCTACTGCTCAAACCCAAGTCCAAACCAACCTCATCCTCTCTCTCCACTCACCACATTAAAGTGTACCCTAAGTTAATTCCCACCTTCTAGGTTTACCTCCCTATAATCCCTGATATTCCTTGTATAGGTTTTGGTCATATCCATTACAGTTTCTTGCCTTATACCTACTTGTTCTTGTACTGATGTCTATACTAAGCTGAGGCATGGGGGGAGGGCATAAAAAGGGATTTGGAGTTAGATTGCCTGAGATCAAATCTTAGCTTTGCCTTAGTGGATATGACTATGGACACCTAGTTAGTTTCTGTGTCTGTTTCCTTATCTGAAAATTGATAACCCTACCAACCCTATTAAGTCAACTGAATTTACATGTAACTTACAACCATGGAAAGTCAACAGAGTAATATCTGGCACATGTTAAGTATACAGACAGAAGTAATTGTACTACATTTGCTTTCTTATGTGTGTGTTTTAGGAAAATTATTATCCACATTAATTTCTTGAACTTTTAGTTTGATATGGTGCTGTTTTGTAAATGTTCAAAATGTTATCTTAAACTGTTTCCAAGAAAGTAGACTCTATAAGCTGATCTTTCTTAAAGTCTGACATTAGATGACTTCATATTCCCCTTGCCCTCTACCCCTGCCAATTTTGTTTTCTTTCTGATAATTAGCACTTTTTTCTCTTTTCATAAATCTTTTGAGATAATTGTAGATTCATATGCAGTAGTAAAAAATAATAGATCACATGTATCTATACCCAGTTTCTCACAATGATAACATCTTGTAAAAACTATTTTATAATATCACAACTGGGTGTTGGCTTTGATACAGTCAAGATACAAAACACTTCCATTGCCACAGGACCCCACACATTGCCCTTTTATAGCCACACCCCCTTCTGCCCCATGCCTACTTGCTCATCCCCTGGCAACAACTCATCTTCTGTACATTTGAGTTTTTCATTTTAAATGTTATAAATAGAATCATGCAGTATATAAACTTTTGGGATTGTCTTTTCAGATAAATCTATAGAGATACATCAAGTTATTGCATTTGCTGAGAGTAGATCTCAGGCATTCTCACCACCATGTCAAACAGTAACAAAGTGATGGAACAGATGTGGCTATCAGGCATGTTTCTACATTTCTGGTATAGAGGAGCCCTGGTGACCCACAGTCACACCCTTCAGGTCCCAGAGGTTTTTTCCATCTAGTTCTTTCTGCTTCATTTCTTTCCTTCGCTCACAACACATTAAATTATCTGCTCCCAGTCTCCCACTCCCATTAGGCCAGGTCACAGAGCTGAATAAGAAACCATGGAAACAAGCAGTTTCTGTTTCTGCTGTCCAGCACCCCGCTGTGGCAGGCATGTTTGAACCTCGAATCACACCCTTCAGCACACGTGATTTCAGCCCCAGCTGTGATGGACAGCTCCCCTGAGCACAAGTAACTTCAGCCCTAGCTATGCTGGACAGCTCCTCTGAGCACAAAGTGATTTCAGCCCTAGCTGTGCTGGACAGCTCCCCTCAGCTCAAGTGACTTAAGTCCCAGCTGTGCTGGACAGCTCTTCCCTGCATGGCAGCCTATCCTTCCTTCTGGCACGTTTGCCAGTTTCATTGTTCTGCTTCAGGGCTTTTTCCAGTGCCCAAGACCACCAGGCCTTCCAGCCCAGCAAATTGGGGGCCTCTGGGGTAACCCTCACACAATGAGGTGACTAGATGAAAGCTCCTGAGTCTATACTAGTTTGTTGGCCCCAAGAGGCAATCGGTAGGTTCTGAATGATTCTGTTGCTGATAGTGTTGACCTCCACGATGCTACCTTACTATGACTTTTACTATCTCCCTTTTCTTTTTCCACCACCACTTGCTTCCTAGAATTAGCTCCCAAATAAACTACAGCACCAAAATGCCTGCTTCAGGATCTGCTTTTGGAGGAACATGGCCAGCCCAAGGTGATGTGACATCATGGAGAGGAATTAAGGTTTTAAATGCCTAGACCTCTCTCCCTTCCTTTTTTGTCCTGCTGGGACTCCCCTTAACTAGACAACAGAGGGCACTGAAGCCTGTGGACAGGAACCAGGTAGGCTTAGCCCCCGAACATATGGTGGGGACAGTGGGGTAAGTGTAGAAACTGGATCTGATGGGCCAGTGGAAGATACTGTGTACAAAACCTCCCTTTTCTTAAATTCAGACTATAACTTTTAACTAGAGCACGGATTGTATTTACAATTAATATAATTATCAATTAACTCTAACATCCTATTATGTGCTTTCTATTACTCCCACATACTCTAAGTTCTGATCCTCCTCCTTCCTTGCTTTTGCTTTTTTTAGGTTAATTTTTATTTTTCCTTATTTCTCCACCAAGCTCTAATGTTAATTCTTCTAGTAGTTATCCTAGGGATTTCTATAACATTGACATCAGAATTTAATATAAACTTGGCCACTTACCTCTTCCCCAGAAAATGAGATGACTTTATGACAACCCACTCTTGGCTATATCTTATTTCGATGTATGCTATTTATATATATATTTTTAAACCTGTTATGTTGTCTTAGTCAATATATTTACCTTTTGTTACTCCTCATTCCTTTGCTAGTTCATGTGCCAGCCTGAAATCATTCACTTCTTCCTGGAAAACAATCTTACAATTCTTGCAGTATAAGTCTGTTGGTGACAGCTTTCTAATATTTTTTCCCCACTTAAAGTATTTACCTTCATTTGTAAGATAAACTGTTTATTTAGTAAAACATAGATTCAGAAAAGTACATAAGAGAACTCTGAAAATTAATTGCAATTGTAACCACATCCATGTAATCAGTACTTTTTATTATACTTTCTGCTGCTTTGTTGCTGAGTATAGTATAGAAATACAATTGACTTAAGAATATTGACCTTGTATCTAGCAATTTGTTTCTTTAAAAGTATTACAGATTGCCTGTAGCTTCTTTCGGATTTTGTATATAAAATCGGGTCATGTGTGCATAAATTTTCTTTAAGAATCCTTGGGTTTTCAATATCTTCTTGCATTATACCTCCAATACATTGTTCAGAGGAAATAGTAATGTCGGTCATCTTTTTCTCATTCTGAACTTGAGGAAATTTTTCACTATTTACTAAAAGGTACAATGTTTTATTTGAAGGTTGTTTTCTTTATTTGCTGAGACTTAAAAAAGAAAATGAAAATGTGTTGTAATTTTTCTGTGCTGTCCCTGCATATATCCCTATAATCATGGTGTTTTTTTAATTGTAGAATTTCATTGTTTTAAGTGTAAAACAGCCTTTACATTCCTAGGAGGAAAACAATTTAATTTTGCTGAATTATTTTTGCCATTGGATCTGATCTGTTAAAGATTGTTCAGAATTTTTGAAGACATATTCATGAAAGGGATTAGTAATTTTCTTTTTATGCTACCTCCTTGTTATACTTTTATATTGGCCTTAAAGGATGAGGGACTCCTGTAGGTGGTTAAGGGGCTCTGAGGGAGGGTCACTCATATTGTCCATAGAGCCAGCATCTGAATGGCCATTGTCTGTCTTTGCATATCCAGCAATTTGACATTGTTAGTAAAATCCTAAGAGGTTAGTCTCCTACCAGAGGTGACCCCTTCCCTATTAGGCACGTGCACTGAGGGGACTGGCCCCTCACCCTACTCAGAGATTGAGCTGCTCCAGGTCAGGTGGCAGTTTTAACAAGACCTTATCTCCCCTCTTAGTTGTCCTTATTCCTGGGCTTTTTGGTTGAGAGCCTAGAACTTTTTCGAGCCCTGGAGGGTGCAGGAGATAGGATTTTGCCCATCAGAGGGTCCCTGCCCAGCTTCCCTGCTTCCCTCCCCACAGTCTCAACATCTGGCATTTAGGGCAGGTCCCCTTCCCTGACAGGTCTGTGTCCTGAGTGGCATGACTGCCAATGGTTTCCCTCTGCTGTTGAGAAGCTTTCAGCCCAAGTCCCAGCCTTCTTTCCAGCTCCACAGCCTGGAATATGCCTCCTGGGAAATTGGTTTTGTGCTCAAAGCCCTTCAAGTTTTCTAATCTGTCACATTAGTGATGTATAATCAATAAAGGCTCTGCTGTTCTCTTGGCCTCAGCTGAGGCCTTCCTACCCCTGTGTCTACCCCTGCCCCCCTACCCCACCACACCACCCCCACCAGGCTGGGCCCAGAACTGACAACCAGCATCTGCAAAATCTGGCTATCTGTAAGCAGCTCACCCCTAGCCACTCCCGTCCCTGGAGGAGACTGTAAAATGACTGATTCATCTAGTCATTTTTGCCTCCATGGTTCTGATAACTGTAAAAGTGTGATTTTATCTTTTGTATCTTTTTTGGTAACTTGGCTTTTCCTAGCTTCAACTAGAATTATAATCTGTATCCCATCTAGAAGTAGACATGACTTAGGATAACTCATTTTGATACAGTTATACAAATTTGGGGGTTACATGTGATACATGTATACAATGTGTAATCAAATCAGGATAATTGGGATATCTATCACCTAAAACATTTATCTGTGGGAAAATTATAATTTTTCTCCTAGTTCTAAAATATACCATAATTAACTATTTTCCCTACTGTATTGTCAAATACTAGAACTTATTCCTTCTAACTGTATCTTTGTACCCACTAACCAACTTCTCTTCATCTCTCTGCCTTCCCTCTTCCCTTCCCAGGCTCTGGCAACCACCATTTTATTCTCTACCTCCATAAAGTTAATCTTTTAGCTCCCACACATGAGTGAGAACATGCAATATTTGTTTTTCTAAGCCTGGCTTATTTCACTTAGTATAACAACCTCCAGTTCCATCCATCTTACTGTAACTGACAGGATTTTATTTTCTATAGCTAAATAATATTCTACTGTGCACATAAACTACATTTTCTTTATCCATTTGTCCACTGATGGACACTTAGGTTGACTCAATATCTTGGCTATTGTGAATAGGACTGCAATAAACATGAGAGTGTAGATATCTCTACACTGATTTTTTTTCCCTTTCTTTCAGATATATAGTCACCACTGGGATTGTTGGATTATATGATAGTTCTATTTTTAGTTTGAGGAAAGTTCATGCTGTTTTCTATAATGGCTGAGCTGACATTCCCACCAAAATGTACAAATGTTCCCCTTTCTCTGCATTCTTGCCAATAATTTTGTCTTTAATAATAGCCATTCTAACTGGAATGATATACCTTATTGTGATTTTTGATTTGTATTTCCCCGATGATTAGCAATGGTAAACATTTTTTTATACAACTGTCCATTTGTATGTCTTCAAAAATGTCTATTCAGGTCTTTCCATATTTAATCAAACTATCTTTTTCCTATTTGAGTTCCTTTTATATTCTGGTTATCCTTGTGAAATGGATAGTTTACTATCTCCCATTCTCTAGGTTATCTCTACTTTGTTTCCTTTGCTGTGAAGCTTTTTAGCTTGATATAATCCCATTTGTTTTTGCTTTGGTTGGTTTTTGCTTTGGTTGCCTATTTTCGAGGTCTTGCACAAGTCTTTCGCCAAACCAATGTCCTACAGAATTTCCTCAAGATGTTATCCTCTAGTACTCTTAGTTTCAGTTCTTAGACTTATGTCTTTAATCATTGGGTTGATTTTTGTATATGGTGAAAGGATGGAGATCTAGTTTTATTCATCTGGATAGCTTATTTTCCCAGCACCATTGGTTAATGAGACTGTCTTTTCCCCAATGTATGTTCTTGGCACCTTTATAAAAAATGAGTTGGCTATAAGTACATGAATTTATTCCTGGGTTCTCTGTTCTGTTCTATTTGTCTGTCTTTTTATGCCAGTAATATGCTGTCTTGGTTACTATAGCTTTGTAGTACAACTTTGAATTAGGTAGTGTGATCCTTCCAGCTTTATTCTTCCTCAGCGGTGCTTTAGCTATTTGGAGTCTTCTGTAGTTCCATGCAAATTTTAGTATTTTTTCTATTTCTGTGAAGAATGTCATTGGATAGCGATTGCATTGAATCTGTAGATTGCTTTGGGTATTGTAGACACTTTAACAATGTTCTCTTAATCCACGAGCATGAGGTATCTTTGTCATCTTCAATTGCTTTCATCAGTTTTTTTATAATTAGATCTTTCACTTCTCTTTTTAAACTGATTTTCAAGCTTTTTGTAGCTATCATAAGTGGGATTGCTTTATTTTTCAGATTGATGGCTGTTACTGAATAGAAATGCTACTGATTTGTATGTTATATTCTACAAACTTACTGAATTCAATTATCAGTGCTAAATTTTTGGTGGAATTTTTAAGTTTTTCTGAACATAATGTCATCTGCAAGCAAGGATAATGTGACTTATTCCTTTCCAATTTGAATGCCCTTAAAGCTCAACCTCATTTTCATATAAAACGAACCCCCCAAGAAAGTATAGAGTATTTGAAGTGCTGTGTCTGTATTATCATATCTCATCCTAGGGTATAAGCACAATTATACAGGTTAGTAAACATACTGAATGACACACACAAATGAGAAATGGTGAAACTGGTGACATCTGAATAAGGTCTATGGATTATACTGATTTCCAGGTTTTGATACTGAGTGATAGTTATGTTACCAGGAGGAGAAATTGGGTGAAGGGTACTCAGGACCTCTTTGTGCTATTGTTTGCAACTTATAGTGAATCTATAACTACTTAAGGATCAATAAAGGATGTTAAACAATACAAGCTGAAGATACTATAATGTAGAAAATTACCTTATGGTGACAAGTCTATATCCCACTGATGTTCAGACACAGTTTAAATGCCACCTCCCCATGTGTCTCCCTTAACCATGGCCAGCTTCATGGGCATGAGGTCAGGTCATGAGTGGGAATGTTAAGTCAGCTCAGCCACTATGGAAAACAGTATGTAGGTTCTTCACAAAACAGAACTATTATATGATCCAGCAATCCCAACACTGGATATATACCCAAAACAAAGAAAAATCAGTGTATCTCAGAGACTTAACATCCATACTCCCATGTTTATTGCAGCATGACTCACAATATCCAAGATAGCCTGCAGAAGTGCTGTTAGAGTGTGGTGATCAGGGCTGCTAGACTGTCTTTACTCAGAAAACCTGTGCCCCAAGGCTCCCTGGCTGCCTCCTTCCCTCCCTAACTAGCTCTCCTGTCCAGTCTTGCTCATTGCAAGGGGTCTGCAAGTGTGACAGCCTCTGTACAGTGACCCCAGAACGAGGCCACAAGAAGGTCCTGTCACAAGCCCCTCCAAAGAGCCCTTCTTTTTTGTAAGCTTTTTGCAATCTTTCAAAAAAAATCTTGAACTGGTTATCCCCAGCCTGGGAAGCCAGGGTGAGGCTTGGGTTATTGATTCAGAAGCATAAGGCAAGGCAGAGACAGCTGAGCCCCCAACTGGCCTTAATGACCTTATTAGGGACTCCACATCACTATGGAAACCATTGACAGGCAGGGAGCTTCTTGCGGGTGCAATGGAGGGTAGCTAAATACTGGAGGGATGAGCTTCCAGCCCAAGTGGGGAGAGCCCGGGCAGTTGAGCTTTTCCTGATGCCCTTTACTGAATTTGTCCTCATTAATTTGTTTAACCTGGCAATTCTGTAGGGAGAGCCAAGACTTGTGTGGTTCTCTATTGAATGTAAACAGTTATATATCAATTCTTGAACTGGAAGATACAGGATAGTCTCACTGGAGACTGTCTCCATCTACATGAGAAAAAATAGCTGTTGTGGCATTGCCCACCAAGAGCCAGGCACTTCTAATTCAATAGCTCCCATGGTTTCTGAGGATTAAACAGTGAATGTAGTCACTCTCATCCATCAGCAGGTATCTATATAAAGCACCAGTGTATTGCTTGCTTCATCTAAATGAATTCATATTGTGGCAGATGTCCTATGAAATCATGAAGAACAGAATGCTCGTGGTAAAACTTGGCCTGAAATTCTCAATGCTAGTTCTTCATCTAAGTAGTAAATGAGTAAGTTGCCTCTAGGTCCCTCTTGAATAATAAAACCACATTAACTATGCCTGGGATATAAGACATGGATGAGGCCTCAGCAGAAACATGGGAGTTCATTGAGCCTCCTTTGCCCCCCAGAAAACTTGCAACTCAATTTCCTTAACTTATGAGTTACTGACTGGGCACCAGAGCTTGCAGATACATCCTAAAATTTAGTAACCACAGAATTTGAGTATTTGCTTATGTAACTTTAGTACTACTGGTCCATTATGACTCAATTTGACAAAAACTAATTTTGGTTACTTTTTCTCCTTAGCCAGAATCTCTTTGGTAGCTCCCTGTGTTTCCATGGTTTGTTGCTGTACACATGGGGACGTTTAGTATTGTGGTCTGAGACAACTATAGGGATTCTGTGATTGGGAACATAGACGCCTATTACTGTCTCTGTCTCTCCACTCTGGCATACTAAAGCCACTACCCCTGCTTTGGAAAAGAAATGAGCTTGCTGCTTGACTTGATCATAGCAACCCAACCAGCTACCGGTAGAAAAATAGATTCCCAGGTCTTCTAATTTATGTTGAACTACCTTTAGCATCTGATAATGGGTCTTGGTGAAATGGATCTATAGTCCCATAGTTAACCATGAACCTTGTAATCTTGTGCTAGTCTCCTATGTAGTACTAAGCTTCCCATATCTGTAAACAAGAATGTTCCTTGAGGTTTCTAAGCTCTCGCCTACATGAACAATGTAGTCAACATTAGGGTCCATAGCTAAGAGTTGGCGATGTGACAGGCATTCCCTTGGAACTAGACTGTTGGTGACACTGGCTAAAAATGCCACTGACCAGCAAACATGCCATCTTAGAGCTCTCCAGAAAGGAGCAGAACCCACAGGGGGTGCGTGTTGAGAGACTTATAGGGCATTGGCTCACATGATTACAAAGGCAGACAAGTCCCAAGATCTCCAGGGTGAGATGCAAACTGGAAACCCAGGAAAGCTGATGGTATAGCTCTAGTCTGAAGGCCAGCAGGCTAAAATTCAGGGAAGTGCCAATGTTTCATTTCTCAAAGGCAAGAGGAATAACCAACCTCTGTCTGAAGTCAGGCAAGAAGAGTTTTTTTTTCTTACGTGGCAGAGGGTCAGCCTTTGTGTTCTAGTTAGGTCTTCAACCATGTTAACAAGAGCCTCACCCATATTAGGGAGGGTAATCTGTTTTATTCAGTCTACAAATTTAAATGTTAATCTCATCCAAGAACACCCTCACAGAAATGCCCAGAATGACATTTGACCAAATATCTAGATGCCCTATGGCCCAGTCAAATGGACACACAGTAAACCATCATACCTGCCAACTCTTTAAATATTGTAGATGAAGTTCAGTGTTCTTTGTTGAAAACCAGAAGATAAAGGGAAGCATGAGAGAATGGCCCATAAATTTAAATCTTAGATGAGTTTAATGTGGTATTTCTTAGTTGTGTTGTTGTTATATAACAGATGATATTACTATACGCTAAAGCCCTCTTACAGAGCAGAAAATACTGCAGTCTAACCCCTTCCCTGTGGCTTAATTGGAGAATCTTTCTAAAATACCTCTTATAATGGTCACAGCTTGGCTCCTGTTCTGGCTTTATTGTCTCCATAACTAGCATATTAGGATTGTCAGTACACACAAGGGTGGCATTGTAAGATATTTGTTTGCCAGTCAGAAAGATGGTTCTCAAACATCAGTATATAATTCTCTGGCAGCATACATCTTTCACTCACATTCTACAAATTAAAAGTAGGGCTAATGCTGTGAGTCTCATATAAAGCCAGATAATTAACATCTTTGACATTCATAATACTTCTAAAATGTTAGATGGTAGTTTAGTCTTATTCACCAATAAAGTCTATAGCAACACAGTCCCACCCCAAACTAAAAATATCTTGGCTATAAAATCTGAAAGTCTTGGGCCACTTCTTAACAGGGCATATTTTTCCAGAAATTAAAATTTGCTAGTAATATGTTTGCCTGTGAGGTATTAGTCCAGTATAGTTATGAAGCTGTCTGGCAGGAGACTTAGCTCCAGGATGGATGGATGCATGCAGCATCAATCAGTTCCACCTCAGTGAGGGGGGGAAGCTTGGCCCCAAGGGTAGATTCTGATACAAGGATACATGGCACTAAATATGTTCACTATAAAATGTGGCATTTGGAAGAGTGAATAAAGATATGATACTAAGATCAATACCGAGGACAGCTAAGGGTATAAGATAGTATTTGCTGGTGCTGTGATCATTCTTAAATCTCACACAGCTACCAGATCAAGAATCATGTATAAAGGAGTGACAGCTCTGATTTTCTGGTCACTTAAGCATCTAATCAAGAATGAGCCATTTGACTCTAGACATGAACATAATTCAGTGTTCTAGAACACATTTCCTACAGGGAATAGCTCACACTGGAACTATTTAGTCCCTCAGACCACCTCATATGTCTAGAGAACACCAGTGTGTCAAGAATTGGTATCGGTCACTGCATCAGGACTAGAACCTGTGAATATTTGCAAGGCTATTGTGGCTCAAAATAAGGATTTTTCTAACCAGATGTCAAGAGGTGGAATGAGTCGACTAGTCAAGTAGTCAGAAGCAACTCTTTAAGAACACTGGAATTCGAAACTTACACCAACCTATGAGATGCTTAATGAAACAAGCTGCTGAATGTGGGTAAAAAGTGCTATAGCATTTTAGCTTACCTGCTTACTCATCCCCCTCCTCCCCAGCTCAGCAGCAACTATGAAGAATAAACTCCACGTTGCTGGTAGAGGTTGCTGGTACCAGAGGGAGAAACATGGACTTCATTCTCAGGGAAATGTGATTGTGTGTTTTTTGACCTGTTCAGTGACCTTCAGCTTTTCTTGGGATCACCTACCATAGAGCTTCCTCAGAGATGAAGCGGGTGGCATTTGTCCAGAGAACTTAAAGGCAAATGTATTAGCCACAGCTTCCTGAGGAAAAGGATAACAGACAGTGGATCAAAAGGTCTGGGGGGAAAGGGTAGGAAAGGTGATTTTGGAGGAATAAAGGCTCTGAAAAAACTCCCCAGGTATACTGAGAGAACTAGACTGCCACACACAGGTGCAGGACAGACTCCTACTCAGGAAAGACCTGAGAAAATCGTAAGCTTTTCCCATGGGCTGACCCTCAGGTGCTCTATAAGGAAGTGAAGGCTAAGACAGAGTTGTAAATGGCCTGACAAAGTATTGAAGGGGTGCCTAATACAGAGGCAATTTGCAAAGATTAGTAGACTTCTTTTTCTTGGGGGTGGGGGGCTTGAGCAGTTCAAAGAAATCTGCCAAATTACTAGCTGAACATTAAGCTAAAGGTATGGAGACATTAGTGGCCACACAGTACAAAGAATACAAACTTTACAAAAAGAGTCCACAAAAGTCACTAAAGACAACCCACAACAAGAAACAAACACTGGTTAAAGGGGGAGAAATCAGATTTTCAGTCTCACTATGTTATAATATTGTCCAGTTTTCAACAAAAAGCATACAAAGTAGACACACCTACAGGGGGAAAACTGTTAATAGGGTACTGTTCCTGAGGAAGTCCAGACGTTGGACTTCCTCAACAATTACTTTAAATCAGTTGTCTTAAACATGCCCAGAGTTAAAGGCAACAATTGGCATAGAACTAGAGAAAACCAGCCAAATGATGTCTTAAATAGTGAATATAAATAAAAAGACAGTTGTAGGGGGAAAAGGCACACTCCAAACCATGGTTGGGTGTGGCAAAGTCTTAACATGTATCCAAAATGTTTGTATCCCCCTAATATCCTGAAATAAAAGGACACAAATTACAAAAAGGAATTAAATAGAACTTCTAGAGATGAAATGCACAATAACTAAAATGAAGAATTCACTATAGGGTCCAGCAGCAGATTTGAGCAGGCAATAAAAAAAGTGAATTTGAAGGTAGATCAATTGATCTTCCAGTCTGAGAAACAAAGAAAAACAAAAAAATTACACAACCTAAGAGACCTGTGAGGCACCCTCGAGCATACCAATATGCTCATAGGCAAAAAAGGGCAGAAAGAATATTGGAAGAGAGAATTGCCAAAAAAATCCCAAACTTGATGAAAGACATCCAAGAAGAAGCTCAAGTTCTAAGTAGCATAAAGTGAAAGAGCTCCACCCTGAGAGACAGTATAATCAAATTGTAGAAAGACAAAAAGAGGCTCTTGAAAGCAAGAAAAGAAACTTGACATATATAGGGATCCTCAGAAGGTTAACAACTGACTTCTCATCAGATTGGGGAGGCCAGAGGCAGAGGGATAGGATATATTTAAAGTGCCAAAATAAAACTATCAATTCTATATTTGGCAAAACTATTTCCTAAAAAAAAAAAAAAAAAAAAAAAGGAGAAATTGACAGTCCTAGATAATAAACAACTGAGGGAGTTTATCACTAGTAGGCCTGCCCTACAATGAATACTAAAGAGTCTTTCAGGCTTAAAAGACAGCAGTCACTATTTCCTCATATGAGTTACTATGGTGTTTCCTTTTGGGGTGATGAAAACATCCTGAAACTAGACAGTAGTGCGATGGCTGCATAACATTGAATATGCTAAAATCTATTGATGTGTATACTTTACCAAAAAGTCAATTATAAACCATTCAAAATTTTCCATTACAGTCTTCTGGGATACATACAGTAAACTGAGGAAGTACTTAAGATCCATATGCTGGAACAATTATACTCTCTAAATATCTTATGTCAGCAAATCCAAGGTATATATGTTGGAGCTGTACAATTTTTACTTTGGAACAGCCAAGATTTTACTGGAAGATGTATTTGGAAAGACATGTGCACAGATTTAGTTTACCTTGATAGAACTTATTTCAACCTTAACCTTGATGACCCATAATAAAGTTTTAGTTCAAGAACCATCACATTAAATTGAAATCATGACCCAGGCAAAGATTACCACTGAAAATCTCTGGACATTGAAAGATACATGTTCAATGCTATCTTACCTACTATCTCTTCCTCAGATCTAATTAACTTCAGGATTTAGGAACAAAAGGCAGATCTTTTCCCAGTACATTAGTTACTCCCCTTTTTTGAGCTTATGTTGGCTCTTCCTGTCAAAACAAGACCATCCCCTAGCCAAGACAACCTAGTCCTGAAGACGAGGTCCCTTTTTCTTTCATGCTAGGTCCACGAGGATGAACCCTCCATGGCTATAACTGTGGCTTCCCCTTCATTTATCATTAATGAAAATAAAATATCTGCCACTTAATGCAGAGTCTCTGGAACTACAGATTCTTAGTCTGAAACTATTACAAATGAGCCCAGAAAGTCAAACGAATCTGGACATGATTCTTAAGGACAGAAACTATTATAGAGTTCCTCTAGAAGTAGATTGATGTGTAAAATGTTTGTTATGCAGTGATTGGGAGATTTAACACCCAATAGAAAGAAAGTAAGCAGGATGGAATAGAGAAGTTGAGCTCTGACACAGTCCAATGAAGGGCACACCTTACCCTGCAGGAAATCTTGAAACCGGGATGATGGGAGAGCTCAAAGTCAAGATTTTATGCTCCTCAGTTAGTCAATGCTATGGAAATGGTGCATGACCTTAGGCAAAAAAGCTACACATCTAATATTTTCCTGGTTAGAGCTGGAACCCATACTACTAAGTGAAGTATCCCAAGAATGGAAAAACAAGAACCACATATACTCACCAGCAAACTGGTATTAACTGAGCAGCACCTAAGTGGACACATAGGTACTACAATAATAGTGTATTGGGCAGGGGGAGGGGGGGTGGGGATGGGTAGATACATACATAATGAGTGAGAAGTGCACCGTCTGGGGGATGGTCATGCCGGAGACTCAGACTTGTGAGGGGAGAGGGGGAAAGGGCATTTATTGAAACCTTAAAATCTGTATCCCCATCATATGCCGAAATAAAAAAATAAGTAAATAAAAAAGCTACCTTCAGCCGAGACAATCTCCACACAGCAGTAGTAGCTTAGGGCTTTCTTCAGTTAGCTACCTGAAGTGCTACCAAGGAAAGTGCTGAGGAGGAGCAGCCCTTTGTTTCTGAGCAGCATATGACAGTGTTTACCATACTCTGTCCTTGTACCACCAAGATCTACTTCTTGGTATAAGTTCTAAGAAATTACCCTAGGATTCTAGAGGGGCTGTCTTCCTGAGAGAGACAGACAAGGAAGGGGAGAGAAGTTCTAACCCATGGAGCAGCTAGTGTTTGCTGGTCTCAGTGGCTTACCTGGTAGCATGAACAAGATCCTCATCCCTCATAGGTCTGAGCTCCTTACATCACATTCCTAAGTCATGGACTCTGTACACCTGCCCCTTTGACCAAAACAGAGCAAGAGGTTACCAAGAGGCACCCAAGTAAGTCATATGAGTGCCAAACATAAACTCTATCCCACTCCCCGGGGTAAAGGCAACCATATCTCCTCCTGATGATCACTAAGGTCAGCCCATCTGCCCCCAGGAAAGAGCCTGGTCACTGAGGCTCAGGTGAGCTTCCCTATGTGGTCACACAGTGTGGGTTGTCATATCATTGCTGGGAGAACGAAGCACAGTCTTAGTTCCACTGGGAGAAGACAACAGGAAGTTTGTATCTCATCTTTCCTGGACTTGATGTACCTTTTCTTTCTGCTGGTTTTAATCTATATCCTTTCACTGTAATAAACTGTAACCATAAGTATAGCAGCTGTTATGAGTCCTGTGAGTCTTTCAAGAGAATCATTGAACCCAAGGGAGCATTTGGTGACCTCTGAACAGAATACCACAGAGTTGATCACACTATGAATCAAAGAGCCAGGTCTTTGTACCTGATGTCTGTCAGTTGTTAGTCCCTGGCTTTTCCCAGAAGGGCTGAGAAAAGACCTGCCAAGTAAGGTAGTTTAGCAAAGGAAATTCTCCAAAGAATGGGGCAGCTGTAAACTGGTAGCAGCCTGTACTGGGCCTGGGAAAAGGGGCCTGGGGGAAGGGCAGGAACGGTGCCCACTGCGGTGGGACTTGGCTGGAAATCATGCCCTTGCTTTACTCCTTTCCCTCCTTTATCCTGTCACCCCCACCCCAGCTGCTTTCTCTCAGAAGCACTTCTTTAATAAGTCATTGTCCTAAATCATCTTTAATGCTTTGGGTGAAACAAACTAAAATGGTGGCAGAAGTGATACTAGGAAGCAGAGTTCCAGAATGGGATTTTTGGAAGTGAACAGCGTACCAGCCATGTGACGACAGGGAACCCTCACTGGCAATAGGTGGGCTATTAACAGTAATGGTAAAGCCAGACCAGTGGTCCTCAGAGTGTGGACCCTGGAACCTGTTAGAAATGGGAATTCTCGGGCCCCATCCCAGACCTACTGAATCACCATCTCTGTGGTGGGGCCCAACAGTGTGTGCTGAAAGGCAAAGACTCCACCCCTGGTGAACCTGGACGATGGAAGAGGATGAACTGGCTTGAGCAGTATCTCTGGCATGTGACAGAGAAGAGGGAAATGTCAACTATAAAGATGAGAATTAGTTGAATGTGGCCAGGTCAGCCATTTTTATATAGCTGAGGCCCCAGTGTAAAAAAAATTAAAGGGCCCATGGTGATATTTAAAGACACCTGAATCTTCCACAGCCCTCAGTTTCACAAAGGCAGCCTGGCTTCTACGAGGCTACTCGTGGAGTTTAGGGCCCTGTTACCTCACCGATCTTAGGCTCCTGGACACCTGTATTTCCGAACTTAAAACCCAGTAGCCCATGGCATCATCCCTGGCTTTGTGTCACTTCTCAATGTATTTTTTTTTCTATTTTGAGATTGTGGGAGATTTAAAAAATGTACTCACCGTGTTGGTGGTTTGGGATTTATTTTAAAAATAGGAAGCTGGATGTCTGGCCCACAAGGACTTTAAGCCCAATAATTTAAAAACTAGTCATAACTAGGAAAGGGCTTTTTCACCCCAGAAGTCTAAGACTTCTCAATGATTGTGTGTAACTGGTCACTAATTTAGATACCATATTTCCTTCCTCAGTGGTATTAAATTTTCTTTCAAACTTGTACAAACTACTTTTCAGCACCAATTAAGTGTACTGCAATTTAGTTTTGTCCACACTAATAGAATCTCCAAACTGAAGTATCCAACTTAACGAAGTCCTTTGGAGAGAGATCATATCTCTGGGCTTTTGCATATTTTAACACAGACACAGTCTATTCTTTCTGAAATGTAACTTCCTTTAGACAGGTTTGCCAGATAAAATACATGATGTTCAGTTAAATTTGAATCTTAAGGAAACAATTTTTAATATAAATATGTCCCTAACCTTATGAGGCATACTTGTGCCAAAATACCACGTATTGTTTCTCGAATTTAAATTTAACTGGATATCCTATGTTATTTGCTAAATCTGAAAGACTTCACTATACTAAGGCAATAAAAACAGACTCCTGCAACCCTCATAGCAACTCCTAAAGCCAATATTCCAATTTCTCAGTATTCACCACCAAAAACAAACACACTAATTAAACAGGATATTGGGATCAGAGGCTTTCGAGAATTCTGTGAATGACCTCCACGGGCTCCAGGGTGGGGGGACCCAGACAGGACTAAATCATCCCAGAAGTCATCACCCCGTGCCCACATTCCTGCTGGCACTAGTTGCATGAACTGAACTATGAAGTTAGGACTGACTCTAACTTTCAACACCAGCAAAGATAATATGGAAAACCAAGCCCTGGGACCCAAGAAATTAACTGGAGGCCTCTAAATCTGCAATAATTTGGGCATCTTAAAATTTTGTTAAATCCTTATTTGGTATGTATTCCTTGATTCCCCTCTCTTCACTTGTCTCCTGGACATTTAACTAAGTCTTAGCCCTTACACGATTGAGTGAATTGGGGCTCTGTCTTCTAGCATTTTCCTTTTATTTCAGCATATTACAGGGGTACAAATGTTTAGGTTATATAAATTGCCCTTGCACCACCCAAGTCTGAGCTTCAAATGTGTCCATCCCCCAGAGGGTGCACATCGCACTCATTATGTGTGTATATATCCATCCACTCCCCCCCAGGAAAATCAGCTGTGGAAAGCATTTTCTTTACAAGTTATTTTCAGCGAGTTATTTTCAAATGATTCCTGTATACTTGTTAACTTTTTTATTTTATTTTTTTATTTAGGACCTCCAGCGAGTTATTTTCAAATTATTCCTGTATACTTGTTAACTTTTTTTTATTTTAGGACTGTTTTTCCCCCAAACAACTCCCTCACCTTTCCTCTAGGCTTATTTTATTACACTACAACATGCCAGGCATGACCAAATATATCTTGTGAGAACTGCATGGGCCTCATGTCCTTACCACTTCTTGGTCTTGTGCACCCTCATGACCAGAAATCGGGAAGCCAGCTTCTTAGGGCTGGAGTGAGTGGTCCCAAGCTAGTGTATAAGGTTATTTCAGCATTTGTCTATGCCTGTTGCCTGGAGTGACACAAAGTAGACTTCCAAATTTTCTTACCAATGCTCTAGTGACTTCCAACTTGTCTATGCAGACCTATAGGCTGCAAAAGGAGTCCAGGTTAGCAACACACTGGGAGTTTATTGTCCTATTTCTGCAAAAGGGATTCTGATCACTTCCAGTCACTTGACTGAATTTACAGTGCCAGTTCTCCAGGCTAACATTTGAGGTGGGACAACAAGATGGGACAGGAGGCCTTTGAAAAGCACCATACTACATCAGAGATCACCTGGGCATCATGGGCTAGCACGCACTCCTCTAACTTCTTATAAACTCTCACGTTGCCACCGTGGCTGGCTAGCTGCATGATGAGATGGCCCAGATGGCTTTCCCTGACACACCTGAGCACAGCCAGGTGTCTGAAGACAAATGTCACCAGGGCTCACCTGTGGACACAGTAGAACAACATATAAAACCTAGGCACTTCGATAAAACAGCAAAAAGGAAAACACGGGTAGATATCACTCTTGAAGTTTTGTCTAAACCTTCCTTGTTATGCAGGCCAAAAATCTAGATCTTTATATTAAAATATATTCCTAAATTTTCTGAATTTTTAAAGCTGTAAAAACTGAGTGTATTCTCTCCTTCACCCAGATCACCACTTAATACTTTCTTACATTTGACATCTATAGACCCCTTTTTTCTTCCCCTACTTCCCAGTTAAGATTCTTGCACTATATTTGTTTTAGTCTTCATACATTTTTATAAGCTTTAGTTATAATTCATAACCCATAAAATCCACTCATTTAAAGTATAGTTCAATAGGCTTTAGCATATTCCTAGACTGTGCAACCATCACACTACTATCCTAATAACACTTTCATCACCCCAGATAGAAATGCCATAGCCATTAGCAGTCCTTTCTTATTCCCCCAAGCTCCCTGCCCTAACCACTGGCAAACACTAATGTATTAATATTTTGTCTCTTTGACTATTCTAGATATTTCATATGAACAGCCATGTAACATACGATCTTGTTTTGCTTTTTCATGTTCCTTAATGTCTGTGTTCACACACATTGTACCACATATCAGTATTTCATTCCTTTTATACAGCCAAATAATCACTGTACTGATATACCACAACTTCTTAAATCTATTGATGGACATGTGGGTTGCCTCCATTTCTTGGCTATTAAGGATAATGCAGTTATAGTCATTTGCGTACACATTTTTACGTAGTCGTGTTTTCATGTCTCTTGAAATATTGATTGAAATAGATTCTATTTCTTCATCTCTGTCTGTGCTTGCCAAATGTGAGCTCTATCAGAAGGAGCTCTTCAAGCTCCTTTGTAATCCTGCCTCAAGTCTATAGAAGAGCTATGAAATCTACAGTGATTCCTTAAAGACCTCAACTCTGGGTAGCAGCCACGGTCTCTTTGTAGCAGTTGATCCCTCTAACTTGCACTCCTAGTCATTCTGGTAGTTTTGTGTCATTCCCTAAATCAAATTTCTGCTTGAAAATATCTACTGTGATTTTTTTTTTTCCTGTACACTGAATTAGGTTTATTACCTAGGAATGGAGTTGCTGGATCATACAGTAACAAAGTTTAACATTTTGAGGAATTGTCAAATTGTTTTCCAAAGTAACTGCACTGTGTTACAATCCCACCGGCCACATGAGGGTGCAGTGAATTCCTACACTCCCGAGGCATCCGTTTTGAATGTAAGTTGGACTTTCTCATACTGGGGGTGGGGCTCAGTCACCGCTGGCACATGTGCTAGTTCTCTGCCTCCTCCCAGTTCCTCGGTGTGATCAGTCCAGATACCTGCCCTATGCAGCTGCCTTCTGATGATCACCTCCCCGTGGACTGCCCAGATATGCCGCTGCAGCCACCTCTCAGTCACGGCATGACCCTGCGGAGCTCACATCTGCTTGCTCTAAACCTACCAGTTAGAACTCCCCATGGAAAATCTGTAGGGTAACACCCTGGACCCCAAAAAGGACTCTGGCTCACAAGTCCTCTCTCATTCCCCACCACTGGCTAAGTGAGTATGTCCTAGATGGCTCCCTTCCTGTTGGCACAGTGTCCTCTTCTAGCATCTGTAAATGTTAACTACTTCTGTTTTATGTGTGTTGAGTTGCTGCCTCTGTCTCACCTTACACGCCCAAATCTCTCCTCCCAGTGGAGGCTCTCCTAGAGAGTGGCTATCTTCGTAGAAATAACCTGGATGTATGTCAGATAAGAGCCACAAGGCTGTCTGCCAGTATGAACAGGTTTCCTGTGAGAGGGACACCTGGTTGTGCATGGGTCAGACACTTGGGCGTTAGGCCATCTCCCAGGATGAGGAAGGTACTCCAAGAAAGGCCCCAGCATACACATCATAGTCCAATCCTTTGGCGTTCCGTCAAGGCAGGGCTATAGTTTGCAGTCACACTCAAGAGACCTCAAGACCAAGTTAGAAGAGATACAACAGAAGTTTCCAACTTCTCCACATCCTCATCAATACTTGTTGTTGTGTGTCTTTTTCTTTTGTCCATTCTGGTGAGTGCATTAGTATCTCACTACAGTTTTTATTTCCCTAATGACAGTGACTTTCAGCACTTGTTTTATACTTATTGGTCATGCACATGTCTGCTTTGAAGAAATGTCTAATGCCCACTTAAAAATGTGGTCATGTCTCTTTGTAAGAAATTTTCACATTAAGTCACATATCCTACATTTAATATTCAATTATTCAGAGTTTATTTTGTACTAGGCTGTTTGGAAGCATAAATCACTGATTTTCTGAGTAATTAAGAAACTCAAAGATTTATCACTCAACTTGGCTAAGACACAAACATATTATAAATAGGAGATTCTAAAATAAGCATCCAACAAATTTAGCAATGGAAATTTCATGTCTCCAATTAAGTATCATAATTGATTGTTGAGAAGGCATCTTTCCAAACAATGACTTTCAAAACTTCTCAAATGCTGAGCACTAATTTTAACTCAATTATCTCTCTATATATTTGAACAAATTAAAGTCCAAGACCAGAGTTCTTTAGCAAATTTGCTATCCTGTTCCCTTGCCAAAAGTGGTATTTCTTTGTCACCACTTCAGAACCTCCACATTTTAAAGCCAAAAAACTTGGGAACATATTTGAAAGGGTGTGTGTGCTGGCTATTGTTTGTTTGGGGGAAAGACAGCCACGACTCATTCTGTTCTCCCCTGTGCCATAGGGGCTATACAAGTCTAGTAACGCTTCACCAGAGCACTTTACCTCCTAGATAAAATTTACATTTTGCTCGTGAGAAATATTCATTGAAATAGATTCCATTTCTTCATCTCTGTCTGTGCTTGCCAAATGTGAGCTCTAGCAATATCCTTCAAGCTCCTTTGTAATCCTGCCTCAAGCCTGTAGAAGAGTTATGAAATCTACAGTGATTCCTTAAAGACCTCAACTCTGGGTAGCAGCTGCTGTCTCTTTGTAGCAGTTGGTCCCTCTAACTTGCACTCCTAGTCATTCTGGTAGTTTTGTGCAATTCCCTAAGTCAAATTTCTGCTTGAAAATATCTACTGTGATTTCTTTTTTTTCTGTACACTGAATTAGATGATATTTGGTGCCCTGAAATGGAGCAGCCTGGCTACTTCCAGTGGTACTAAAGAGCTTAGTTAGAAATGACAAATTTAGACCTTCACATTTTCACTGCAAGGAATTGTCAGAATTAAAGTTTCTAAGACTTACCTAAACATTTCTCATCTTTCATAGCTATGTGGTCAGTGTATCAGAATCAAATCCAGACGTTGATCCTTCAGGTTGCAAAACAGCCACAAAATTTCGCTTAATATTTGCATTAGCTCAATGTAGAAGTCAGATTCATTGTCACCATTCCAATCCTCAGGACACTGTTTTCAAATCGATCACAAACTCCCAAGTCCTACTGTGCTCCGTTGTTACAGAAGTATCCCTTCCTCACCTGTCTGAGGATTCAAATCTCCTTATGCTAAAAGATCCTATACTGATTTCACCTGAGAAAGTGACCTGGCATGGGGACTCTGAGTCTCCACAAAGCCCACCTCCACCAACCCTCACTTCTTCCAAACCAGTAACAAGAGTTAGAGCCAAACGTGCCCTGGGGACAAAGTTTGAACACAGAAAGCAATAGTTCCCACGCTATCAGAATTGCAATGCTTGGTGGTTATGTCAGCAGAAACCTAAGTATGTGTATGGAAATAGATTATAGAAGGTGTTAGACCAGAGAAGATGATATGTAGTACAGTATTGATTGAAAATTATCGGAAATAGAGCGCTTATTATAAAAGTCCGGATTTAATGTGTTACCTGGAGCAGTTAGCCATCAGTTGTTTGGCTTGAGCATGAGTTCAATGTTGGCCTACACTAAGTGAAGTTAACATGCCAGGACTACTTTAATAAAACATAGCGAAAATAATCCAAAGACTTAGATGTTGTTGGAGTGTAGATCTAGTAATCTTTTATACCCTATGTCACATACTCTTAGCCTACCTTCTTGCTCCAATTATATAAGAGTAGCCTAACAACGTGCCAACTCATCTTATGCCACAAAGCAAATTAGCACTTGAATCCTTGCACCACATCTGCTTTGCTGTTGCCATGCGAATGCCTATGGGAACCAATTCTCCAATTTTAGCTCAGGCACAAACCTAGAATTGCAAGGTAGCTACCATGTGACCAAAGCATGATGGAATATGGTAGAATTATACCCTCCTGTTTCATCCTCTGTGTGGCACACTCTACACAGTTCTCCAAAGGGTTCCAGAAAGGTATAGGGTAGTCCCGGTTTCCAGCAGTGATAAGAACTAAATTCGCTGCAGCAATTGCCATCGGTTCCCCCCATGCCTTCTCATCTTCATGCACATGGTGACCGTCACCATCTTCTTCCTCCAGGTGAGCACTGTCTCCAACCACTGGAGCCTGCTCTGCTCACGCACCACAAACCTGAAGTGCCAGAGAATCTGCACCCCTGAACACCCCCTCACTATGGACTAATAGAAAGTTGGTGCATAAATCCCCAGCCCTCATCCCCCGTGGGTGGGATAATGCTGAGTCACTGGTTATGAGTCCTTCAGTGGTATTAAGCTCTGGTTACCCACAGGATTACCTTGCTTGAAAATGTGCCCTTTATTTAGAAGATGACCCTAGGAAATGGTGAAGGAAGGAGCAAATAAAGGGAAAGGCAGCAAGTTAGCTCTTGGATCCTTGCCCCAAGGCCTGCTTCTAGGGGAACTTTAAGACATTTGTTATTGGAAATGGCACTAGGAAACAGATGCTCAGAATGGAGATGGCTGGACAGATTACAACAAAGACCCTACTTCTGACAGTATGCTGCGACACCCCCTCCCGGCATGCTAGAGATCTCAACTCTTAATGCAGTTCATTGGGATGGGACATGGGTGGACTATCTCACATGGTATCCTTAACCCAGGGAATGCTTGGCAATGTCTAAGACTGTTTCGGTTGTCATAGCTGGATAGGGGGAGCTGCTGGCATGTAGACAGAGGCCAGGGATGCCACTGGATATCCCATGATGTATGGGACAGTCCCTCACAGAGAACTATTGGGCCCAATATCACCCAGTGAGGATTAGAACCCCAGGTACCTTTCAAGTCTTTGATTATGCTAGTCTCTAAGGTTTATATTATTTTTTACATTAATTAAAATGTTTAACTTCTAGATAAAATTCAAATTAATCTGACAACTGTTTTCAATCTATGCACTAGTCAGACAAATGCTAATTTTAAAGAGCACTTGCAAATCCTTAAATTCAAAATCCCCAAATAAAAAGCAAATGACACATGCAAGTCTTTCTTTAAAAAAAAAAAAAAAAAAAAAGACCACTAATCATGTGGGACGATCTCCTCACTTAGTAATCAATGAAAATATAAATGTATCAGTCAGGATTCAGTTAGGAAAACATAACCATGCTTGGTATTTCAAGTAGGTAGAGATTTAAAGTGGAATAATTAGGTGTTTATAAAACATATGGGAAAGCTGAAGGAATGAAATTTGGGAATGGTCCCTGTTAGCTCTCAGGTATTCCCCCAGAAAATCAGAAAGTTGCTATTGCCAGCCACCCAGGCCAGAATAGCAGGAAGCTGTGTGAATGGCCATCACTTACAACCAGCAGCAGCTGCAAGGAGGCAGAGAATTTCTGAGCCCTGCCTCTCCTTGGCCTACTTGTAGGAGGAAGATGGCTTCTGCTTCCTGGGATGCTTCCAAATCTCGCCTGAGGGCCTCTCATGAGGGAGTCTAAACTATAGAGCTGGAAAGGGATTCTGGAAAATGTAGCTTCCAAGTCCCAGTCCTTGTGAAGTAAGGAGGGGAATACAAGTGAGCAGGAAAGGAGAACTGCTTGAATGTAGACAGGGTTGCACCTTCAATAAAATGAGTGCCAATCATGGCTTGCTTATCAGACACTAGCCCTCAGTGAGTGGAGCAGCTGACCTCCAGAAGGATAGTACAAACTCACACTTTGACCAGCATGGATGAAATACCTCTTATAATCTGCATACTGTGGTGGGCCCACCAACCCAATTCCAGGAATTTATCTTAAGGTAACAATCACACAAACATATAAAAACCCATGCAGGTCCTCATCGCATGATTGTTTAAGATAGTAAAACTGACACGGCTTAAACATTCATTAATGGGATTTTGACCAAGTAGTTCTATATCATACAGGTATCATGTAGCCATTAAACATAATGATGCATATTTGTATTTACTGATTCATTCATTTTCTGTGTTGCCTTTTGCCCTTAGGATAAAATCCAAAGTCCTTACCTACAGGTGCCTGCGTGCCACAGCCCCTGCTTGCTGGTCCAACTTCATCTGATGCTATTCCTCATGCTGACTGTGCTGCCTCCCTCCCCAGGGCCCCCATTCACACCATTCCTCTGCCTGGAACACTCTATCATCCTGTTTAGGCATTTATGTGAAAGCACATGTAAATATATGCATAAAGAAAATGGGTCTAAAAAGGAAGACTTTCTTGTATTTCTGTATCTGTGGTTATTTGTAACTCTACAGAAGCTTATTAAATTACTTTGCAACTCTATGACAGTTAATTTGAAAATCTAGAGGAAATTATACATGCAACTTCACAAGAGATTTGAAATTCTAGTGGAAACAGATGCTTTTCTCACAAAATGCTTGAGAAAGAATGACTCACCAAGAGGGAAAAAAATTTGGTCACCCCCATAACCATAGAAAACCTTCCTCAGTCACTAAATTTATAAGTTTTTCTTGAAATATCCTAGAGGTAGATGTTTTATAAACCAGTTTAAAAATAGTAGTGGTGGTTGATAGTGAAATGTATCATCCCCAAAGAAGGGAGTTTATGACATATGGGTATTATACTTTCTTTTAAATATATATTATCCAGGTTAAAATATAAGCCACTAACCAATGCCTTGGAAGACCTCTGTGTATTGCCATAATAGCTGCTTTTTCCTCCCAGAACCTAAGAAATTAACACAATTTGTCACACTGATGATGACTTCCTTATTTTTTAAACAAATATAAATCCTACATAGGCCATACAATATGTTGTATTGGTATTCCTTTCTATTCGTTTTTTGAGACGGGTTCTCTGTTGCCCAGGCCAAAGCTCACTGCAGACTCCAACTCCTGAGCTCAAGAGACCCTTCCACATGGGCCTCTTGAAGTGCTGGGATTATAGGTGTTAGCCACCATGCCTGGCTCGTATATCTTTTTAAGTGACTGAGATAACAAGCATAATCCTAGCTAAGGAAAAGGTATTGTTACCTCTATTAGACAAAGTCTCCTAGGAGAAGATAAACATGTTCTTTGGGTCTCATTCTGGCATTACCTTCTCTGACCATTTGCAAGGGTCCATTTGATAGTTAGTGGATGAGCTCGTGAGTTCTGGGAGATAAGGAAGTTCACCACAGGTGGGGTATGTAGCTAACTGCAAGAAAGGAAGAGGTTATTCTTTATCTTCTCCCCTGCCTACCTCCAGTTCTGAGAAACTTCTGAGAGTAATTGTTCTGATTTGACCTGAGTGTCCTCCAGGGACTCCAGCATCTGGAACTGGAGGGGAGAGCAACACTTCATTAATGTGAGCCTGAGACAAACCAAATACCATGAATCTAGGTCTAGCTTACCTGGAGAATTTTGTCCTCTGACTAAAAAATAGGTCTCTTGGGATTGTTCCTTCTTGGGACACTCCTGAGAACCCAGCCACCAAGCTGCTTCCTGAATAGACCATGTGAGAGCATTATAGTTGTTCCTTAGCCAGTACCTGAGCTACTGGCTCAGCATGGCAGCACCAACTGCCAACCGTGTGGGTGAACCATTGTAGCACCCTGCCTGGTGGAACCTTCGGATGACTCCAGACCCTGTGTGATGGTTAATCTTATGTGTCAACTCAGCTAGGCTATGGGGCCCAATTGTTTGGGCAAACACCAATGTAGATGTTGCTGTAAAGATCTTTTGAAGATGTGATCAGCATCTAAATAAGCAGACTTTGAATAAAGCTGATTACCCTCCATGGGGAGGGGGGGCAAGGAGGCGTTATCTAATCAGGTAAAAGCCTGAATAGAAGACAAACTGCCTTGGCCAGGCATGGTGGCTCACGCCTGTAATCCTAGCACTCCAGGAGGCTGAGGCAGGAGGATTGTTCGAGGTCAGGAGTTCAAAACCAGTCTGAGGAAGAGCAAGACCCTGTCTCTACTAAAAATAGAAAGAAATTAATTGGCCAACTAAAAATATATAGAAAAAATTAGCTGGGCACAGGAGTGCATGCCTGTGGTCCCAGCTACTTGGGAGGCTGAGGCAGAAAGGATGCCTTGTGCCCCAGGAGTTTGAGGTTGCTGTGAGCTTAGGCTGATGCCACAGCACTCTAGCCCAGGCAACAGAGTGAAGTGAGACTCTGTCTCAAAAGGAAGAAAAGAGAGAATCTTCTCCTGAGCAACAAGGCATCAGGGAATTCTGCCAGCAGACACACTGCAACATTGGCTCTTCCCTGGGTCTCTAGCCTGATGGTCTTTGAACTTGAACTACTTGAACTAGCATCGGCTCTTCTGAGTCTCCAGCCTACTGGCCTGCCCTGCAGATTTTGGACTTCCCAGCCTTAAAATCACATGAACCAATTCTTCAGTCGATAGAGAGAGACACATCATATTGGTTCTGTTTTCTGGAGAGCCCTAATATTCCGCCCACTACCATCAAGTTACAATAGCAACTGAAAAGATACACAAATATAACTTCAGTCACACAAGCACTCCCAAGCAAGGACCCACCCAGCTGAGCCCAACCAACCCCCAGAACCATGAGAGAATCATGAACTGTTCTAAACCACCAAGAATTGGTATGTTTGTTACATAGTGAAAGACAACTGAAACTCTCAGCAAAAGTGAGTTTTTTTCATTCACAATCAAAAGAATCTTCATACGCTGTAACCCTTTCTTAGTTTTTCTGTGAGGTCTTAATATTTGAGGCTTCTTCTGGTCTCTCCAGCTTCCCCTAGCAACTTTGCTTCATTGGAGAACATTTTCTTTGTACAGACTAATTTTCTCTTTTGACCTTGTACTCCAAAATCTATAGAAAAGCCCAATCCGTAAGGATGAGGAGACAAAAAAAAAACCAAAGTCCCTTTCGACACTGGTTCTGCACTGATTCCTGCTGTAACCATTTGAAGTTCTAAACAAAACTTTGTAAGAATACAATAGCACTAATGAATTTTCACCATTAGATGGGACATTTCAGCAGGATTTGGGGAAAGAAATGAAGTCACATTAGGACCATGATTGGTAATTCTTAGAACTTAGCACCCAGATTCACAAAATGTAGACTGAGTATATTATCGATATTTTGTCTCTATTGCGAATTGGATCACTTATCAATATAAAACAGCCCTTCATTCTGCTTTATGCTATCTGATATGTCCATCCCAGCTTTCTGTTTACATTGCCCTAAAATAAAAACAAGGTTAAAAGATAAACAGGTTTATGTGAGTTTCTGGTAAGCGACGTATAGTTGAATTTTTAGCCCATGTGAGAATTGGGCTTTTCTAAAAATTTCTTTTTAATGAGTTTAAATCATTTATACTTTCCTAATTTGAGGGTTCTTTTACAATATTTTGTGGTGTTTTTAGTTCTGGTGGTTAACATATGAAGGAAAAACAAGTTCAGTTATATATGGCCTTAGAAGCTATTTCCCAAAGAGCTTTTTACTTAAAAAAAAAAAAAAAGTATTTAAGCCAGGTGTAAACATTGCTGCTATGATTGGGTTAATTATAGTATTTTAATCATAGTATTGTTGCAATGATTAAATCAGATGATGCACATACATAACAGGTAGCCCCACGCATACAAAAGCTAAATCTAGATTTAATGTTTGAATTAAGTTTTATAACTATATTAATCAGAGAATTTATATTTTATTTAACAGTAATCTGTAACTGAAAGTAATCTGGATCAAGTTATTGTAAGATCTTGAAGTGTGAAAAACTAAGACAATGTCTTACTCCATTTGGGCTACTACAACAGAATACCGTAGACTGGGTGGCTTACAATCAACAAATTTATTCCTTATACTTTTGGAGGCTGGAAATCTGAGATCAGGGTAACAATATGGCTAGGTTATGGTGGCAGCCCTGTTCTGAGTTACAGCGCCGACTTGTGACCTCAGGTGGCAGAAGGAGGGCTAGAGAGCTCTCTAGCTTCTCTAATCCCATTCACCAGGGCTCAGCCAATAACTCAATCACCTCTTAAATGTGAATATGTTAGTGTGAGCCCCAGGGTTTGCTCCTTGTTCTCCTTTTCCACTCACATTCACCCCTCTAAGTCAACTTATTTATGGGCTTTCAACACCAGAAAAAAATTATCTATATTTAATGTAACCTTAATGTCAAAATCTAATTAGATACATCTACCCATAAGAATAAAAGACATTCTATTAAAAAGACATGTGCACTCAAACGTTTATAGCAGCAGAATTCACAATTGCAAAGATGTGGAAACAACCCAAGTGCCCATCAATACATGAGTGAATTGATAAAATGTGGTATATGTATACCATGGAGTATTATTCAGCTTATAAGAAACAATGGCGATATAGCAGCTATTGTATGTTCCTGGATAGAGCTGGAACCCATTCTAATAAGTGAAGTATCCCACGAATGGAAAAATAAGCACCACATGTACTCACCATCAAATTGGTTTTAACTGATCAACACCTAAGTGGACATGTAGGAATAGCATTCGTTGGGCGTTGGGCAGATGGGAGGGGTGGAGGAGGGGATGGGTATATACATACATAATGAGTGTGGTGCATACCATCTGGGGGAGGGACACTTGAAGCTCTGACGGGGGGAGGGGTAAAGGGCAATATATGTAACCTAAACATTTGTACTCCATGATATGCTGAAATAAGAAAAAATCTAATTAGAATAAAAAATGAATATAAATGTGAAACATGAAACACAGTAGCATATCAAAGTGTACCAATTGTAGACAGTGCTATAGTGCACCACACTGATCTCTGTATATGCTTTATTGACTAAGAGACTCCCAGAGGATGAGAGCATCGGTGGCTGGTAGTTTTCAGCTGAGTTCCTCTCTGGGCATTGGCCTTGGCTGAAGAGAACCATTTTGCCCAAGCTCCAAGGGTGCGCCCCCTTCCTAGTGAGTCCATGGGTACTATGGCCCGGTCAGCTTGCCTCAATCCAAGTCAACTCTGAGCCATCCAGTTCCAGAGTTCCCTATGGGGTTAGCAGTTCAGCTTTTCCTTCCCTATAACCCTGCTTCCCTCACTCCCTCAGAGCTCTGTAGCACATAAATCTCTATCATAAAAACTGTGTTCATGGAACCAACCAGCAACATCATTAGACAGACTATAACCAAGTCAGTTCTAAACCGAGAATACAAAGAGAAGTCAACATCAGGAATCCTAGTCTGTTGATGTACTGTATTGCATGATAAAACTGCCAAAAGAAACAAAGCAGATTACCTCTCCGTATTAGCAAGCCCCAGGGTTTGCTCTGTGGTCCTCTTCTCTGTTAGTGCTCACCTTCCTAAGTGAGTTGTTTAGGACATTAAATATCAGAAACAGACTGAAATGTCAGTCGATTGGTGGTGTCCAAGTTGGCATTTCTTACAACTCAGAAGTAATGCCTGATAAAAATTATGCATAAAATAGGATTAAATAGATACTACTCACTGCTCACTCTGGGTTTTAATGAAAATTCCCTTAATATTTTTTCCATGGGTCTTTGTTATTACACATTATAATCTACCAAAAACTATTCTCAAATGTTAACAAGCACAAAATGAAAAGTAAATGCTCAGAACAAATAGTTTTAAGACACAAAAATTCTTATTTGCAGATGCTATAATTATATAACTCTAAATCCAAAAAACCCTGAAGACTTAGGTTAAAAAATTTTTTGATCTAACTTAATTTCTTAGGATAAAGAACCAAATATATTCAAGATAGCAAAAGCTAGAAATGGAAGAAAATTCCATTCACAATAAGTCTAAGATTTCTAGAAATAAAATTGCCAATAATCATCCAGGATCTGTATGTAAAATATTACAAAATCTTATTGGAGGACATAGAACAATACCTGAACAAATGACAAGACACATTTTGTCCCTGGATTAGGTAGAAATATATGTAAAAATCATTGATCTTTTAATGATATAGTATATATGGATACACCATAATATAAACATGAGTATAATGTTTCCCATCAGAATTCAATTTGATAATTAAGTTTAGTCAAGTTATTTGAGAATTTAAATGAAGAAATGTTCAAAATATTAAGACTTTGACTCATGGATTTGCCCTCACAAATATGAAGACTTACCATAAATCCATTATAATAGAAACATCATGGTATTGAAGGAACAGATACATGGGTCTATGACCCCCTAGGGAAAAATTGTGCTTCAAGGAAGGAATTGTGCACTTTCTATAGCACACACTGTATCCGATTCTAGGGCAACTATGTTACAATGCTGAAGGTTGTAGATAACAGATAGCAATGCAAAATGATTCAACTCTTCTTTCCTTCCACCCTGTACCCCATCTTGGAAAAAAAACTTTGCTTCCATTCCATTTACACATTTATTTCAACATTATCTATAAATACCTGTTCTTTGGATTCTTCTTTGTACTGATTGTAACACTTCTGGCCTCCTCACTAATTAGATAAAAATGTTAAATAGAAGTGGTGACTGTAGGCATCCTTCCCTCCATCTCAATCTTAAAGGAAATGCTTTCACCTACTGGAAGTGTTGGCCAGAGCAATTAGGCAAGAAAAATAAAGGGCGTCCAATCCAGAATGAAAACTCTTTGCAGATGATATGATGTTACGTGTAGAAAACTCAAAGATTCTTCAAAAAAAACCTGTTAGAATTAATGAATTCGATGAAGTTGCAGGATACAAAGTCAACAGAACGAGGTACAGAAACAACCTAAGTTTCCATCAACAGATGAATGGATAAAACACATAATGTATATGCACACACAAATATTGTTCAGTCTTTAAAAAGATAGAAATCCTGCCATTTGTGACAATATGGACGAACCTGAACCTGAAGTACTTTATGCCTAGTGTGAAATAAGACAGGCACAAAAAAAGCAAATATTGCTTATGAAATATAAAAATGAAGCCCATAAAAGCAGAGTAGAATGGTAGTTGCGAGGAATTGGGAGTGGGGCAGGGAAAATAGATGTTAAAGAGCACAGAGTTTCATAAAGTGACTTTTGATCTTTTGGGTAGATGCCCAGTAGTGGAATTGCTGGATCAAATGGTAGATCTACTTGTATTGCTTTGAGGTATCTCCATATTGCTTTCCACAGAGGTTGAACTCTAGTTTGCAGTCCCACCAGCAGTGTAGGAGTGTTCCTCTGTATATTCCTGGATAAAGCTGGAACCCATTCTACTAAGTGAAGTCTCTCAAGAATGGAAAAACCAGCACTACATGTACTCACCAACAAATTGGTATTAACAGATCAACACCTAACTGGACATATAGGAGTAAAATTTATCGGGTGTCGGGAGGGTGGGAGGGGGGAGGAGGGGATGGGTGTATATACCACAATGAGCAAGATGTGCAACGTTTGGGGGATGGACATCCTTGAAGCTCTTACTCGAGGGGGGAGGGGAGCATGGGCAATATAAGTAACCTTAACACTTGTACCCCCATAATACACTAAAATAAAATAAATAAAAAGCACAGAGTTTCAATTACGCAAGATGAATAAGTTCTGGAGAACTAATACATGGCACAGTGACTTCAGTTAATACTGTATTGTATACTTGAAATTTGCTTAGAGCAGATCTTAAGTGTTCTTACCACAATAAAAAAGCAACTACATGACATGGATATGTCACACACGAGCACACAAAAAAGGTGCTCAAAATCCTTAGTCATTAGGGAAATGCTAATCATAAGAGACCACTTCATGCCCAACAGAATAGTTATGACAAAAAAAGATAACAAAGACATGAAGAAATTGTAACTCTCATACATTGCTGGTGAGAATGTAAAATGGTGTATCCACTTTATAAATCTTAAACATAGTCAGCTATAACCCAGCAATTTTGCTTCTATCTACCTAGAAGAAATGAAAACCCATGCCTACACAAAAGCTTTACACGAATGTTCATAGGTATCTTATTCATAATAGATCCAAAGGGGAAACAATCCAGATGTCCACCAACTGACAAACATAATTAAAATGTGGTATGTATGTACAATGAAATGCTATTGAGCAATTAAAAGGGAATGAAGTTCTGATGCCTGCTGCAACATAGGGTTAGCCTAAAAAGCATTATGCTAAATTAAGAAGGCCAGACAAAAAAGACTATATAATGTATGATTTAGTTCATAAAAAATGTCCATAACAGGCAAATCAGTGGAGACAAAAGTAGATTAGAGGTTGCCTAAGCCTGATAGGAATGACTACTGTTCATGGTATGGAGTTTATTTTAGGGGTGATGGAAATGTTCTAAAATTAGATTGTGGTAATTTTTGGTATGTCGGTTTTTTTATTTTACAGCTCTATACCAGAAAACATTAAATTGAATACTTAATCTTATTGCATATAAATTATATCTTAAAGCTATTTTTAAAGAGTCAACTCAGAAGTATTTCAAGAAATCAAATTCATAAAATTAAGGTAAATCTTTGGGAAATGAAACTACTTTATTTTAATAAGTATTTATCTGATCTTAGACTTATCAGTATTAGGCATAATATAAGCATCTTTTTATTCTATTTGGGTTCTTCCTAAACTGATACAGGTCTACTGATCAAAGGAGATAATTATTTCTACATGTTTAAGAAAATAAAAAATGTAAATTTGCATTTAATTGAGCCATTAAGATGAACTTGCATTTCAACATTGTTTTGTAGTTTGTAAGCATATTTCCAAGATCTTTATAGCTTAAAACCTTGGACTGGATATTGAGTTAGTAAATGGATACTCATTGAATATCTAGATAATTTCTAAGTAAAATGGAATTGTGAAACATGGATTGCTAAGCATCATTTTAAGATTACATGGTTTTGCTTAAAGACAGACTATATCTTTGAGTCTGGTGAGATCATGTTCATTCTTATCAGTATGGGAAGTTGTGAGGGATATTTGTGGCTATAGAAAGCTGTCTCTGTATTTTTGAGCTCTGATGGCTAAAATGCTGCTGTATGACTGACAGTCCTCAGTTATCCACAGCCTAGCTTTCTCTGTTAAATACTTTGTTTAAAACTAGTAAACTTGATATAAGTGGTTGAGACTATACTTAAGGGCAATAGTTTCAGAGAAATATAGCTATGCATGTACCTCTGTTTTTCAAGGAAAAGAGTAGTTTTGTCCAAAAGCAGCAGCATTCAGGGCATTTTTATTCTCTAAAACCCCTTTTCATTCTTCAAAGGTTTTTCTTTTTAGTAATTTAAACTTAAAGCTGTTATCTTCAGAGTTCTCAAGGATTCATTTATTAAAAGTACAAACTGAGATTCTTTATGAAAACTTCTAGCAACACAAACTTAAGGCTTACAAGGTAAATTAATCCTTTTGACACATCTATGTACATAACCAAGCTAAGGAGACCAGCCTTACTCTGTGATAAGAACTCTATTTTCTTTGAGATTAACTTTCTTCAAAAGTGTGGAGATAGTAGTGAAAAATTGTGCTTCAATGGAAAACTATAGAAAAGTATGTCTGAGTTTGATTCTCATGGGGAGCTATTTTACAACTCTAAGTTGTTGATGACTAACAACGCAAGTCAATTCTTGTGTATAGAAACAAATGAGCCCTCCGCGTTCCCCAAAAACTTAAACCCATTTCAGTTCCATTTGCACATTCATTTTAATATTTTGATCTATAAATGTGTTTTCTGCATTCTCCCGTGAACTTCTTGTACCACCTCACAGTGTTCTCATTAATTAAAATCTTTAATGTTTCATCTTTAGATCTGTATGAGGGTCATGATTTTAACCTTTTTGAGAAAAATTATTTTAACACTGCTTTGTTGAACTGATCTGCATGCCTTCGAGAGCTTACTGTGTGATGAAGGGCATATTATAGTGTGGGGAAAGGACTGTCTCATTTATAAATGTCACTGGTATAATTGGCTTCCCATCTGGAAGAAAGCAAAGCTAGATCCCTTAAATGATACTATCTACAAAAATGAACTCCAGATAGAGGAAATATTTAAATGTAAAGATATAAAAAATAAATGTAAGAAGATAAAGATTTAAATATAGAAATAAATGCATAATAAAACTGCAACAGTTAGGAAAATTTTTAATAAGCTGGGTGTGACGGAGGCCTTCCTAAGTGAGCCCAGAGGATGTACCACCTGAATATCAATGATGCTAAGGTTTCTGTTTTGTGTGGGTTGTAGACGACTCCTGCCTATCAAATCAGTAGTAAAAGGACAAACATTTCCTCAGGCTACTATTTGTCTGTTGACTTTATCATGCTTATCATTATTTAAACTTTCAAACTTCTTGGTCAAATTTATCTAGTTTACTGTATAGTTCCTGGGTATCTTGTCTTGCTTAGGAAGGTCTCTACCATTCCAAAGTGATTATTTTTCTATCCATTTATAGAAAGAGCTCTTTGGGGATTTAATAATAGAAAACATATCTGGATGTGGTTATATACCAAAGCACTCACAATGACTTTTTTTCTGAGGGCAGGATTACAGGTAATTTTATTCTCTGTTGGTTTCTGTTTGCTTATCTGCATTAAACAAATAATATATGTTCATTGTGGAGACATTACAAAAGAAACATAACTTTCTAAGAAAATGTAAAATGCCACCTGTAGAAGAATACATAAAGACCTGCGTGAATTGGTTGCCTCTGTGGCAGGGAACTTAAATAGATGGGAGCCAGGAGTGAAAGAAGAACATCTTACCAAATGCTTTCTTATCTTTTGAATTTTGAACCCTGGAAATGCATTGCCTATTCAAAAAATTAAGTTAAAATGTGATGATTCCTGTCCAGAGGTAAATTATTTTCCCCACTCAGTGTTTTAGGCACCAAATTGTCCAATCTTATATCCCACCAGCATTGGCCCTGCTTTGGTGTGAATGTTTGTCTCCTCCAAACTCACATTGAGATTTAATTGTTATTGTAACAGTATACAGAGGCGGGACCTTTAAGGGGTGATTAGGCCATAAGGGCTCCTCCCTCATGGGTAGCTTTAATGCCTTAAATAATGGGCTTTCAGGCATGGACGCTCTTTTTGCCCTCTTGCCTGCTACCAGTTTATGATGTGGCAAAAAATGCCCTTGCCAGATGCTAGCACCTTGATATTGAACTTCTAAACCTCCAGAACTATGAGACAGTAAGTTTCTGTTTATCATAAATTACCTGGTCTGTGGTATTGTCATAGCAGCACATAGGGACTAAGACAAGTCTCTTGCCATCAGGTTAAACACAGCCCACTTCATAGCTTGGTAAACCCCATCATGGGTCTGTGTGGCTCCTTTGCCCAGGGTTCTAGGCACTGAAGGACTAAGTTTTGGAGTCAAAGCAATCTCAATTTTGTCAACCTAAAAAGAAGCTGAGGCAAATTAATATAAGTAGAGTTTATTTGGGCCAAGCTTAAGGATTGCAACCCAGGAGCATAAATTCAAGTTGCCCTGAATATACACTCCAATTAGCAGCTACAAGTGGATTTTTAAAGGCAAAAATAAATGGAGCAGAGAGTGGGATGATACAAAGTTGTTTGTCAGGAATTCTCATTGGTTTATAGAAATTACGTTGATTAGTGAATGGCTATACGCTGTTAAGCTATAGGGTGTGTGTTAGAGTGTCCAGGGTAGTAATGCTGGGCTAGTTAACTACTTGTGACAATAGCAAGCCATTTCCAGAAATGAATACATAGCTCAAAGTGGGGAGTAGGTACAATTGATATCTCATTTTAATGTCACTTGAGTCCAATAATTAAGAGGACTTGCATTCCTCAGATAAAAGTTCTTTTCTCAATTTGAATCCATGTACAGGCCCTTAGCGACAGGACATTGTGAGGAACTTGCTTCTGCTCTCTGTGCAGTGTCCTCATTTCCAACATGAAGGTGGTTAACCTCAAGCCTGAGTGTGGAGTTGAGATGATGTATGCAACATGCTTCATACACATTAGATGCCTAATAAACGGTAGCTGTAATTGAATTTCACAACCTAGTCTCTTCTAGAGCAGAGTTTTATAACTGGCATTGATATTTTAGATGAGAGAATTCTCCATCGTGGGGATGTCCTATGCTGCAGCACTCCTGGCCTCTAGTCTGTAGATGACAGCTGCACCCACCCCATGAAGCTGTGACAACCAAAAAACTATCTTCAGACTTGTTCAAATATCCCCTGGTGGGCAGTATTAGCCTCCCCAGAGGATATTTTCAGAGGTCTAAAGTCCAGAAAGGTCCTCATTAAGTCAACTGGTGCTCAGTTCTCATATATAGACTGGCTCATCGCCTTTCCTGTATACCTGCTTTCAGGAGATGATTGTGAGAGTTGGTTCTCCCCATTGTCCTATGACTTGCCCCAAGTACCAGGATCATGAGAAAGGGAGCTAGGATTGGAGTCTGGGTCTATCTCCCAAGCCCATCCTCTTGCCATCGCCTGCACTACTTCAGCACAACACAACCTCACCTATACTTTCCATTGCTTTATAGGAATGTAGTGAGAGGACAGCAAAATGATAGAAATCAGGGTTTCTGATGTTTCTCTGCTCACATTTACAGAGATTTAAAGAAAAAAAAACCTGCACTCATATACTTGCCATCTAGTGGTCACCTGGTATCCAGGATAAGACACAATCATGACTTCTTGGACCTTAAGAAATTTGAGGAATGAATGAGCAAATCTCCCTGGGACAGAAGAGCTAGTTGTGATGACCTTGGGATATGCAAGCTGGGAAGCCACCTCATCTTTTTGTGGGACATAGTAACTTCCTGTGCCACCACATTCACCATGACTGTCTCTATTAGTATTTTTACCACCCTCCCACTGGTGGAACTGCCTGGACATTCAAAAAGGGGTTGTGAACCACAAGAGTAGAGAGCATGAAAACTTTCTGAAAACAGCAAAGGGCTGATGAGGTAGAGTTGAGAGGGGATCTTCTCCTTTCTGGGGCCTTCCGTGTTAAGCCACGAGTCTCTGGAATCTGGCCCTGATGGTAGTTACTCTTTTCAACCCCATTAGGAAGGAGAATCCCCCCAAAAAATGGAGGTAAACAGTAATGGAGGATCCATCCTAGAAATATTAATAGTTGGGGCTGACACTGTGTCCCCAGAAAGACTGAATTACCCCAGGAAAAGGGAGCAATAGGCACAAAATAGCTTGTCAAGCCTCATAAAATTAGTGGAAAAGAAGGCTGACTTCTTTTGACTGAATGGTGTTCTCTATGCATGGTGGGAGTAGGACCCACCACTGTGTTTGTACTTGCAGAGGTGATGGTGGGTGACACCATGTCATCCATATCAGAGCTTCAGAAAGTTCACTGTCTCCAGGGGCTGCCCTCTGATTTTTGAATCACCTGAGAACACTGTAGGCTTACTCAGCCAAAAATCCCAGTGGAGGCAGAACTTAGAGATCTTGGGTTCGTGTAAGCCCAGGTCAGCCGTCAGTTTGTCTCAGCACACCATCATGAAAACTACCAACTCTGCTGTGGCAATGCCCAGAGTTGTCTGCGGCCACACGATACCCACAATGAGGTCCTAGAGCATGAGTTTCTTGGGTTGCCCACCTGAGTCAGCTGTCATCCCAGCTGAGGTGACTGACTTGAGTTTTAAACAGAGACATTGTCCTAGGTTGGGGTCCCACCTTCCCCAAAGCAGAACTGGAGCAGGGAGGTTATTTGGGAGGCTACACAAGGAGATAGAGTGAGGTACTAGGGGAAGTGAGAACAGCCAACAAACCAAAGTGCTTGAATGCTGCAGGCAACAGGCTGACACTGAGAAACTATGTCTGTGACCCAGAACCATCACACAGAGGACTCAGGAGTTGGGACCTTTGTGCAGCTGCTCCCACCACCCTCAGTTGAGGTGGTTCCTCAGAAACATTGAGTTAATGTCCCACAACTCAAAATTGTGCCTTCACGTGGCTGAGCAGTTTTTGATGGCCTCAGAAAAAGCAGAGGATCACCTTACCTGAGAGGGATGTGGAATGGTGCATGGAGCTGTCCAGCACCCCAGTGCTGAAATCAAATGGCACCATGAGTGTCTGCTTCAGATGTCACCAAGCCTGAGACCCCGTCGTACTCTATGGAGCACCATGACACATGGCCACATTCCCGTGCTAGGGCCTGCTGAATCTCCCTCTCTCCAGAAACTCTCAGCTTGCTAATATTTCCTCCATGCACCACACCAATTTGGCTTCATATTATCACCCATGCTGTGCCCTCAGCCCAGAGAGCCTCACCCAACCCCTCCTGTCCATGTGCCTCTTTCTTGCTCAACCTGTGAGTATCACTTCAGCATATATTAATTCATCTGACTCTTAGGTTCCTCGTATGTAAAATGCCAAGGGCAGGAGGGTGTTATAATTGTAAGAATTGTGGAGATTATATAGACATATATGAAAAAACAAAGTATATGAAAAAAACAAAGTATATGAAGTAGAGATGATAGCTAGCTAAAAGTACCTGGCACACAGAACATCTTGCCAGTGAAAATTATTACAATAACCACTGATCCCTTAAGGTTCTTCCCATCCCAGGCCCTGCCTAATTTCCTTGGCAGGATCGCAAGAAAATTCTTTTCTCAGATAATATTTCTAGAACCTCTATGAATGCTGTCTTGAGCTTGGGCATTGGTCTGCCTGAGGGGGAACCCCCAGCAATGTGAAGTAGAAATTTCAATTAGCCAAGTAGAAGTATTCACTCCCCTCACTTGAGAGGTCCTTAAGCCTCTGCATTGTGCTGCCGCAGTCCTGGGAATGTGGATAGGAAGGGCTTTGGGGAGCCTTGCCTCTCCCTCAGATGTGTACTCAAGGAAGGAGGGACTGTGAATCTAGTACCTGGTGCCTCTCTTCTCCCCACCCCTGTGAGTCATGGAGACATACCTCCAACTCTCCCTTCAAGAAATAACTTGCCATTCAGCTGTGAGTAGTGAGCTATTCATTGACAGCTTCCAGCTTCCAGCTTTTAGCACAAGGAGCTCCTTGTTGGATTGACCTAGATTTTGTCAGACTTGCTCATGATCCAAAGGCTTTCTCTGTCCAGTCCTGTTGCTTCCTTTTTCCATCATAGACATTGTCTCTGAATATATCTCTTACAATTCTGTCTTCTGATCAGCTTCCATCACAGTCCCTAGGCCAGTGTTGCCTCAGGTGCCTCAGTCTCCCTATCTGGTCATGGAGGGATTGGCCTCACCGAGCGCTAGGTCTCTTTCAGCTTTGGCCATTGCTGAGCTTAGCCTCATTAGTATCCTTACTTAGAAAGCTTCATCACCACCAAGCTGACATCATACCACTGGTTTTAGCACCTCAGGAGGATTTTAACCCTCCACTACTGACAGTTCCCACTGTTGTCTTTTTGCCATATTTTTAAAACCCCTCTTACTGTCCCTTCCCCTCCCCACAAAGCTTCATGGTCTAAGTTCCTATCTAGGGAACTTGTTCATCCTATATGAGCATGGATTTATGAAAGAATCAGTTTTCAAGTATTAATCCCCTCATCTGGACAAAGAAGGGTTTGAAATAAAACACTCTGAGGCCCAGAGAGGAGAAGGGCCAGACCAGGTCACACAACTGGCTATGGGCAAAGATAGCACAAGAGAAGTATATTCTGGTGATCTTCCACCTGAAACTTTGTCTCTTCTAAAGGTGGCATATTACACAAACATCTTTTTTTACTCTCTCCCCAATCCCTACTAAAACTATAGAAAAGGGAATTTTTAAAGCTCTAAGTCCAGAAGAACAAGAAGAGTAGTGGGCAATAACACATTTCAGTAACAGGAGGGCAGTCTGGATGGTCATACTTAGCTCGGCCTTCCTGAGAAAGTCAAACGCTGTAAGGAGACAGCTGGGAAAGCCAAGAGTCAATCGGATGTGCACCATGGAAAACCCTCAAGACTCCACAATTGATGGTTCCAGGTGCTTCTAGAAGTGGGGGGAGGGGGGAGCTAGAAGACAGACTTTGATAGCTGTCTTGGAAGCAGTTCTAGCCTAGAACCCTCACCCCATACCCTATGTGGCCTCCCCTCCCCAACCCTGGCAGAATACTGGAGCTTATTCATAGCAGTGAGTAAAACAGAGAACCCCTACCTTAGAGGACCCTAGAAACACTGAAGTACAGAAGTGCTTTTAGAAGTCCAAGGATTCCATGGTCATATGCACAGTGGATGCTGAGACATTACATCTCTTTTCCTTTCTTAGCCCTCAATCATGGGAAGCTCAGCTTAATCCTTCAGACAGGAGTTGAGAAGGGTACTCTCTGGGGACTCTGACCAACTTCAGGGGGTCCTCCTAAGATCCTGCTAGATCACCTTATGTTGAAGTTCATAGTCAACAAGTCCTACCATGTACTTAGAGACCTCTTCAACTCCACTGTTCACCACTCTTAAACATAAGCAGATAAAGATTCCCAGAAATCTGAGATAAATGTCTAACATAAGAACAGAACAAAACAAGTAGGAAAAAACAAAGTTGGATATAATAGAAACAAAGCAGGAAGAAATGTCAAAGTCATCAATATCGTCAAAGACACTGCATCCATGACATAAGACAGGATGCTATTGTTTAGGAGAAAATGTTACAGAACAAAAAATGAGGTTTTGCGATTTGTAAACAAATGCAGACATGAAAAACTCAATAGAAATAAATTCAATGGAAGCGGTTTTAAAAAAAACTGAAATTTCCAGGAAATAATAACAAAGATAAAAGGCATGAGAATACTAAGAATATCCCAGGACAAATAAGAATAATAGGAGTTCTGGAAAGGGAAATCAGGAAATAAGAAAACATTAATGAAAATAAGGTTTTTAAGTGTTTTTCCAAGAAATGAAGGACATGACTTTCTAGACTGAAAGGTCCTAGCAAATTTCCTACATACTGTTGCACATCATCATGAAATTATAGAACAACAGAGATAAAAAGATTGTATACATCTGGAGGAAAAACAAACTCCCACATACAGGAGCAGGGATTGGAATGCCTTCAGACTACCTGGCAGCGATGCTAGGAGAGAAAATTCTAGAGCAACACCTTCAAGAATTTGAAGGAAAATAATCTTCAAATCAGAATTCTATTCCAATCCAAAGTATTAAATATGATAGTAAAATTAGATATTTTTAGACAGAAAAAGGGTGTCCAAAATGTACCTCCCATGCAACCAGTCTGCATTAAGCTGCTGGGGGATGTGCCCCAGCAGAGCAAAGGAACACAGAGCGAGAGCAGAAGATGGAATGGAGGAAACAAAAGATGAAACAAAATTGAAGCAAGATCAAGGGTGACTGCAGCGTAGCAAGCAGTTCGTCTGAATTAGAGAAGAGTGAATCGGGGACAGACATTTTGAGGACTATTTTTACCAACAGACCTGCTGCCATTGTTAATAAGGTCCAAGATTCATTTTTGCCTGAAAGTGTTTTTATTTTATCACCACATATAGTTAATTTTGCTGGATATAGAATTCTAAGTTATAAGTCATTTTTCTTCAAACCTTTATAATAAAATGCAGAGCAAGTGTAGCTTTAACTCAAATGTTATGAACACTGCTTATGCCAATATTTGCTGACTCTGTTGTCTTTCCAAACAAAAGCTAGTGCCTGGCTAACCCTGTGCTTTGCACTCTCAAATCACTTGTGTGAACAGCCTCATTATAAAAGCTATTTTAAAAAGATATTCTATTTAACTGTTAGGTAAACCTTGTGGCCTACAGTTTCTATCAAATTTTAATTAAGGTAAAATCAAAGAAATGTACGGCTTATGATTATGAATTTCTACCAAAAGTAAGCACACGAGATTTGCTATTCAATGATTGCAAGAGAACACTAATAGATTGGGCATCTTACTTCTTCAGCAGTACGGATGTCTCCATAGACACCGAAGTTTAATGCATTTTTTACTCTGTCTATAGACTGGGCCAGCCTACCCCTTCTCTCCATTCATATGGTCACTGAATTGAAGATCTGAAGAAGCTACCCACTATTTTCTCCTATTTGGGCTATCTCCATAGCCTTCTCAGTTATTTAAGACTATTTAAACTTTCTGTGTCCCAATTTCCTCCTATGCAAGTTGGGGATAATAATAGCACCACCTCGTAGAGGCGTGATTGAGATGATGCACGTTACAGCACTTAGCACCATGCCTTGTACACAATAAGTGCCATGGAAGCATCTGCTATATGAGAGATTCAGAGATTGATGGAACAAAAGAGGAAAGTTCATCTTCCATAACAGATGACTCCCCAAATGTCTATTTTCTCTTTCAAGGAAAAGTCAGACTTCTATGTATTCATCTAATTGAACTAACATTTATTAGTGCCCGCCCACTGTGTGGTAGGTGCTCTGCTGCTGAGCACTGAAGACATAGCAATGAGACATCAGATTCTGCTCTGAGTGGGGAGAGGCATATACAGTTGTCCAATTACTTGGTTAATGTCATCTTAACAAATTTTCACAAATGCTGTAAAAGTTCAGGACATTGTGAGAGTAGAGAAAAATGATTTATACTTGAGGGGCAGGGAGGGGGGGCATGGTCAGGGAAAGCCCCCTCTGAGCCCTAAAAGATGAGTTAGGAGTTGACCAGGCCCTGGAAGAAGGCCAATTGAGGCAGACCAAAGAGCAAGGGGGCAGGCTCTGAGTCAGGAGGACACTTGGTGCCCTGAGAATGCTGCAAGAAGACTGTGGCTGAGGGCAGAGCACCAGGACAGGCAAGTTGGAGGACAGGCAGGTGGTTGAGCCATGCCTCCGAGTCTTATGGTCCATGGCAAAGAATTCAGACAATGGCTTTCCTCTGCCCAAAACCCATTTATGGCTTCTCATTAGCTTAGGACAACAGTACTCTGGTCATGTTGGGAGTCATCGTCCATCAAAGAAGGTGGAAACTAGTGTTGTCATCACCCAAACGGTCTCGGATTTGATTCAGAGCAGACAATGACCATTTGATTCCCTGGTAAGATTTGAGTCCTTGATACCAGTTTGATCACCCCAAAATCCCCTAGAGGACTCAGAGCCTGGAGGAGGAGTTTATCTACATCGCATTATTCAGTTTATCCAGGGGTAATGAGGAGGGTGACAGACATGGGCACAGGGGGCCCTGTGCTGCAGCTTTGCTGCTGGTTCTGTTCTGTGCCATCTGGAGGATGTCTGGCTCATAGTGAGCATGCAACAGGCCATCTGAGCAAGTGAGCACAGGCACAGGTTCCGTTATCAGTTAGGCAAGGGATGCCCAGGCAAAGGCAGACTCATGTAGCCCATATTCCCTGCCTGGCATCACTGATTAAACACAAACTTCTCATCCTTCCCTGCCAGGACTTCAAGAGGAGGTGATCTATGAGTTGGCGTCGTCATGATAGCAATTAAGTATGCCTAGGGTAATGCAGACCCTACAGTAAAAGGCACAGAGAAGGAGCACTTATCTGGTTGTATTTTAATGACTATTAAATTCTCAGTAATTGTGCTGGGGCCTGGGGATGTAACCTGCCAAGCAGTTACGCTGAGCCTGGGCCTTCAGAGGGAATCTGGTGGGCGGGGGGTGGGGGAGATGGCATCTCTAGACTATGAGCTCCTGGAGATGAGGCTGAGACAGAGAGGGGCCTCCAAGTTGCTCCTTTCCCTGGGCCTTGGTCTCGGCAGTATCAGTCCCTCCAACCTCCTTGCAGAACCTGGACCAAAGTACCTGGTGATGGCTTTGTGCATCTCCCAAGGATGGAGTATCCCTCACAGCAGTGAGCAGAGTGACTTGACTCAGGGTAACCACCTGTCCTGGTATTCCTGGGACTGAGGGGATTTCAAGAATGTGGGATATTTGATGTTAAAATAAGTCCTAAGCAAACCAAGACAACTTCAACTTCATGACACTGCTTTCTCCTTTGCACGTTCAGTGAGACCAGGCCTGGCTGATCCTACCAAAGACTCATAAATTATGACCTCCTTTTGGAGAGGCTAGAGTGGCCCTGCTCACCCCCTGCTTCAATTCCTATAAGGTACCCCACACACCTCACCAAGAAGTCCTCCCAGCCTATCAGTCAATCAGGGCTCCAACAGGGAGGTGAGCCTTGGAGCTTAAGACCCCCAAGGCCAATCACACAGATTCTCTAAAGATGGTTAAGTACCCACAGGTGTGCAGGCCTGGGAGTCCCCTAGACCTCGGCTTGCTTCCTTGCCTTACCTACGGCCAAGTGTCCTCAGTTATCACACAAGGACAATACCACCCACTGTATGGTGACACTGACAACCAAATGAGAGTACAGGAAGAGCATGCAGTGGAGGGTCTATCATGTGCTATGAGAATGACAGGGGAATGGGTGAACACTCAAAGTATTTCTTCATCCTTACTGGAATGAATTTGATCCTCTCACAATACTTCCTTGTAAAGTGCCCAGCATAGTACCTGGTACGAAACATCATCTTTGGTTTCTGACCCCTGCTAGTTCTTGTGAGATCTTAAATTTAGGTTGAGTAATTTGACTCTGTTTCCTCTTTGGTAAATGAGGATTGCTATTGTTTGAATGTGTCCTCCAAAATTCACGTGTTGAAAATTTAAGCCCCAATTGCAACAGTGTTGGGAGGTGGGACCTTGTAGGTGACTGGATTAGCATTATCTCAGAGGTGGGTGGTTATAAAAGTGAGCCTGGCCCCTTAGGTTCTCACGCCAGTGTTCCCTTCTGCCTTCTGGCCCTTCCACGAGATGGCCCTTCCCTGGCCAGAGGGGATGGTCATAGGATGACCCTGGCCAGATTCTGAGCCATGCTCTTGGATTTCACATTTCCCAGAACCATGAGCCAAATAAAATTCTATTCTTTATAATTACCCAGTCTGTGGCATTCTGTTATAGGAACAGAAAACAGACAATAAGAATCGAAATGACACCCAATATATAGGCTCATTGTGTGAGAATTAAAGAGGTGCCTAGAACATGCCTGGGTCATCTCAGGCACTCTAAAAAGGCTGGCTGCAGTCATCACTTTTGTTGTTGCTAGTATTAGGCTTAAACAAAATACCTCATGTAAAAACCACTATCTCCATTTTACAAAGTAGGCACTTGTGACAGTCTTCATGCATCAACTTGGCTAGGCCACAGTCCCCATCACTCAACCAAATGCTAATTTAGATGTTGCTGGGAAGGTATTTTATAGGTGTGATTAAAGATCATAATCAAGTGACTTTAAGGAAGATCATCTTAGGGAACCTGGGAGGGCCTTGATTGGTCATGTGAGAGGGCTTGAAGAGACCTTGAGGCTTCCCTGATGGACAAGAAAATCCCACCTTTGGTTACCAGCTTCCAACCATGCCCTAGAGTCCCAACTGCTGCTCCTGGAGGCTTGCCTGGAGTCCAGACTTTTCTGGCCAGACCCTGCAATCATGTAGACCAACTCCTTGCAATAGATCTCTTTATATTTCCTGCTGGTTCTGTTTTTCCAGCTGATACCTGGTTGATGCAACATTTGAGCCTTGGAAAGTTTAAGGATCTTGCTCAGGGCTTGCTCAGCAAGAGGTGGAGAGCTGGGATTAGGAACCAGAGCTCCTGACCTAAGCCTTGCACTTCCTCATTAATAGTGGGATGTGGGCTGTGTGGCCAGGCTGGATCCTGACCTGCAGGGCTCAGTCCCCATCCCCACAGCAGCTCCTGAACTTTATCCCTCATTTCCCCACCACACCCTGCACAGTGACCTGCACTCCAGGCAGGTTGTGGGTGTTTGTCTCAGAATGAAAGAAAGGCAGACCTGCTGATGGGACAGCAGCCCTCGACTGTGGCAGGACCCTGGACCCATAGTGCCCTTTAGGAAAAGTCCCCTCACCCGCAACCTACTAACATTTTTTCTTAACAAGATGCTATACCCTCCCCTTCAAAAACCATCTATTCCTGGTGCTGCACTGGGGTGTTGTCATGGCAACAGGCAAAGCGGGAGGCCCAGCAAACAGACTCGCTTCTCTGATGGCTCTGTGGGGACTTCACTGCTCTCAGAGGCTATGTGAGCCAGCACCATCTGCTCTGAGCAGCAGCAAATGCAGACCACCCCCCACACACACTTCCTTTCCTCCTCACCTCACCTCACACCCAGGCACTGGGGGCCGGGCAAGGAACCCCAGCTGGAAGGGCCAGAGAAGTGCAGAAAACCCCAAGTTCCAATCCCAGTGCTGAAGTCATGAGTGGGTTGTACCCCTTGCCATTTGGTCCCAGAGTGAGGGAGGTGGGCTTCCCCAAGGAGAGTGAACAGGACTGTCATCTGTGAAAGGGGAGTGCTGGGTGGGTAATGTTTCCAACAGAAACAGAGCAGAGAACTGACATGTGTGGCCATTTCTTCCCAAAGCCACGCTAGAGCCAACTGTCACCTGTAACACTAGGAAGTTAGATCACTGGATGGCTGGGGGCATAAGAGGCACTTGTCCCTCTCCAAGATCACATACATCGACAGCAGTCGCCACCATAGCCTTGGACCCTTCTCTGTGCCATTGCCACCCATAAGTCTTAACTGGTACCTACACTAGGCAAGACAGAATGTGATGGCAGACTGGCTATTTGCCATGGATGCATGGGTGTCAGGAGCAAAGTGGACACATGGACTGCACACTGGCCATTCTCACCACACCTTATCCCATGGAGCAGGCACGCCCTGCAGACTGCCTTAGAGGCCCAGACCACGTTGTCCCATAATTCTTAGCCATAACCCCACAAGGCAGGGTTCCATTGAGGTCAGTTGCATAGAGTGTGTGTCATAACTCCCACTGTCACAGACCCTAGAGCCCCTAAAATGGAAGGAGGGACCACCAGGAAGGAGTGTGCTTCCTCTCTGCATCCCACCCACCCTACAGATGGCCACACCTGCCTCCCAATTCTGCCTGAGGGTGTCACCTGCCAAGTCAAAAACTAGAAAACAAAGGTCGTCCCTCAAGAGTGGACTGGAATACTACTCAATTATAAGAAACAATGGTGATCTAGCACCTCTTATGTTTTCCTGGATAGAGCTTGAGCCCATCCTCCAAAGTAAGGTATCACAAGAATGGAAGAATAAGCACCACACATACTTGCCATCTAACTGGCACTGACTGATCAACACTAAGTTTCTCACACGGTAGTAATATTCTTTGGGGGTAGGGGGGTTGCGGGTGGTAGGTAAACTCATGACTAATGGATGCAGTGAGCGTTGTATGGGGCAAAAGGGCATGTCTCAAATCAGGGTTGGGATGTGGCAAAGTCATAACATGTAACCAAAATGTTTGTACCCCCATAATTTCCTGAAATAAAGTGGACTGGCATGTTCACAGAACACCAAGCAGCAATGAGAATGAACACTGCAGTGAAATGTGGCATGGATGAAGCTTGCAAATATGTTAGGCAAACACAGCCAGATACTAGAGAGTAATGCTTAAGACTCCATTAATTCAAAATTCAGAAATGAAGATGAGACGGTAAGAAAGTAGTGACTTGGGAAGGGGACAGCAGGACAACTGCTGGAGCACCTCTCAGATTCTATATCTGGACTTGGGGCTTCGGTGCCATGGATGGTTCCGTTTGTGGAAAGTTGGTCGAGCTGTACACTTAAAATTGGTGTATGATTCTATAGTGCATGCCATGCTTCAATAAACCTAAAGAAAAGAATTGAATTCAGAATTGCTTCCAGCAGAGGATCTCACTGGAGATGTTGCATGGGCCATGAAACATTGCACTAAACTCTAGAGTTGTTCTTTAGTAGTAGGGCCGTCCTTCGGGAAAGTGTCCCAGTAGGGGAAACCTAGCATCAGAAGGTACACAACACCATGTGTAGCAATAGGAGACGCCAACTCATGTGTCAAGCAGTTACTTTGCTTTCCTGGATGACCTACATTAACTTTCCCAAGATCCCTGCCTGGAACAAGACTTGCACCCAGGCCCCACATTGAGGTGATCTGATGGTGATTGTAATGATATTTTGTCCATTCAGGCTGGGCTTTCTGGGTGCAGCAATCAAACGGTGTGTGGAGGCAGCAGGGTCCACCAAGAGACAGATGGCAGTTCCCACTGTGTGGTTTGTGGATGCTTTAACAAAGGGACTATTTTCAAGACCATAACAGAGTACAAGGAAACCATAAAGGACAGTGTGGTACCAAGGACTGAGAACTGCAGGGCACCATTAACTCTCTAGGCCAGGGGAAGATGGGCCTTTCAGAACCCCGGGAACTACAGGCTGTGTGGGGAGGGCCTCCTAACAGACAGGAATGCTGGCTATAGAAAACATCCAGACCCCAGAGTTGCCATGGGGCAAATGGAGGGAATAAATCCCCCACCCCCTGACATCATGCCAGATCTCTCCATTGGCCAAACCTATAGAGGAAGCCATACAAGTTCACCTCCATGGACAGAGGGCAGTGTGGGTAAAGGTGGAGAGAGATTTGGAGGGGAAAATAGAGGTTGCCCTCCACAGTGACTGGGGCATCTAGAGCCTGTCATTGCATCCAAAATCATACTAGCATATTAAAAATTGATCAGTTTATATACCCATCCTATATGTGCACTTAGGTGTTGATCAGTGAAACCATTTTGATGGTGAGTACATGTAATGCTTATTTTTCCATTCTTGGGATACTTATTAGAATGGGTTCCAGCTCTATCCAGGAAAATACAAGAGGTGCTATATCACCATTGTTTATTATAGCTGAATAGTACTCCATGGTATACATATACATTTTATTCATCTATGTATTGATGGGCACTTGGGTTGTTTCCACATCTTTGCAACTGTGAATTGTGCTGCTATAAACATTCGAGTGCAGGTGTCTTTTTTTATAATGTCTTTTGTTCTTTTGGGTAGATGCCCAGTAATGGGATTGCTAGATCAAATGGTAGACCTACTTGTATCTCTTTAAGGTATCTCCATATTGCTTTCTATAGAGGTTGTACTAGTTTGCAGTCACATCAGCAGTGTATGAGTGTCCCTACCTTTCTGCATCCACACCAACACTTATTGTTTGGGGACTTTTTCATAAAGGCCTTTCTCACTGGAGATAAGTGATATCTCATTGTGGTTTTGATTTGCATTTCCCTGATTGGAGATGTTGAGCATTTTTTCATAAGTTTGTTGGCCATTCTGTTGTCTTTTGAAGAGTTTCTGTTCATGTCCTTTGCCCACTTTTTGATAGTTGCTTGATTTTTTTTTTTCTTGCTGATTTTCCTGAGTCCTAAATAGATTCTAGTTATCAGCCCTTTATCAGATGTGTAGCATGCAAAAATTTTCTCCCATTCTGTAGGTTGTCTGTTTGCTCTTGTAACTGTTTCTTTAGCTGTGCAGAAGCTTTTTAATTTGATCAGGTCCCATGTATATATTTTTGTTGTTGGTGTGATTGCCTTTGGGGTCTTCATAAATTCTTTGCCTAGGCCAATGTCTATAAGAGTTTTTCATTCTGGTGTCCCTCTACAACCATGGCTGCTGCCGCCGATGCCGCTGGAGCCGGGGAATGCTTGTCCCCCGACGAATTCCCGAAAGGTGATATGGAGAAGACTGAAGAGGAACTGGAAGAGGATGACAATGATGAGCTAGATGAGACCTTATCAGAGAGACTCTGGGGTCTGATGGAAATATTCCCGGAGAGGGTCCGGTCCACGGCCGGAGCCACTTTTGATCTCTCCGTCTTTGTGGCTCAAAAAATGTACAGTTTTTCCAGGGCAGCCTTGTGGATTGGGACCACTTCCTTTATGATCCTGGTTCTTCCTGTTGTCTTTGAGACTGAGAAGTTGCAAATGGAGCAACAACAGCGGCAGATACTTCTAGGGCCTAACACAGGGCTGTCCGGAGGAATGCCAGGGGCTCTACCTTCACTTCCTGGGAAGATCTAGATTGTTTCTGCTATATTTGAGCTGTCTTGGTGGGAGAAATTTGAAATTCAATAGTATTTGAACTGTTATTATTTGGACTTTTTTTTTTTTTTAAACTTTGGCACATCGATCTGTCTAAACCTGGGGGTGGGGAAATTCTCCCCACGTTCTCATGGAAAATCTGTCCTTGCAACTGTGCCCTCCACGCTATCCTGACTTATTTCTTCTGTCCTCATTCTTGATATCAGAGTGCAACCATGCAGATGGTTATTCCAGCTCTGACCACTCACCCCCTTTCACTGATTGCTCCTAACTGGAAGATCTCACTACCCCATTGTGGGATAGGAACTGATGCCAGTGGGAGGGATGTATCCCTAACCATTAATGACTTTTTTTCTCTCTTAAAGAATGGCGATGTCAGGGAGGGACATACACATAATATGAAACAGGCAGAACACATTACAACTGTAATGTAAAGCGGTCACTATGAATCCCTATATATGCTGGAGAGGAGGAAGGCTGGCCGCGGCTTCAGCCACAGGATGGGGACTGTGGAGGACAGGGCAGAAGCTCATTTCCTCTGCACACTTTGGATATTAGACCTGTGTTTAAAAAAAAAAAAAAACAGTGCTCACTTTTTGTATTTAAATATTAAAAATGATTCCAACTGAAAAGAGTTTTTCCAACATTTTCCTCTAGAATTCTAATAGTTTCACACCTTAGGTTTAAGTCCGTTACCCAGTATGAACTGATTTTTGTGAGAGGTGAAAGGTATGGGTCCTGTTCTAGTCTTCCGCATGTGGCTATTCACTTTTCCCAGCACCATTTATTGAATACGGATTCTTTTCCCCAGTGTATGTTTTTGTCTGCTTTGTCAAAGATAAGATGGCTATATGAGAATGGTTTTATATCTGGGTTTTCAATTCTGTTCCACTGGTCAATGTCCCTGTGCCAGTAACAAGATGTTTTAATTGCTGTAGCCTTGTAGTATAGCTTGAAGTCTGGTAAATTGATGCCTCCCATTTTTTTCTTATTGCCTAGCATTGCTTTTGCTATACAGGAACTTCTCTGGTTCCATACGAAGCGTAATATTATAATGAGTGTGATGTGCACTGTCTGGGGAATGGACATGCTTGAAGCTCTGACTTCGGGGAGGGAGGAGGGCAAGGGCAACATATGTAACCTAAACATTTGTACCCCTATAATACGCTAAAATTAAAATAATCAGTTTAATATCATCAGCCAGTGGAAGGGAATATAGGTGGATCTGGCTGCTGGGACGAATTTATCCAGGACATAACCACTCCTGGGCCTTGCAAGGTGTCTGAGTGCTGGCTCCATCCCTGCCTACCTTCCTCCCTCAACCAGCCCCATGCCACAGCAGGCAGCAGCACACAGCTCTTTTCTTCAGGTTTCTGCTGGGAAAGATAGGAAGGCCTCTGGTCAGTTCAGGCCCCCATATACTAGGCAAGGTCTGTTACCAGTTATGCATCCTAGAACTTGGGGAGCAGCCACAGTGTGGGTTGGGGGACCCACTATACACACTTTGAGGTAGACCTGAGCTAAAACCCCATTAATAACTGACCTTTGTAACCACCTGCTCTGCTGGACCATGGTAACTAAGGCTCCTGGACTCGGTGTCAGTTCAGAGCCAGTGTCTGGTTATCTCCAAGGTATCTGCATGCCCTTTTCCCCAGTGGGGACACCTTGGTAAATGGCCACAACTCCCTTTGAGAAAGGCTAGGAGAAAAATTATTAATTAAATTTCTGGCAGGGTGTTTAGGGTCCTTCCTCAAGGGGCCCTGGGTCTCCCTATCATTCCGGGGTCCTGGGCCTATACCCTGACTCCAGTCTAGACTATTGCTGGAAGAAAAGGGGGTGGGCACCAGGCCAATAAACACACCAGAAAGCACTTTACATGGCAGATGCACAGCCAGTAGGAACACATTCCCGAGTGCATACAGCTGAACTAAAAATAATAACCACAAAGGCAATGCCTCTGACAATGCCTGGCACGTAGCTGCATTTGTTATGAGTATTACATACATTATCTCCGTAGGTGCCTTGACTCGTGGGACAATGTTAATAATTCCTCAAAAGAGCCCTGTTTACACATGAGAAACCTGAGGTGTTGCAAGGGTAAGCAGTAATGCCTAGGATCTGATTGACATGGGCGCTGAGCCTGGAAACAGACCAGTCTCCACCCAAACTGCCCCATGATCCTGGGCCCTGGAGGCAGCTAGGTGAGCAAGCTGCGGACAGGGCAGCCCATGCACACTGGCACCTTGGGTTCGTCTATCCACGGTAATTCTTGGTCTGGCTCAAATGGAGTTGTCCCAAGCTGCCAAGGCAGAGGACTTGAGCTTCTCTGGCAATTCCCCAACTGAGTCGACAGACCTAACTCCACAGCGGGGCCTCAAAAAGGCTGCCCAGGCTCCGCCAGTGAGCCCCACACTCCTTGAGCTCCATCCAAACCTCTTCTCTCATCTCTTAAGATGAATGAGTTGGGCTCTTGTGAGGACTTGGCAGGACAAGAATCACAGCTGAGGCTCGATTTGTTTCTTGCAGCCACCAGCTCGAGATAGGTTTTGAAAAACAAGATCTGGATTTTTATACCAAGCCTTTCTAATCCACCCTCTGCTGCTGTGGGTTAAGAGGTGTTGAGGATCCGGAAAAAGATGTAACTCCCAGACATCATTTATAGAGGCATGTCACCATCCCCTGATGTGCCCCTCACAGTCCTATTTTAAGGAAGAAATGTGGAGAAATGGAAGTGAAAGTCACATTTAAAAGGAGAGGGCTATACATGCGAAAAAGACTTAAAGAAAAAAGTCCCATAGAAAAAATTAGCGGGGCATGGTGGCACATGCCTGTAGTCCCAGCTACTTGGGAGGCTGAGGCAGCAGGATTGCTTGAGCCCAGGAGTTTGAGGTTGCTGTGAGCTAGGCTGACGCCACGGCACTCACTCTAGCCTGGGCAACAAAGCGAGACTCTGTCTCAAAAAAAAAAGTCCCCAGAATAAGGATAGAACTAGAGTGGACAGTGCTTCACCCAGATGAGCCCCTGCTGTTGTCTGCACTGTGGGATTTCATTGCATACGAGGGTCTTCCTAGAGAACCTCTCTTGTTCAGAGAGACATTGTGGGCCAGTCAGAGTCGACAGATTTTTATTATGAACCAACCGAGTGTCTGGCACTAACCGCCTTATTCCTGGGAACAAACGTGCATCAGTCAGGACAGACTGACGACCTCAGCATCCAGGTAGCTCACAGGCACTATTCACTTACTGTTTGTGTCCACCATGGGCCAGTTGGGACATCTTCACCTCACCTCCCCAGGACCTGGGCTCAGCACCCTTATCTTGAAACTTGCCTGTCAGCATGACAGAAAAAAAGGAAAGTTCTGGAGGGTCTCACATCAACAGTTAATGCTCTCGCCAGGAAGTGACCTGGGCCGCTTCACCTGTGACCCACTGGCCAAAACTGATCAGGTGATTGCTTCCACCCAGGGAACCAGGAAGTGCAGCCCTGAGGCGTGGAGGGTGGGGCGCTTGGCGCACAGCATGGCTGACCCCAGGCATGTGGGATGGGTGGTGATGAAGGTGCAAACCGATGTTCCAGGAAGAATGGATTTGCCAGGAACCCGTGAGCTAACACAGCTCAAAAGTTTCTTTAGGACAGTAGAGGCCGTGAGCCGCCTTGTGACGTGGAGGGTTGGATATCTACAGGAAGGGGACTTGGGAAACAGCAATGCACACAACCTTCTATGGCAGTGGAGGGAACTTATGGGACTAGCATTCCATGGAAAGCACTTAAGGAAATGCTCTGAGTTATTACGTGAAAAGCACTTAGCATGCAGTGCCTGGCATACAGTAATAGTAGCAGGTTGATAAAGGTGAGCTACTAGGTTCTTTTTTTTTTTTCTTTTCCCAGAAATTACAAGTTGATTTAAAATTTCTTTTTTATTTCGGCATATTATGGAGCTACTAGGTTCTTATTAAATAATTTCTACCTGTTTTTCAGGTGAAGAAGGTGCCCAAGGACACAGGGATAGTAAACAGTAGAGCTCGCTTCTCCGTGTTGCTTGCCAGAATCATTAACGATCATAAAGAAGTTCTCGATACAGGTGCCCACGAGAGAAGCTCAACAAAGATTAGTCCCTGCAGTCTGAAACATCTACCCTGGGGCTTTTGATTATAGGATTTTTCACTTGTGGAAAGGGAGAAAGAAAAACCTTTGAAACCTCACATTTTTTACACAGTGGCACGTCTCTACCAATCGGGGGTCACCTTGGTTTCAGTTACCCTGAAGTGTAACTGCTCTTCTCTCTGGGGTCCTCTTCAGGGACCCCCACAGTGAATGTTGCATACACCTGCTGTCGTGGACTCCTGTAGCTTATGTCAGCACAATGTGTTCTGCATACTCCGTGAAAATCTAACCACATGATATGGTAACAAACTGAAAGATATATAGAAAACTATCTAAAATGATCGTTTTTATTAACAGCTGCATGATGAGGACAGTGTTGAAGATGATTTCCTGAAATGTGCCCCAAAGTCACCAGCCCGCCCCTGTGGTGGGTAGAGAGCCACACCTGGACTGCTAGCTTGGTGGGCCTCTTAAAGCCCTGCGCGTCTGGATTAAACAAGGCGCAGGTGAGCTGCCAGCAGGACCAGCGGGGACAGCGCTGCAGTGGAAGGAGAATCTCAAACAGCTGCAATCAGGGAGTGAAAGAAGTTGTAGATTCTCCACTGATTAGCCAGGGACTGGAGAAACCTCATCTGCCCGCCCTGGGCATCCCTCCGAGCTGAGTGGGACTCAGCTAAAATAAAAATAGACAGGAAAAGGAGTCCTGCCTATGTTATCCCTGGAAGATTCTGGAAAGCACAGAGAGTGTTCTTAGGGAACACTGACTTCACTGAGGACAGAAATTGCCTTTAGAGAGAAGAGAAATAGACGTTGTCTTAGGTCTTAAACCAAGAACCAGCCCTGCGCTGTGGGTCCTAGATCCACACACTGGGAGCTGCCAGACCCCGTGGGTGGGGGGGGGCGGGCAAGGGTTTACACTGTTGCCATAATCCGGGTGCCACCAGGGTGGTTTGGTGTGGGGAGTAGGATAAATGGGGTCAGATTCTAGAAATGTGTTCAAGGTAGAGCCAACAGAATTTTCTGTGGGATTGGATTTGGGGTGGAAAAGGGAGTCAATAATCCCAAATTCTTGAGTCTGAATGTCTAGAAGGAGGGCCTTTTACTGAGAGGCCATGTCTGTGGACGAGTGATGTCTAGATGCTTGTTAGAAATCCAAGTGGAGACGTGGCAGAGGCCATTAGACATACAAGCTGGAGGACTGAATGAGTGTTTATGGGATGAAAGGAAAAGGAGAGACAGGAAGGAATGGGGCGGGGGCGGGAGGCAGGCAAGACCCATGAGCACCCTGGGGCCCTGGTGTGGAGCACGCAAACAGATGCTGTAACCACACAGGGAGACAGACGCTTGGAGGGAAGAGATCTTCCTTTCTAAAATGTGCACAGCGCGTAGGTGTAAATGCTGTGACAGATGTTGCATGTGATCTTTTCACAAGCCCAACAGAGGAGGGGTTTGGGGACCTAACCTGTGCAGGTTCCCTGAGGAGGGAGCAGGTACCTGTGGGAGGAGGGAGGGACATTCCCTCTGGCCCTTACCAGTGACTTTTGGCCACAGTGGCACGTTATCTGTGGGAGGGTAGTGAGGTGGTGCAGGATAGGAGAGGGGGACACACGAGCTGAGGGTCAGGGAAGGCTTGCCTGGGCTCTGAGCCTTCCAAGTAGAGTGGAAGCCCGGGAAGGATGAATAAGACTAAGACTCCTCCCATCCAGGACCTGTTTTTAGCTCTTGCTACTCTTGAGAGAATAGTGTCATAGCTGAAAGTGGGGGGCCCTGGCAGCGGCCGACAGCCTTCCAGACAGGCACAGGGAGGGGCTGATGACGGTGCCAACCTCACCAGTGTGGGAGGATTGAAGGAGTCCAAATACGTGAGAGCTCAGGACAGGGATCTGTAGACCGTGGCCTCAGGCCCAATCTGGACCACAGTCTGGTTTTGCATGGCTCACTAGCTAAGAATGGGGGTTTTTAATCTTAAAATACTAAGGGGGTACAAATGTTTTAGGTCACATGGATCATTTTTGTAATGTTTGAGTCCTAGCTATAGCTGTGCCTGTCATCCAAATAGTGTTCATAGTACCCATTAGGTAGGTTTATTCTCCTCCTTCCTCCCCCCGCTTGCTTTCCACTGAGTTTTACTTTCCTCTGGGCACATGTGTGCTCATCAGTTAGTTCCAATTTAATAGTGAGTGCATGTGGTGTTTTTCCATTCTTGGGAAAATGGCCTCCAGTTCCAGCCAGATGTTGCAAAATGTTTTAATTCTTTTTTATGGCTAAGTAGTATTCCATGGTGTACGCATATCACATTTTATTAATCCACTCAAGAATTGATGGGCACTTGGGGTTTTTACGTTATTAAATGGTTGTGGAGGGATTGAAAGAGTGGTATTTTGCAACATGTGAAAATTGAGATTTGAATTTCAGTTCCCGTAAATGTGGTTTTATTAGAACACAGCTGTGCCCATTCATCTGTGCACTGTCTGTGGCTTCTTCCGTGCCATGATGACAGTTTGGTTCTTGTACTATGTGGCCCATTACAGAAAGTTTGCAAACTCCTGGGTTAGAAAACCCAGCTGTCGAAACCAACTTTTGCATTAGGTGACATACTGCAATGACTCAGTGTAAGTCGTTAAGAGTCAAAGTTCGTACCAAGACTCACTCAGGCCCATCTGTGTCCTAGGTGACCCCCTACCCAGTACTGGGGGAAGCAAAACAGCTGATCCAGCAGCTGGTACTCAGGGAATGGAGGCACATCCACTAGGACAGGCAGGAAGGAGCCTGGCTTGATGCAGCCTGGGATCAGAAAGTGACCTGTGGCTGGGGTCTGTTCTTGGCCAGAATCTCCCAGTGGTCTTAGAGTTGGGGCAGTAGGGAGAGACCCAGTGGTCCTGAAGAAGGGAGAGTTGGTGCTTCTACAACAGCTGTGGCAGCATCACCTGAGTCCTCGTTAGAAATGCACCTTCTCAGCCCCACCCTGGCCCTCATCTGAGGGCAAGACCCAGAGATCTGTTTTCACGAGCCCCCCAGGTGGACTCCCGGGGCCCCCTAACACTTGGGCAGCTCCTGCAGGGTTTGAGGGAGCAGATTTGACCTTTGACAGTATAGAGAGAATACTGAGCCCCTTTTATCTGCCTGTCTTTTTCCCTCTTTTTCCCCCACACACACAGGAGAAAGGGGGCGACATGGGTTATATCCCACATTTGAACTAAGATTACTTGGCCAGGAAAGAAAAATAAAAATTGACAAAAGGTAGTCTCAGTTCAGTGGATGTCAGGCTCTCATTTTTATTTGGTTTTGTTCCCTCCTTGACACAATACTTATCTACCCTCTGATTCTTGGAGCCAAGTCAAGCTGCACAAAATGCCTTAAAATACAAAAACATCCTTCTTGGACTCTACCTGCTGACTGAGTCAAGTTCCTTACTCTACCAGGGTTTTCAGGGGAAGGGCATCTTAGCAGGGCTGTCTGCAAGGAGGAAGACCAATAGCCCCCGTGAGGCAGGACTGGGGCTGTCCACTTCCCCTTCTGCTTTCACAATGTGGTTTAAAGGCAGAGACAGGCTGAGTCAAAGTGGCTCTTGCCCCACCCTAGCAAAGAAACACCAAGATACATTTGCAAACATGCCAAAGGTTTTAATGAAAAATTAGAGGCATTATTTTACAACACCACAGTAAATGATTCTTTTTCTGTAAAGATACAGTAAAACATATACAGGGTTGCTTAGTACATTCATTACAAAAGAAAGATGCAATCTTTGCATAAGTTACATATTTTACGTGGGCTGGATGTGTACTTGGACTTGTAAACATTGGTGATAATATATAAAAAACTATCACATAAGCTACAATGACAATAAATAACTGATATTCATTTGCTAGTCTCTTTCTGCTACACTTCAGAACAGCATTCTAAGGCCATTTGTGAAGGTGCCCTCTCCACACATGAAGACCAGAGAAGATAAACAAAAGGAAAGCAGTTAACGGTAGGCTTCTTTGAACTTGATTCTCTGTGGACGAGCTGGAATCACTGGTTCTGCCAAATGCGGTGGAGCTTCCCACCAATGGTCTGGCACATTTACCGCAGTTGGGCCTATTGTCCGAGTCCCGAATGCTCACCCAGGTGGGCAGGTAGGTCTCTAAGGGCTCAGGACAAACGGTTCCATCCTCCTGGAAGGTGAACAACTGGTCTCTGGGGTCACTAACCCCATTTCTGGTAGAACTTTCCAGACTTCCGTCACCTTGCCCCCGGAGTGTTCTGGTGGGCCTCCAGCAGCATCTTCATCATAACCAAGTCCAGGTCCTCTTACCGCACAGTCACAAGTGTCCAGCAATGCCGGAAAAAAAGAAAACACAAAAATTCAGAGACCCATAGACACCCAGTCAATGTACACCCACACGTGCCCCAAATAAATACCTGGGGGTGCATATCCCCATTCTCCACCCCCCAGAATGAGCCCCAGTGAGTATATGCCAGTCATTCTGATGGGGGTGACTTTGGAACTAATTCAAGCTTAAGTTCTATGCCTGGGGTCACAAATGATGGGGGTTTTTTGTGGGTTTTTTGTTTTGAGATACAAGGATGCAGTTCACTGGAGTCAAAAATATTATACATCTAAGAGGGAATATCAGCAAATTCTGGGCCTGCTGGGAATAGACTAAAAATTCTTCCTCCTTGTTAATCAGTTCAGTGGTTTACATTCTACTCATCTTTGATGTCTTTGTCCTGTGTCTCCTACATTTAATTGCAATCCTCCTAATGAACAGTTTTGGACATATATCCTCAAATCTTCCAGTTGGAGTAAATATTTTATTTAAATTTTACTCAAGGATGTGACAGCTTCACTTAAACCCAAGGCAGGGTCTATACAGTGGAGATTTCTGATAAAGCAGGGAGTGGACTGAGATGACCTCATAAGGTCCTCTCCAGCCCTAAAACGGCTGTCAGAATGCTATTTGTGGGCTGAATAAACATATAATTAGCCTTCTTCAAGAGTGTGCTCTTCTGAGAAGCCATCAAATTATAGAGAAATCTTGGTAATTGTGGGTTCTGCTTCATTGGGTTCCCACTAATCACGTTTTTTCCTTTCATGAGATTTTTAGTTTTCTACCCAACTTCTAAACTTCAGCTTGAGAAAATGAAACAGTTGCCCAGGCATGTTCTGATTCTACTCCCTGCTCATGGGGCCTTGCTTCCATATCTCATGCATCTTGGGAGCCTGTGGGCCACTGGGATTATCATCTTGTGAGCCAGGGACTTGGCCATCTAGTGCACCACAGTGGCCCTTCACTGAGGCTGATACATAGCAGGTAGTCGGTGTGCTTAGTGAGTAGTGGCCAGCCCTGCACAAAGGGGCCCATCAGAGCTTCTGGGCTCACTGTTGCTGCAGCTCCCATCTGGTGGCTGCATTGTCCTCTCAGTTAAAGAGAGGTAAGACTTCCCATAAGGTTTATCAAGGGAGAAGAGGACTTGGCTCCCTGGAAAATGCTCTTGCCCACACCACCATCCAAGTGACTGGGATTATCAAGGAGCGCCCATATGATGGGAGAACCCATTAACAGAAGGATTAGAGGGGCTAGGTGGGAACATGAGTCTACCAAATGACACTACCTGAGACATGCAAGGGCCCCAGGGGAGAGGAGCTGGCCCCCGCCCAGGAACCCACCCCATGCTGGAAGGACTTGGCCCTGTCCCTGCTCCTAACCCCCCACCAAAATGTCAGTCTGGTACATGAGGACACTTAGTTCACTTCATCCTCAACAGCAGCTGCCTGGGAGACACCTGCTTCTCACCTGGGCATCTCATCTTTTCTAGGAGAGGTTAAGAAGTGACTTACCAGGGCCACGTGGCCTGATTAGAAATCAAGCGGAGGACCGAAGCCAGGGCTGGATGCTTAGGAAGGCCCCAGACATCTCCACCCAGTGCCTGATGAGCAGGAAGAGGCCAGGCTGACAGTTTACACTTCTAGAGGCCAAGGCTCATGGCTAAAGTTTACAAGATCTCCATCCTCAAAAATCAAGTGATGTTCTCTGGGTGCTAGAGGTCTCCAAGGAACTGTATTGGAATCTTCCAAGAGGCCAGAGTTAGTATCCAAAAGTGAGTGGGAGAATGTCAAATAAAAACTTCCCAAATAAAGTCATCTTGCCCCTCAAACGCTTCTTTCCTTCCTCCTTCCAGCCCTTGTTCCCCCTTTCTGTCCTCCCAACAGTGCTCTTCATGGGCTGGGACCAACTGTCACCATGTCAGGGAGGTGCCAGGGACAGGAAGCCAAGTCCCACCTCCCTAGATGCCCTGCCCACCCGTAAGTCCTACAAAGTGTCAAAAAAAAAAAAAAAAAAAAACTGGCATCCCCTGGGGGCAGAGTCCTAGCCTGTGTTTTAGACAGGCAGTCACACCAGAGGTTTCCATCACTGCCCAGTCCTTCTGGAACAATCCCAACCTTCCAGATCCTTCCTTCCCAGAGAAACGATGGCTCACAGGTAAGGCACATTCACCAGACGATGTGTTTGAACGTTGCCATCCCTCTCTAAATCATTCTCAGATCTACCACCCAGGAAAGGTGACCAGCCTGGGTCATGCATTACAAAGTGGAGGGTGGCCCAAAAGAAGTTCTCTCACCCCACAGCTGGGCCCTTTGTCCTGTGCAGGGGGCCAGTGCCCTGCAGTCATATTCTGCTGCAAACTTCACCCCACTTGGGTCCACTAGCCCATTCACATCAGAGAACTTACTACCGCTGGTCTCGGATCTGTCCTTGGGGCTCCACTGGCATGGGGAAAGGACATCTGAAGACAAAGGTCTGCATGGTTAATAGCAATCGAAGACTTAGTCTGAACATGGTTCTCACCTTGGAGTTTTATCCGTGGTGCCATGCACAGAGCTGGCAGATCCCGTAAATACTAGCTAGCCTGGAACTTTCTCCTAGCCAATACCCGCCCATCTGGAACACTCCCTCCCCAGCAGGAAACGCCCCCCAATTTGATTTACCTGGAGCCGACACCCCTCTGCCTTGTCCTGAGACATGTCCCTATGTCCTGTGGCAACTGGAGGGACATACCCTTCCCTGCAAGCTTAAGGACAGATATACTGAAATGTGCAGTCAGAGCATCTGGCTTGGAGTTGTAGCCTTGCCACTTCTATGAGCCTTGTCAGTCCACCAAATGGGGATGCTCTGGCCACCCTGCCCAGCACAGAGAACAAGTGTGCAGTGGGAAGTAGCATCTTGATTTGCACAGTGCTGTGCTCAACATAGGCCTAAGAGCTCCCATTGTGGTTTGGGCCCCAGCAGAGCAAGGGCCAGGTGACTTGAGGCAAAACCCCTTGCTGGGCCCACTGGCCTTTGTGGGTGGGGAACGTATCTTCTCAGAGAGCAAAGATAGCCCTGAAATAGGGACAAGCCAGTACAGGACACAGGGTAGAAACTGCACTTCCAGAGTATATCAGAAGGCAGATGCTGGGGGCAGTCATACCCCTGTCCTAACTGGGAAGAGTGAGCTCCAGGGCCAGACCTTTGGGCTGCTCTGCATCCATCCACATCCCACAGCTCTGATCAGCTTAAGGCTTTCTCTTGAAAGCAGGGCACCTCGGGAAGTCAGGATGGGAGGAGAGCCTACCAGGAAATTAAGCAGAGATGTGGCAACACAGGGCTACTGGTTCATTAAGCATCTAACTGGGAAAGGAGACACCTGCAGTACAGGTATCTAGGGAAAGACTAGATAAAAAAGAAGTTGATGTCAGCCCAGCCAGTCTTGCCCAGGCTGATGTCCCATCAGTGGCAGGCACTCGGGGGCCTTGGGGACTTGGGAGCTTGGCGTTTAGTCTGGAAATGAGGAAACTAGGGCCCAGAGAAATGACTCGCTCCAGATCACACAGCAAATCATGAAGACAAGGTCCTGGTTGTATCTGTGTTCCCTGGGCTCCACTCCCTTCCTGTACCATCCCCCCCACACATCAGCCTCTGCCTCCCCTGGAGGCCTCTTCCCAACATCAAGTTCATGTTGTAATCCCTGGTGGGGGCAGCTTTGCTCCAGGGCTGCTTACCAGGAGATGCCCTCCTAGGCCACCAGCACTTGCCATGATGGCAGACACCCCTGGATCTTCTGCTGACACCCTCAAAGGACCCTGTCCTGGGGACCAGAGCTGAGGAGTGGCCTCATCTCCATGGGAGAAACACATAACAGGAGCAGGTGCTGAGCACGAGCAGCTGAAGCTCCCGCAGGGCTTAGCCACCTTCCATCCCTGGGGGCCTGGTCACAATGTCAGCTGTTCATAAAACCAGTCAGCAAGCAAGTTCTTCATGCCAAGCAAGCCCAAGAACTTACTTTATACCACATTTTCCTTTTTGTGCATGTGTGTGTGTCATGCTAATCTTTGGTAATTCTGTCAGAAGACTTCAGGACATGTCCCCAGGATGCTTAAGTAAAAGACCATGTAGATCTTATTTAGAAATATTCCCATATGCAAATTAGAACTCTTCATCAAAGAAAAAACAGCAATTAACTCCACGTAAACCAAGAGGATGCCACAGAATGCAAGTTTGCTGAGACTCCAGGATCTGTTTTTAGAACTTTATTGTTAGAGGAGGACCAAGGTACACTGAGATTAATAGTTGTTCCAACAATGCCTGAGGGTCAGGCTAGGGTTACTGTAGTACAAGACCTTACAAGAAATTTACTGTGCACACAATGGGGAGCCAGGGACGGTTCACGAGCACAAGAACGACTTGAATTACTCAGGATTGGACCAGGTTTTGCAGGGCCTTGAGAGTTATGCGACCTCATTTCTCAGGCATGGCAGGGTCCCCTCCAGTCGCAGGACGGAGTCTGTGCCCCCTGCGCTTTCGCACTACCGTGCCTCTGCCCGTGCTGTGCCTCTCCCTAAAATAGCACCCACCTGCTCCACCAAACCCACTCTCAAAGATTTCCCAAAGCCAGTTCCTCAACCAGACTCCATCGCTTTCCTTCCAGAGTTCGATTTCTAGTCAAATGCCCCGGGAGTCACCTTGGACTCGGGCCTTGCTTTTCTGAGAGATACAAACATGTCTGAGCACACGAGCACAGCGCTTGGCACAGAATAGGTGCCAGTCAATGCCATCACTTCTCGTTCTCATGGGCACCCTAACCAGTAGGGGCTATTTACAATCTCTCCGACTTAAAGGTGGAGCGGTGAGGTTGAGGCGCGAAAAACCACTACCCACCTGTGCATGGCAGAGGCTGGTCCCAGATGTGTGAGATGACATGGCCTCAGCAGCTTCAAAGTTCCACCATGCTGTTCTATGAGGGCAAGAGTCATCTGCTCTTGCCTCTCTCTCGGGACCCTAAAGCCGAGAGGTGGGCAGGTGCAGGGCCACGGAGGCCCAGGCATCCTGTGTCACTGTGAGTGTCCCCACACCTTGCAGTCTCCACCAGAAGTACTGCCGCAAGAAAAAGGTGTGTAACGAGTCCCCTGGTGACGTTCTCATCGTAGGGTCCATCCACTCCAGGGTGAAACGTCAGGAGCATGCTCCTGGAGTCTGAAGATGGACCAATCACACCAACCTTATGGGAAACACCCAGCCTGGGCAGCTCCCAGCTCTCTTGTGCATGGCACACTCGACCCTGCCAGAAGAGTGCCGTTGAATAGCCAACGGACGGTGGCAGGTTTTCATCAGATTCCAATCAGTTTCCAGGGACACACCAAATGCCTGCATTGAATGACCCTGTTCCCACTCTGGCAAGTTCAGATGCGCCTTAATTATGGCGGTGCGTAGCCCTTTGGGCAAGATGCTTAGACATCTGACTGCCTTTATTCTTGTGACTATCCTCCCCTCTGGGGGGGCTGCCCTATACTTCCACTACGGCCAGGGCCATCGAAGGTTTGGCCCCTGGTATACTCACCCATGATAGAAACAAGGACCACAGCAGCCCAGAGGAGGATGTCACTGAGTCTATCAGGGCAAAAGAGTCAGAGGCAGAAAGGAGGCGTGAGATGCTCTGTCCATACCTCCAAGCTGGGCAGCAACAGGGAAACCTTCCAGGTAATGGGAACAGCATGGACAAAGGCAAAGGTGGGAACCCACGTGGACAAACTTTCCTGATCAAAGTGAGTTTCCTTAGCTACTATAGGTAGGCTGCTTCCTGTTACCAGAACTGACAAGACTATGCTATAGAACTTGTCAGCGCAAATAGCTCAAGGACAGATGTCACAAATTTTAGCCCTTAATGGCCAAGGGTACTGCCATAACAATAGATTACATTATGATTACCTACAAGGAAGGGCTTGGTAATCCTTACCACCTACCGGATGCCAAAATACCCCAACTTCTTTGCAGAGACCCTTACAACAAGCATTTTTCTCTGTGCTTCGTGTCTACTTATAGCTGGACCGTCCCCACCAATGTTCAGGGGAAAGTACTGATGCTCGCCCAGCACAGAAGAGGTCCACGTGAGAAGTCAAATCCCGAAGCCTTGCCCGGCTTTGGCAGTGAGAGCCAACATCCATGGACGCCTCTCTTGAATCTGCAGTTACTTCTCCTAACGGAGGAAAACAACATTTATTATGACTTATTTATCCACCATGAAAGCAGTAACCACAGAAATCCCCAGAGAGCCAAACATCAAATGTATAAATTATGGCTATACAACATAAGCTATGTTCTTTTCTTGCCAAAAATTCCTTAACCTGAGGAGACAAGTAGACAGAGCCGATCCTGGGGTGTTCTCCAAGACACAAGCCTGGGTTCTCAAAGCATCATTGTGAAAGACAAGGGTGCCAGGGGTGTCCTGGTTGGGGAGTCTGGGACGAGGAGACAAACAAGCATGGGACATGATCCTGGGCTGCATCTTAAACTCATGAGAGAGCTCTGGAGGAAGATTTTGGAACAATTGGGGGATTTATTCAATAATATTATTATATGAATGCTAAATTTCTTAGGTGTGACAATGGCACTACCTCATAGGAGAATGTTCTCATTCGTGACAGATAGATAATTCTTTCTTTGAACCACCTAAAAAGTTGCAGAAATTACACTTTGTCCTCCAAATTTTAGCGTGGTTGTAGGCAGGGAGAGAAGACACTAGGGAAAAGTGGTGTCATCCGGAAGCTGAGGGTATGGATGACAAGTTAGAGAAGCTCCATCAGACTGTTCTTCTAACATTTTTCTGTAACTCTGGAATTGTCAAAGTCTGGGGGAATCACGGCCATAGACTCGTTTTCCTGAATCAGTAGCCTCTATCAGGGTGTGGTCAAGGAAGAACCACATAGCAGGAGTTCTCGCTTCCAGGAGCCCAGGAGGCAGCGGGCCTGGCCACGTGCCAACCATCATCCCCTCTGCCATTGCTTGTTTCTCTCCATCTTCCCAGCTCCCTGTTCCCTGCCACACTGAGGGCTTTGGCTTGCTTTTTGATGGCTCAACCTTCGAATGTGCCCAGTGGTCAGGAACGTCCAGGTCAAATGTCTTTTGGGGGCAAATTCACACTGTACCGAGTGCTCATGCATCTTGCCCACTGCCCCATTGTGCTGATGAAGAAGCAACAGAGGCCCTGGGAGTCAAATGACCACCAGGAGCTCAGCAGAGCAAGACAGGACAACAAGGGCCCTGCCTTGCCCCCGCTTCCTCACTTAGGATGCTTCCAGGGTCCCCGTGCAGACCACGACTCCGGAGGAGGAAGCACACTTTAGATCCCCAGGCAGTTGGCCTGCACAGGGCAGGCCCCAAGTCTCAGCACTTTGAAGACACAGTGTTTCACCAGGGACAGCATCTATCACACTGATAGGATGGACACATTCCAGCACACACCTCCCACCTCACTCGGAGGCCCTTAGTAGATATCTTAGTTAGGACCTATTTTAAAAAGAATGTTTCAAAAAGAAATGGGGCCATAAACCTCAGTGATGAGTGGTTTTCCTTCCTTGACCATAATCTCCTCCTACCTCCCTCTCTCATCCAATGCGCACACAGGCAACAGAGGCCTCTAAACTGTTCCCTCCAGCTTCCAGATGCAAGTGATTGTCATTTGAGAATTGGACCCATGAGACTTTCAGACATGGATAGGGCAAAGAAAAATGGCCTGCTTAGGCTTGTCTGTGGGCTTCTTAGTTACTGTCAAGATGTTCTCTTCATCAAGGCCTGTGCACAGAGAACAAGAAGATGAGCCAAGATTAATCGATCTTACCCTTTTTTAAGGGTGGGATTTTAATGAGCACCTCCCAAGGAGGCTCTTCAGGTAATGCTCAACATTCATTTGCTTTCTCTCCTCAAAGGATTATGGACCCAGTGTGGACTCCTGGTCTGCAAAGGACCTGCTGTGGTCATGCCCGAATTCAGACATTCCCCTCCCAATTGGCCATGCCGGTGGGAACACAAAGATGCCTCAGAGAGCAAGCTTAAATTTAGAGCACCAGACAGCTTGCTGTATTTAAGGGACCACTGTCTTGGTTTCAAGATGGAGTGGTTCAGGCAAAAAGAGCAGATCTGATCCAGCTCTGGGGATGACCAGGTATTTTAAAACCCAGAAAGATACTTTGTTCACTCCAAGGTAAGAAAAGGAGAAAATCCAACAGGCCAAGATAGCACCTTCCACCCTGTGTGGGCGTGATGAAGATTAAAGTGGGATGGTCTCCAAACATTGAGCCCAGGGATCAGTGCCACTGGCCATCTTCCTTCTGTCTCTGATAGATGAAGATTGAGAGCCCTTATATTTCTGACTCTCACTTGATTTCTTTTCATCTAAGTATCAAGGCATGTTGAGTTTTAGGGACTGGCTGGTGGGCCAACCTCCCTGATTCTGGTGGAATATATGGCTGTAAGCTCATTCTAACAGAGGCTGAATCTAAACAATCTGGTGTGATGTCATCTTCCTTGCTGAGTGGGCATGGTTAACTAGAGGAAAGGTATGAGAATCACCTGGCTGAAAGAAACAACCAGATGCAAAAAGGAGGAGTAGAGATTTGAGCCTGAGACACTGAGGTCCAGAAACAAGGGATCTCTGGTGATTGCTGTTTACAGCCTTCTAAAGCAACCTGGAAAATGGGAGAAAGGGAAACCCATGAGAAGAGCTAGATTCTGGCTGTGAGGCCGTAGGCAAGTGTTCATCCCCTGGACCTCAATTTCCTTCTCTAAAAATGAGGGAGTTCAGTGAGATGACTCAGACTAAGCTTCCTCCTGGCTTTGAGGATCTGAGTTATTGAGTGGTAGAGATGTCAGCAGAAATCTTTTATCAAGAGAGAAGAACCCTGGAGATCCTTAACTTGGTCCTTGCCCCAAGAAATTGGATGTGCCTAGAGAACTCATTGGCTGGGGACCATGGTAGGCAACCATCTGAGAAGATGACCATCACAACGGAAGAAAGCCAAGATTCACTCCCTCCCCTAAACACTGAGCCATAAACAAGGATGTTTAGCTGTGGAAGACAGACTGAGTGGTCTTCCTTTAGGGAACTGAACTGGTAGCAAGGAGCAGAAGGTAAGAGGGAAATAGAACCCAGACCAATTGTGAGTTACCTCAGATACTTAAGTCAGTGGTCACCCCATGAGAAGACTTCATCCTATATTCCTTAATTTTTTTAAAAAGTCAACTCAGTGAAAATAGAGCATTTTTCTGCATTTCCCTGGGAAGAGAGGAGGTCCTTGTTACTTGAACCATTCAAGCAGATGTACGGCCCCCGCGTGACCACTGTGCACAGATGCTTCAGTGGGGCAACCAGCTGTGTGTGAAGGGCTGAGCCAGTGTCCCTCTGCCTCCCCCCACGGGCCTGGCACATGCCCCTGTGCGCTGGAGACAGCTCCTCAGGCCCTTCTGGGGTCCAGGCTGAGACTGTCTCTGTTTTGTCAAGGACCAGCTCTGTGACATTGAACAAATCACTCATCTTCAGTGTCATTTACATATCATTATCACCCCCACCCCCCATTTGAGGGTACATCTTACAAAGGCTTTCATGAGAACCCCCACGTTTATCCCAGGCAGCCTCCTCCAAAGCATAAAGCACTTGGCAAACACAACAATCTCTTCCAAGAGAAAAACAAATTAAAAACTGCTTCTATTCTCTGGACACACTTCAGGGCCCTAAATAGTGCATTCCACAAAACAAAAATCTTAAAATGAATAAATTGATAAAGACCTTTAAGGTGGAGAACTGTCAACTTTGGCCTAGAGAATCTGAGGTTCGCAGACTCCTTCGAAGGCCCTGTGGTCTAGACGAAGGGGAAATTTCAACAAGGGATGTAGCATTAAAGTACATGCACAGCCTTTTCAGAGGAGTCTTGAGTGCTCCTGCGTTTCGGCCCAGTGGCCCAAATATCGTTCGGGTGCTGTCTCAAAGAAATCCTGTAGGTCTACTCTTTCTAGGGAGCAAAGCCTCCTTTCTGGGAGATCTCGCTGGGGCCTTGAGACAGGCCCGTGAACGTGCTCCTTCTGAGTAGTTACAGCCAAGTCCATTTCCATCCAAGAGCCATGAACTTCCAGTTTACGGGAAAAGGGAGTGGAAGGATGGGTGAATGGGTGATTTTTAGAAATGGCAGAGATGGTAATGAGGGAAATTAAAGTCCCCTCTGGGAATTGGGAGGTCAAACTGTCCTTTATTCCTACCAACCTAGGGGCCTCCCATGTACTATATTCTACAGTCTAAACTGCCCCTCAAGAGGGTAGCAGCTCTTCCCTTTGGGATGATTCCCCATTCAGAGTGGGGAAGAATTTCTACACTGCTCAAAATTGTCCCCTGAGACTGGCTAGTTCCCAATAGGCCAAGCCACAAATCCTTGCCTCTAAACTCTTCCTGAGACCAACATGAGCTTATTTACAAATTAAATGCAAGTAGAGACAATCTATCTTGGAATATATATTTTAACGAGGAATACCCTGTCACTTTTCATTAGGACAATAACAAACCACATCCACAATAATAGACACTCTCTTCCAAGCATTCCAAAACTAATTCTTATTCATGCAGGTAGATGCTGCACAGAATCATCAATAGGAGGGAAATAGATACTGTGGTTCCAACAATTTTCCAGTTTCCCCTAAGAATTCCAGTTTCACGGTAAATTGTTGGAAGTGGTGGAAGTAGAGATGATAAAATTAAAAATGTCTCTAATAAATTAACATAATTGGCTTTTGATTATTTCATTGCTAGTTTTGTTTTCTTGTGTTAATACATATCAGTTCAAAAAATTTTAAAAAGCAGGTACTTTGTTAAACTGGCAAGCTAAAACGATCCAGGTTGTCTTGCCTGCCCACCCCCTAAAAAAAATGTTAATCAAATTTTTTAAATGCTAGTTTCTAAATTATATTTTGACCCTATCTGGGATAAAGACTGCTTGTGAAACATGCTTTATTTGGCACGATGGTAAATCAAAAACCTCGTGGGTTTTTTGTTTTGAAGCAGCCTATGGAAAAATTTTTATGGGAAAAATACCTGATACTTCCCATTTTGTCAGATTACCCCCCCACACACACACTCACACCATACAGTCACCCACTCCTTGGGGAGAAAGGAATCAGGTCACAGACCCCACTACAGGTAGGCAACCGAAGACTCTCAGCCTGGTGTGCAACTTTGGGTTGGGTCTCCTCTCAGCTGTCTCCGTGGTCTCGGTCTCACACCTGTCTTGGGAAGGCCACCCTGGAGATGGGGCAGGTTGGGGGAGAGATATAAGGCATACTCTGCCGGGAAGGGGTAAGAAATCCATGCTCAGATTTGAGTTTCAGAGGAGAATGGGCCTTTTATTTTCCCTTGGGCCTGCTCTGTCTGGGTAGAAAGGTGGAGAGAGAATGAGACCAAGAGACCAAGAAAGGAGAGAAAGTAATGATGACAATAATAATAATAAATAAATAAGAAAAGACGAGTTTGACCAATGGAACTTAATGTTAGCTATGAAGAATGACTTTCCTGTTTCCCTTCCATATTTAGATCGACCTCCGACGTCTCATCAGCCTGTGGTGGTCGGCAAAGCTCTGGAACTCGGGGGAGAGAGAGCTCAGAGGGAACGGAAAGAAGCCGTGCTTTAAAGTGCTCGGTGAGATTTCCTCGATCCTGGAAGAGATGGATGGGGGGGGCCTGAGCCTGGCACTGGCACTGGCACTGGTACTGGCGGCTTCCTGCTCGGCCTCTGCCTCTGCCTCGGGGGGATCGGTACCGTCCTCCTGCGGGCGGTAGCACGAGCAGGTGCACACAGACAGCAGATCGGCGAAGGCCAGCCAGTACCTGCGCCGGGACGGCCGCCCCTCCTCCACGTCGTCGGCCGCGCCACCCTCGTTTCCGGTCAGGGCGGCCCTCTCCTCAGCAAGGCGCTGCTCCTCCTCGCTGCTCATGGTCAAGAAGCGGAGGACCACCAGGTTGAGGAAGGCCCCAATGACGGTCAGCCCCACTAGTATATACATGAAGCTGAAGGCCACGTAGACCGGCTTCTTCTGCAGCGCGCCCCTGTTTTGCAGGGCTACGTAGTCGCCGAAGCCGATGGTCGTCAAGGTGATGAAGCAGTAGTAGTAGGCGTGGAAGAAGCTCCACTCTTCGCACTGGGAGAAGGCGGCTGCCCCGATGCACAGCGTGCCCATGCAGGAGAAGAAGCCCACGGTGACCATGTTTTCCATCGACACGTCGGTGTTGCGCAGGCCGCAGACCTTCTTGAGGCGCTTCAGCAGGTAGCGCACGAAGGTGTTCATGCGCTCGCCCAGGCTCTGGAACATGACCAGGGTCAGCGGGATGCCCAGCACAGCGTAGAACATGCAGAAGGCCTTGCCAGCGTCGGTACCAGGAGCAGCGTGTCCGTAACCTGGGGAGGGGCGAGAAGAACAGGACGAAGAGTGAGGAGAATGCTGGGGGGTGGGGGGGGGGCGGGCAATGGGGTTCTCCTGGAAAGAGAACCAACTAAAAAAAAAAAAGTCACACGAGGGTTGAGGCAGAAGGGGGTCAGAGCCGTTGCAGTAGAGAGCGCTGTAACCTGAGAGGAAGAAAACGAGAGAACCGATAAAATATCACCTGATATTGGGCATCAAGGAGTTTTGATGGCATTCCATGGTTGTCTTACAGTAACACACACTTTTAAAAAGAAAACATTCACTACTGTAGAACCAAGCTCAAGGGAGAAAATCATTTATGCCCACCGTGGACTGACATTATGAGTCAAAAGGATCCATCAGTGCCAGGCACACAACAGTTAGAATTTTAATTGTTTTAAGTACATCAACTCATTCTACCTTTATCACCCTATAAAGCAGACATGATTCCAGAAAACTGAACTAGTTAACAGGTTTGATTTGAGCCTAGTTTTCAGCCACCAAGAATGCGGCTCAAAAGCAGAGACTGGGAATCAAGAGAGATTGTGATGGTGGAGGGAGATGTCAATGCTGCAAGGGCAGGAATTCTGTCTGTTATCACTATTGTATTCCTTGGACCTAGAAATTAAAATAATGAACAAATTTGTACCATGCTATAGACTTGATAAAGAAGAAACAATCCTTGAGGACTATATGTAACATGTAAATATTTCTGAAACTCTTGATGCAAAGTTTTTTGAGACAGTCTTGCTCTGTCACCCTGGGTGGAATACAGTGGTGTCATCACAGCTCACTGCAACCTCCAACTCCTGAGCTCAAGCTATCCTCCTGCCTCAGCCTCCCAGAGTGCTGGGATTACAGACGTAGTAAGCCACCACGCCAGGCTGATGCGATGTCAAGCCTCTATTTCATCATATTCAAAATGAGGACTATGGAGGTGGAAAGGTGGAGTTACTTGCAGGGTCACCCAGGTGGTCAGGGATGATGATGGAAGCAGGATAGTGTGGCAGAAAGAACACAGGATTCAGTAGGTTCACGTTCTGGGGCTAATACTGCCCAGAAAAAAACCTGGATCATAGACAATATTTGGATAGAGAATTTAGAGGATGAGCCTTGTCTTCTAATACCTGAAATCCTGTCCCATCAAGAAAGGTTTCATGAATGTGACCCCAAACCACATGCCCATAACCAGATGCATTTCCTTGGTCCCTAGACAACTTCTCCCAACCCAGGATTTTTATGTCATATGCAATAGTAGCTCCCAGGTGGGGCTGTTATGTGGATCTGCTGAGGTCAGAGAACACCTAGCCTTGGGCCTGATCCACAGTGAGGACTTGTGAGACCTTAAGACTTCCACACCTACCTGCAGAAAGCCCCCCCTTACTGCTCCAGCCTACACTTCTCTGCCAGGGTTCAGTCTGCCTATGTCTTTCCCTTGGCATGAATATGTGCCAAGACCACCTTGCCCCATCTCTCATGAGAGAAGTAACATCACACGTTTGCCTGTGGAAGGTCTCCTCCTCACACGCTCTGGCCACTAAGAAACCCCTTAGTCTTTACAAGAGGAGAAATAATACTGGAGTCAGGCCAGGAAGGATAAGGAGATCTTTTGTGCTCCCTTTCCTGTGGATGAAAATCCAATCTGAAACCAAGGACTGTATGTTCTCACTTATAAGTTGGATCTATGCATGGTCATGTAGAGTGACTTAATGGTCATTGAGACTCAGGAGGGGAAAGGGGATATTGGATTAAAAAATTACCTATTGGGTACAACATATACTATTCAGGTGATGAGTTTTTAAAGCCTTAACTTCTCCACTATGCAATTCATCCATGTAACAAAAAGCCACTTGTACCCCCTAAATCTAAGTAAGTAAAAAAAAAAAAAACTATCCAATCTGAAGAATAAAGCCATGGGGATATATATAAGAATATCAAACGGTGTCCCATAAGGAAAGGAGAAAGCAAATGAGATAAGAAAATAGAAGAAATGATGGCTAGAATTAACAAAATTTGGTGAAAGACACAAATTTACAGATTCAAGAAGCTCAGAAGGGCAAACACAAAACTACACCCCACAGTCTAACTGCTGAAAGCACCCAGACAGAAACATGTCACATACAGGGAACAACGCTGCTGACTTCTAATCCTAAACTATAGAGGTGAGGAAACAGTGGCATATCTTTGAATAGCTAAAAGAATGGTAACCTAGAATTCCAGATCCAGAGAAAACATTGAGAATGAAAACAAAGACATTTTCATGTTAAATAAAACTAGGAGAATTCATTACCAGCAGATCTGTACAACACCATTACTGAAGGAAGTTCTGCCTGGGGGCAAGGCTACCAGATGGAAATTGGGGTCTTCAGCAAAGAGCATGTACATAGGCAAGGTAAATACAAAAGACGCAGGTGTGGGACTCCCACTACATGACTATATAGCTCACCTGTGGAACTCATGCAAAAGCCAGATGGATGTTAGAGGATAACAGTAGATTGGTGGAAACTTAACAGTAGTTCTGACAGTTCTGGATATATTTACTGGAGGAAACAAGCATTTTCTGGGTCAAAAACTGTACACCAGGTGGCAGGTCCTCCCTATCCCTGCCAGTAAAGAGGATCAGAAGCAGTTTGTCTTCACGTGACCTGGACAGTAGTACACATCCCAAGGTTATGTCAATTCTGTCCATCATACTTCAGAATGAAAGAACTTGGTCGTTTTGACACCCCAAGTATACCCCACTGGTTCATTGCATAGGTGACATTCCTTAGTAAGACACGTGCATGAGAGAGAATGGGAAATGAATACCACCAAAGTTCAGGGGCCTTCCCATTAATCTCCTAGGGGCCCAGTATTCTGTGCAACAGGACTGTTCCCCCTAAAAGTGGAGAGAGAGATCATAGAACCTGCAATGCCCTTCAGGAAAAAGGCTATGCAGGGCCCCTCTGGATGCACCCACCCCACCCTACTCTCTAGCCTGGGAGGTTGGCCTACGTGAGCTATAGCAGGTGTGCCTCTGTCCTCTGGTTTCCAGTCGGGTCCATCCAGTGGACAGCCCCGGCGGATCAGAGGAAGGCGAGAACCTTGGTGATTTGCTGGAGCTGCCAGCAGGCTTGCCACACACAGCTGCTCTCTGCATGTCCCAGGAACCATGCATGCCCTTGGCATGTCGACGGCTTTCCACTGGTGCAGTCCCAGGGGACCACCACCCACCTCTTTTTGCTTTCCCTCAACTCTGACCACACTTTCTGAAAGATTTTATAAATAGCCTGTTTGTTGATTACTCAGTGTATGAGTGCAGTTTCCTGGGCTTCTCCATGAGCTGCGGCAGCCGTCACAGCCAAGTGTTGGGTGAGGGGTGATCACAGCTGTCTCCCTCAGCTGCCCAGGGGCAGACTGCCCAACACAGGGAAGTGGAAGGCCATGCGTGTACTTGGGCATCTAAATTTGCTGCCGTAAAATAGTGAAATATTTATAAAGGACATGCAAGGTTTTGTGCTGGCAGGAATTAAAATAGGCGCAAATCTCATCAAAGCATGATGCAGGTGGCTCCGAGAAGGGCACTCTGGAGACAGGAGCTGCCTGACCCCTGTGCCACCTGGCTGGCGCCCAGCTGAATCCTGCAGCAACCATCCCACTCAACCTCCCATGAGCACCGGCCCTGCTCAAGCCCTCAAATGAGCTCGGAATGATCAAAGCCCACGTGGCTACAAACCACCAGAAGGAAAGTGATTGATAGGCCCCATAGATGGGAGAGTTTGGGCAAAAGGGACTTTCAGGGGGCTCCAGGTCAGGAAATCAGGTCCCAAGGTCTGAATCCAGCTCTGTCTCCCATTTACCAACCATAACCTTGGGCAAGCCACCTTAGATTCTCTAAGCCTTGACTGTTTCTATAAATACGAAATGAAGCAGTCTCTTCCAGTTATACGGCACTTTACAGTTTACAAAACTCTCTTAGGTTCATTATTTTGTTAGTAAGGGAGACTAGTTGTGGCAGCTGCCCTGTGTCATCACCCTTTTTGAAGGACAACAGCCCCCAATTTCTACTGGGTACCACCACACAGCCCAGGTCTCCCATTCAGTCTGAGAGGGGACTGTGCTTCCAATGGGCTCTGATTGAGTCACTAGCCAGCGATGAACCAGGCAGGCTTTTGCCCTTTCCTGCCAGACTGGAGGGTACCAGGGTGTGAGGTCCGGAGCCACTGCAGTCATTTCCATACCATGAGGATGACCCCAACCACAGAGGAAGAACATCCCTGATCTCGGAGATGTGGAGCCATATGGAAGATGGTGACTTGTCCTAGAGTCAGCCCTACTCAAAAACATTCCTATCCATCCCCTGATAAATCTTACAGCCTCAGCCAGTGTTTTGATTGCGAGTGATTAGCATGCAACCTAGAGTATGTCCTAATACCTTAGCATGACTACAAATAATGAATGACAGCTTTGTTAACAAAGCACTGGGCAATTCACACTTCCCTACATCTCGGTTTATAGATCTGGCCGGGGGAGAGGGGCTAGGGTGGCGACCAGGGCTCTGGGCAGACAGTGGCCAGTAGGAAGCCAGTTCCTCTCACAGAGCAGCTGTTCCCCCATCCCAGCACCCAGGATGAGGGCCAGGGTGACTCAATTTTCTGAGTTTTAAAGAGAAGCTGGAAATACAGGTTTTTAAAATGTGCTATCTAATTAGCGTCTAATTAAACATTCTAAAACATGGCACAGGCCAAACAAAATATGACAAAACAGACCATCTGTTTGTCAAAACAGAGGTCACACATGCTCCAGAAACGGTGAAAAGGGAAGAGAGAGGGAGGAGACATGGTGTGGGCAGGGAGTCAGTGGGACACCCACAAATGCCGTGGCCCCTGTCCTGGTCACATAGGCCACCGGGCAGGGATCACCAGTTGGCTCCATGTCACAGTGTGCAAAGGCAGGAAGGATGGCTTCACGCAAGTGCCTCCCCGCAGGCTGAGGGAGGCCACTGCCCTGCACAGGGGGCCAGCGAACGCCACACCCTGGCAACCAGGTTGTTCTGGGGAGTCCAAGGCCACTTCCCACAATCCCCACAGGCAACCCAACTACACAGCACCCAGGACCCTATTCCACAGACAGGAACACGGAGGGTCTCTGTCCTGGACCCCTGCTCACACCATACAGGCAGGGCCTGCCACTGTCACTCTCTGTCCACCCAGGAACCGGGATTCCAAGTCCCAAGCCCTTGGCTGTTCTCAGAGCCACCAGAGGCTTATTCACAGGTTGCTTATTCACAGGTTTGGCACTCTGTTCCCTAAAGGAGAGTCTGGCAGATTTGGTGTTTTATTTAATGAGAGCAATTTCCTCATATCATTTATTATTAATTTCCAGAAACAGCTTCAGTTCCCTTTTGGCTTTCCTTCATTTTATGTCTTAAGGGGAAAACAGACTAAGTATTTAATTTTTTTTTTTTTTTGAAGATGCAAGCTTGCAAAGCACAAATTTCCAAAAACAGCTAATGACAGGCCTTTGTCCTCTCTGGTTCTGTGTGGGGCCTTAGGTGAGGAACCCCCTTGGGAGAGCCCTAATGTCCCTCCCACACCTGTCTCTCACCCCCCACACGCTGCCCACTTGGCACCTACCCCCAGGGCTGCACTGAGCGAACAGCTCAACCCCTGGGTGGCTCATGGTTGTCACTCACTGGGAACCTCTGGGGGGCCCAGTGGGCACAAGGTCCTTCTCTTCATTATAAGGAGCCAGTGGGGATTCAAGGAAGGATCATTGTCGCCATTTTATGGGTGGGGAAACCGAGCCTTGGCAGCCCTCGATGCTCATCAGTTGCTGCACTTACGTGTGCTTCCCCTTGAGTTCCCATGGTGACTCTGTCAGGTGGCATGGGGGTGCCCCCGTGGGCAGGGCTGGCACGCTACCACGGGTGAGGGGAGGTAGAGCCTGTGCAGCTTGCCCCAAACTATTCTCAAGTCTTAGTTCTTACCCAAGTAATAAACACCTTCTGAAATCATTTCTAGAAACCCCACTCCTAGGTGTTGAACTATCATAGCAAGTACCTATAGACACACACTCACAGCAGTGTTATCCATGGTGGCCAAAAGGCAGAAACAACCCAAATGTCCTTCAGTGGGGGAAAGATGAACAAACGTGGTCTACCCATGTGACAGCATGTTTCAGCCTTAAAGAAGAATGAAGTCCTGACACATGGCGCCACATGCACGAACCCTGAAAGCATTATTCTACATGGATTAGCTCAAGCTGCCACCACAAAATGCCATAGACTGGGTGGCTTCAGGAAGAGATAATGATTCTTCCCACAGTTCTGGAGTCTAGAACTCCACAATCAAGGCTCAAGTACATTCAGTTTCTGGAGGAGCCTACTCCCAACATGCAGGTGGCCATTTTCCTGCCCCGTCCCCAACATGGTGCATGGACAGAGACAGCTCCAGCATCCCTTCCTCCCCTTAGAAAGACCCCAGTCCTACTGGATTAGGGCTCTACCCTAGTGACTTCATTTATTCTCAGTTACCTCCCTACAGGCCCTATCTCTAAATACAGTCACACTGGGAGTTAGGGCTTCCAGGTATGAATTTGAGGAGTGAGGCAGGAGTTTAGAGACGCAGTTCGGTCCCCAACGCCAAGTGAAAGGAGCCAGTCATGAAAGAACGATTGTTGTAGGATCCTGCGATGCCCAGAACAGGGATCTATAGGAGCAGTGGCCTAGGGGCTGGGGGAGGGGCAATGGGGAAGGGCTGTGACAGGGTATGGGGTTTCTCTTGGGGATAATGACAATGTCTTGGAGCTCAGCAGGAGTGGTGGCTACACAACATGTGACTGTACTAAATGCCACTGAATCGCATACTTTGAATTTCGTTATATGAATTTTACCCTCAACCAAAAGCAAAGCATCACCTTCAAAGCCTAACTCTTAAGCCTCACCTGGAAGGCTGAGGGAGCGGTGGGGAGCAGCCCTGTGGGGTCCCGGAAAGACGGTGTCTGCTCCCAGGGCGTGGAGGCTCTGCAGAAGCCTGGCCCTCTGTCCTCTCCCTGGGAGGATGAGGGACGCTGCCAGCCCTCCGCCACAGACCGCTCAGAGGCAGCGCCCACCCCTGCCCGCCGCACCCCCAGCCTCTGGGCTACAGACACGAGTGCCCAAGCCCCCACCGACAGCAGGCCCCAGAGCCCGGCTTTGAGAGCACAGCTTGGACTGCAGGGGATAAAGGGAGGCACTGAGAAGGCCCACCATCTACCCAGGGGCCACACAGCCCCGACCCAGGGGCTGTCGCCTGACCCAAGCACAAGACAGACTCTGGGTGCAGGGAGGGGGAGTCAAGGTGCCCCTTTCCCAGCCCCGCTGAGAGCCTGAGCTAGGAATCACAGAAGGATGCCATTGCGTGCCTCAGAAGGGGCTAGAGGTCAGCCATGCACCAAATAAGTTTGTTTTTGAAAGAGGCTCACAGAAAATGTTGCCAGAGAAGAGCAGCAATGACAGTAAAAGCCCCTGGCCTTGGTTTTTTTCCAGGCCACTCACTGGAAGGGACTCGGGACCGGCCACTGCAGGTGCAAGGTTGCCCTCTGGTGGGCGCTCTGACCACTGCAGAAACGCAGATGTGGACGCAAGGACCACCTGTGTCCTCCAGGGACTGCAGCCAGAACCCAGGAGTCCTAGGCCACAGTCTCCCATCTCCTGATCTTTCAGGGATGAGGGTGTGTCACAGGGTAAGTTTTTTTCTCCGAAGTTACCTCCAATCAATTGCATTTTAGTATTGACAAAACATAACAAATAATAATGACCACCTGCTACTGAGGGCATGTGGGTGCCAGGACCTGAGCTAAGATATTTTACACTCCTCAACTCCTGGGGGCGAGGGGGGGGCAGGAATGCCCACTGCAAGGTAAGTGGTAATTTCTCTGTAGCGTGGGTGAGAAAACACCCCAACTCGCATCCTTGGGCAAAATATCTTTCCAAGCTCCCAAGTCAGATCCAAGTCACTGCTCCCAGCTGTCCCACGTGGCAGGCGTGGCACCCACAGCTTCCCACTGGTCACAGTGCTAGAGAGAAGCCTGAGTTTTCCATCTGGCCACCTCCATCCCTTTCCAGTAAAATCTCCTCTGGCTCTTCCATTTTACTCACTTACCTCCCTCACCAGTAACTCACTCCTCTCTCCCATGCCCAACCCCCAAAAAATATTACAAGAAAATGTAGGAAATTTAGGAAAGCAAACCTAAATTTAAGAAAAATATGTGTAGGAACAATAATATAAAATTTGGCTGACTTTTGAAAAACCTATGGGAGAATAAGAAAATTTAAAACCAAGCTAGGCCCTAAGACCCACTCATTAAGTAATAATTGATACATTTTGTTTTAAAGAAGTAAAACCAAGTCAAAAATGTTAAATCTCTGGCTTTGTTTCTGTTGGATTCTCTCTTAGGAGTGCACAGCAGGGAGCAGGTGCAATGCACACTGGAAGATCCCCCAGGTCAGAAGAGCAAGAGCCTGAGTGACTGCATGGAACAGAGCCCCACTGATGCGCAGCGGCTGTGACGTCGGAGAAAGAGTGAGCAGGACTGCAGTTAGCCCGTGATATTTGAGGGTATGTCTGCTATGCATCTAGCTCGTAACAAGGACTAAATAATATTACCTGCATAGAAGCTGAACTCTAAGAGCAAATAGGTACAGACAGGACCCACCCTGATGTTCATCTTATTGTCCAACAAAATTCCAAGGGGAGCCCCTCACTTTGGTTTAGACAGGGGCAGTTCACAAAATCCTTTGGTACCCCATTTTCTCACATCGTAGGTAGGCCATTGGCCAGGGTGGGGACAGTCATGTCCACTTTACAGGTAAGAAAAGAGGCTCAGGGACATGATTAGCTGTGGGGCTTGGCCTGGGACATGGCTGTTGGGCTGTGACTGCCCAGTGCAGCCTATTATATGACAACAGACCACACACCACACGCACAGAGACATTGTATAGATATGCACTCACACAGACACACACACCTGTGCCTGAGATACTCTGTTAGAATGTACTAGAAAAGAAGATAAAACTGAAGAATATCAGAAGCCCCACTCACTACTTGCCTGATCATTAAGGTTAAACGTGCAATAAATGTGAGTGCTTGTAAAAAGCTTAGAATGAAGCTTGACACGTACTCGTCCTGTCCTCAGCCTTCCTTTTGGGCAGACAAGGATAATAATAAGGACCTTCTGGAACTGTGAGGATTAAACAATTCCAGCCAAGTCCCTCGCCCCAGGACATGTACTAATATGTGGACAATCCTCGATTGCTACAAGAAAGTCCTCTATGCCAACCTGCAGCCGGCACCTGCAGGCACGCTGGCTGACACACACACAGCCTGGAGCCCTGGCTCTCCCGGACCCTTCTTTACATAACAGCAACCCGAGGTACCTCCGAGTCTAAAGAGCCAGTGGAAAAACCCAGGCTGAGAGGCAGACCAGCTCGGCCTGACTGTTCTCGGTCTGTGTGGCTTCAGCACCTGTGCCCTGGTCTTCAGTCCTAGATGGCCAAATAAACACAGTCCCTTCCCCCAAGGCTTGCTGCTAGCCTTAAGAAGATGGCAGACAGGAAGCAAGGGGTGCAGGCCTGCCTAATCGCCCTGGACCCCACTGGTGTTTGATTTTGCCTTCAGGTTTCCAAGAAGCCCTGTAAATGCTGTCAATGAGCTCATCACAGGCATTAGAGTGTTTTTCTGCTTCCTGCCTTGGGGCCTTTGCACATGCTGCACTGGGCCTCCACCACTGGCACCCCTCCTCCAGCCCCACGCCTCGCCTGCCAGTTCATTCCCTTGGTCCTCAGCCTCAGTGGACCCGTGGGGCTGGGTCAAGAGGCCCCTACTTCTTGGTTCCCATAGGCTGGTGGCTTTGGGGAACAGGTAAGTGCCAGTCTCAGGGAAGCAGGAACTCTTGGAGAAGCTGGAGAGAGGGTAGAGACCCTGATAAAGGGAAGAACGTGCACCCATCTAAGGGGGCAGCATCTCACAGACCCCACCACTTCCTGCCTCAAAGGAGTGTGGCCAGGGAGACCTGACTTTCTGCTCCTCCCAAAGGCAGCATCTGGACGTGTCTGTGGATGGGTCCCAGTGCCCCTGCCATGTCAGCATGGCTTCCCAAGACTCATGGCAGGGAGCCCTTGTGTCTGGGTGCCAGGGTCTGCCATCTGCCCTCCAGATCCACTCTCCCCAACTCCCTAGGATGGCACCATCTTTTGAGATGCCCCCAGCCCCTCTCCTCTCAGTGAAGTGCCCTAAGGCATAAGGTTGTGAGAGAGAACAGCTCTCAGGAAGGCCTGCAACATCCTCAGTTCAGAGGAGAAACTGAGGCATAGCAAGGGTGTTACTCACCAGGGTCCCCTTTGCTGAACCCCCTGCCCAGCACCTGGCTGTAAATGGGGGACCCAGACCCAGCACCTGAGAAGAGGAGGGTACCTGTCCCCAAGGAGGTAGAGAAGGGCCTGCCTAGATACCTCTGTCCCCACTGGAGGAGACATTTACAAACAGGAGCTGGCCCCAATTCATCTCTACAGAGCCATGGAGCCCTTTTAATTAAAGCGGCTGCCCAGCTGTCTGTGGATGAGCAATGGCCCTCGGACCTCGAGAGCAGCCCCGCATCTGTCTTGTTAGCGGCTGGGTGTCCGGGAGCCGCTTCCACAGGGCAAGACGACTCCACCTGGGCAAAAGGAGCTGGACAGGAGAGGGCTGAGCAGGCCGGCAGCCCCAAACCTCCCTCCCTGCCAAGACAGCCCTGGCCCACTCCTGACTCAGCCCTGGGGGAAATGAGGACTGGCTCAGCTCCTGCAGGTGTGGTCCCTCTAGCTGCACAGTGCTTCTCTGTGACCACCGGACACTGGCCATGGGGAGTCTACACCAGAGAAGTCAGCCTTAGAGGGACACCTGGGGAAAGCCCTGGGCTCAGGTTACAGGGAAGCCATTGACTCCTCTGAGACTCAGTTTCTCCTCTGTCACCTTGGGACAAGACTGGGACAAGACCGTTCTGCTGCCTCGAGTGGCTATGAGGGCCGAGCAGGACAATGCAGTGAAACACGTGAACTCCGATAAGATGGCACCAGGTACAGAGGACTTGCCATCTGTGATCAAACTTCTTCCTCGGAGCACCATGGTGCCTACTAAGTGAGCTCACAGACACGAAGCATACAGCAAGCTTTCGACAAATGTCAGTGGAAATCAAATCCCACTGCCCCCTTCCCCCAATCAAAACCTGTCCCAGGACATTATCACACCAGGAGGAGCTCCTGGAAAAGTTAGGTAGGGCAGGATGATGGCATGAAAGTCTCTGCGACCCTTCCTAGCAGGATGAAGAGGACACTCAGAGGAGTCCTGCCAGGGCTGGGCTGAGAGCCTCAGTTTCCTCATCTGTCACAGAGGAGCCTGTGGCATCCTCTCTGTAGCCGTGGGAGGTAGGCATGGCATGTCACATACACATAGCCCTTCCTGGAAGGGCTTCCTGGAACTCCTGGAAGTCCCAGCAGTGGCTACCTTCTCTCCTGAGCCACCCTGGGCCACCCCTCGTGTCTTCCTGCAAAATCCCATGTCCCTTGCATCAACCACTCACCCTCTCCCCAGCCGTGTTTCTCATAGTATGGCCACAGGAAGATTCTGCGCCCTGCTCCTGACATGCTGACTCAGCACCCCAGGAGCAGGCCCTGGAATCTGCATCACAGAACACCCCGAGCTGGGGTTTGAGAACTGCAGCCCCCCATGAGCTGGGGTCTGTCCCCCATCACTGGGGCTGCTGTGAGCTAGAAGGCTGCCTGGAGTTCCAGGAGTTGTGTGGTTTAGAGGGAAGCCCACGAGGTCCCCAAATGCCCACGGATTTAGGCTTCTTGGACCCAGCTCTCCAGGGAGAAAACCATGCCCTATCATAGCACTGCCTTGGATACCCTTCTGAAAAAGCCAAGGGTGACAGTTGCCGGGGTGGACACGCTCCTGCATCTGTCACAGCTGATTCGCATCATCGGCCAGTGTCAGACACCACCAGCAAGGGGGGTGGCTGGAATCGCCCAGAGGGATGCTTTGCAGTCATAATTACTCTAGTAACACAGAAGACCCGGGTCCTGGTGCAACCTCCTCCATGTCTCAGCTGTATGACCTTGGGCAAGTCACCTCACCTTGTAGAGATCAAAACATGGAAAGAAATGGAATGATCCCACCAATCTAATCCTGATTAATTTATCTCCCAGACTGCCAGCCACTTCTCTTTATTTTCTATTTTCCAGAGCTTTCCATTTTGTAATTTGCTGATTGTAAGGGATAATACTCGCTCACTGAAGAATATCACAATGTTAAAAAAAAAAAAAGGTCTAAAGCAGAAAAAATTACCCACAACCCCACTGCTCAGGAGGCAGCCTATGCACATTTTATTATGTTTTCTCTGAGTCCTTTCCCTAAATATGTCCTCTATGGCCAACAGTAAACTGTGTATAAATAATTATGTCACCTGCTTTTCCTTCTTATCAGAAAATGCTCACACTATTATACTGCCAATAAAAGTTTTTCATAAACATCGTTTTTAATTCTTCATAAACTTCATGTACATGTGCCATAATTTCTCTACCTGAATAGGCAAAATAGGGAATCTGTTGGGCTCCAACTTGTTTCTCTTGCTAATAACCATTTATGTTGTAGCCAAAAACATATCATGTCTGGCCTCTGGGGTTTCATTCCTTCCACACGCAAAGACCAGAAACCAGTCAAGTAGCCAGGATTTGGGCCAGGTACATGAGACTCAAAAATGAAGAAGGCCCTTCACTGTCCCCTTTCCTAGGACAGGGTCCTAGTACTTGTGAGATCCTTCTCCTCATGAAATGCCCAATCACAATAGATGATGCTCCCATTTTCCTGGATGAAGACACAGGCTCAAACAGGTCAAGTGCCCTACCCTAGTTTGCACAGCTCACAGGTGATGATACTGAGACTCCTACCATCATCTCTCTGACCCCAATGCCTCAGCTGTCCTCATGCTGGTGTGCTGATTGTCATACCGCCAGGCTGGTGCCACCCCAGGGGTAGCATCCACTACTTGAGACTTTTACCTGGCTGGATCCAGAACATCCCTTGTCCCCTCACTATGCCCCTTTCCTCTCAGCAGAGGTGGACCCCATTCCTGTGCATGACCCAATCCTGAACGTGCTTTCTGAGGTCGCAGGACTTCAACCAGCTTCTGGCATGACAGAGCAAGGACCTCCATAAATACAACAGGAATACTGGCAAAACTGTCGTGTCAACTTTCTGAATTCTAGAAGTTAACTGAAGACTTGCAAAAGTTCAAGAAGTGTTTAAGAAAATTGACTGAATCTCAGTAATAAAGGAAAACTTTATGGTGTTATAACTTGTCCTTGTTCCATGTCCCTGGTTCCAAGCCCCAGCTCCATGGTGGCTTGAATACCTACAGCTCAGCGATTACAACAGCTGTGAAAACAGCATCCTAGAGGCCACAGGAGCAGGTCTGGAGCTGCCCCCAAAACCCCATCCCCAGAGATCTGGCACTATTTGACCTGTCTGGCATGTGACCTAAAAAGCTCCACCCCATGGCTTGCCTTTATGTGACCTACCAGAGCTCACTCAGAAACTACACTGGACATTTGCAGAAAACTACCAGAGACAGTTTCTTCACATTACAGCTGCCCTATGTGGCATCACCAGTGGGGAATACTAAGAGGCTGACCAAAGACTAAAAATGGAAAACTGGAATAGGAGGATACTAGGTGAATTTGGAAAGCTGGGACATATTCCTGGGAATCTGGAAGGTGTGTATAGGGCAGTGTGCTTGAGGTGGCCCTAAAAGCTCACTTCAGGGTGCCACTAGGCTCTGCACAAGCAGGAAGTGAAGGCTAAGACAGAGTTGGCAGCTGCCTGCCAAAGCACTGATTGTGTACCCCAATACTCAAAGATTCCTTGGCAAAGGCTGGGAGATTTATTGGCTGCACACATTCAAGGACATCTCTGCCCAATCATCAGCTAACCGCTAAACTAACCAAGCATCATATGTATGTTTGGAGCACTAAAAGAAACCATGCCTGAAGAATTAAAGGAAAGTATGAGAACAATGGTTCACCAAATAGAGATCAATAAAGAGATATCAAAAAAAGAAAAAAGGAAATCCTGCCATTTGCAACAACACGTTTAGACCTGGTGAACATTATGCTAAGTGAAACCAGCCAGGTGCAGGAAGACAAATACTCCATGATCTCACTTATGTGTAGAATCTAAGGAGTCAAACTCACAGAAGCAGAGAATAGCATGGCGGCTGCCAGTGGCTGGGGGAGGGAGGATGAGGAGGTGATGGTCAAAGGGAATGAAGTTATAGCTGTGCAAGGTAAATAAGTTCTTGAGATCTACTATGCAACCTAGTGCCTACAGCTAATAACACTGTGCCGTATACTTAAAATCTGCTAAGAGGGCAGATACTACGTTAGATATAGACACATAATGATTATATTAAGGGGAGGGAGGAAACTGAGAGGTGATGAATATGTCTAAGGCCTGGGCCTAGAAGAACTCCCCTGGCCACCCCTTCACTGGGCCTCTGACACCTCCTCCAACCTCCTGTACACCCCTTCTTCCACCCCAGCGTCCAGTCAAATGGCAGGTGAATGAAGAATTTGTGAGCAAAACAACACACATCCAGATACAACACATTCCAAGTGCCAGCTTCTTTGACTGGGAGGCTCCCTCCCAGCATCCCTGGGTGCCCCAACTCCTGGGAATCCCTCAATCTCAGACCCCAGGGCCAGGTAAAATCCCATCTGGGAGCACACCTCTCCTTGGAAGTTCCCTGTCCCAGCATATGGGGAGTGGCTTCAGTGCACTGCAGTCACCAGGCTCCCCAGCCAGGAAGTGTGATGGACAGAGGCAAGGTCTACTCTGCCTATTTTAATTAGCTGAGTACAAAGGAGACCTGGGGCAAGTCCACCCACTGACAGCCTCCCTGGTGAACCACCCCTTCTCTGATTGGTTGCTTTGAATCCTGCTGGACCTCCGACGTTAGCATCCAGTTACACCCAACTCTCATACCTGCCACCTGTCCATGTCCCTCAGCACCTCTGCCCCACCCATGCCTACTGCCAGGCCATGGCATCTCTTGCTGAACCTACAGCCACTCCTGCCCAGCTACCGCCCTGTGCTCTCTGCTGCCTCTGACATATCCTGGACACTTGTGGCTTAATTAAGCACAGAGAGATGGCTACGAGGCTCCATGAAATGACACACATGGGCTTCTCACCTCTAAAGCATCTCTACCTTGGGCATATCAGCAGTGGAATTTGTGACTAGAACCCTAGTTTGTCACCAGACTTAACCAGCTCAACTGCCCTCTCATCCTGCCCCAAAATATACCCCAAACTCCCGATGCACTGTACTTCTTCCATTGCAAGAATAAGCCAAGTTGTTAAGGAGATAGATGAGCTGGTCCCTCAGCCTGTGACACCCCATGCCCTTCTTCAAAAGAGTGGGTCTGGAGTCACTGAGCCCTTCAGGCACTCTGGGATATAGGTTCTGTTATCATCCTTATTGTCCCTGTCTGACCGATGAACAAACCAGCATCCCCAGCTTGCAGGTGGCAGAGTGGACAGTCAAACCCAGACAGTCTGAACCTGACCCATAGCAAGAAATGTGCTTGTCATCCTGTCATAGCAGCCATGCACACAGACCAAAGTCCCACAGAACAGCATTTATCCTTCCAGCGGGGCTCCCATTTTTCCTACTCCATTATCTGCTTCCATTCCATTCTGTTTCATTTTTCAGTATTCTAGCTGTGACCGACTAACTCAATTTCATGACCCATTAATGGATCACAGCTCACAATTTAGACCATATTGCAGGGCAGGGCTTTCAGCCAGAGGCAGTTTGGGGCGGGCTCCGGAGAGAGTAGGCTTGGAACACCAAGGTGGGTTATGAGGGTCAGGCTCACACCCCTAAAGTATCATTACCCCCAGTTCAGAGACAGGGAAACTGAGGCTCGGTAGGCTGGCTTGGTGGCCCTGGGTACCACAGGTGGTTTCACAGCCAGTCCCTGGGTAACCCCGCCCTGCACTCCCCCACTCCTCTTGGGCTGCCGCAATCCTAGCATGCCTTGCAACAGCACCCAGACGCTGATCAGCTGCAAAGCCAGACAGCAACCCAGGCCTCAGGGCCCACATCCATGGGGCCAGTGTGCCTCTGCCAAGAGCCCTGCCTCTACCGCCAGAGCTGTTCCCGCCCTGTTCCAAAGGCCTCTGCCATCTCTGATCTATTTCTGCCTCTCCTACCCACAGTGCAGACAGACACAGCTCTGCCAGCCAGGCCCCCCAAGGTTACCACCAGGCAGGGAGAGGCTGTAGAAGCAGGAGGCTGCTTCCCTCCCTACACTGTGCAGGTTTTTGTTGTCTCAGAACTAAGAATGCAGAGTGGGAACCATGGACCACAGCCCTTTCCAGCAGGGGCTCCCACCAAGCACTTCAGGGCACCCCAAGAGGGGTATAGGGTGGTGTTCCACAGGTGCCACAGGGCTTGAAGCAGGTGAAAGACTCAAGGAAGATCTTGTGTACCTCAGTCTCTTGGGCCTCCAGCCTTCTCCTCTCTACACACATAAGAAGGGGTCAGGGTCCCTTCGCCGTCCTTCCAAAGGCCCACCTGACTCAAGGATTCAGTTCTAGAGGACAGCGCTGCCCGCCCACACACAAGAGTAGAGGCCTTCAGGGTCCAGGCTGGGAGGCTTGCACAGCAAGCAGTGGAAGAGCAGGACTCTCCCAGCCCTGGGCTTTCCTGTCAATCAAGGCCCGTACCACCACCCCTCAGGATTGTCAAAAGCTCTACAACAAAGGCATCTTGAAAACACTGAGCCTGACAAAAGGCCCAGAACAGACCTGGGGTGGAAGTTGGACCCCTGCCCTCCTGCCCACCCCCACTCTGGAACCCTGGACCTGCCACCAGCAGCCTGGCACATGTGTGTCTGGAGGACAGCTTCAGCCAGAACTCTCTCACATCACCAGGAGCCAATCAGCCATCCATCTTGAGCACCTGCCCTGTTCACGGCCCTGGGGTGGGGACAGGAGGAATCTGCCACTGCCAAGGGTCCTCATACCTCTTCCTACCTGCTCCCTGGCCCCTGCACCCCAAGGCAGTGAGAGGGAGCTTCCCGAGCCTCAGACCAGATGCTGCCCTGCCCCTGCTGGAACCCCCCAAAGACTCCTAACACTGAGATGGCACCCACTTCCTCAGGCCAACGCCCCAATTCCTTCCCATTTCTTACCATCCACCACACCCCCACATGCTCAGATCATCCCCAGGAACTCTCACTGCTGCACGGAGCCCAATCCCTGCCATCCCTCTGCCCCTTGCCCTGAGTCTCACTTTCACAAGATCCTCACCCCTCTGCTGATCAGGCTGGAACTGCACCCAGTGTTCAAGCCCTGGGACAGATGTCACCTCCCCCTGGGAAGCCCTGCCTAAGCCTAGTGAGCAGGAGGAGCCACCAGGCGGCTCCTGTTGGGAAACCCACTCTTCTGCAGCTCTGGAGCACACGGAGTCACCTTCCCCTCCATCCCACATGCTGCTTTGGTTTTGCAAAACCCAAGACTGACATTTTGCCAAATTGATCCATTTCTGAGTCTTTTCCAGTGTCCTATAGAGAAGACAGGTGAATGGGCAAATAACCAGCAGCCCAGTGGCTGCTGCACTTTGGTAAATAAGCAAGACAGAGATTCTAGCGACCAGGTCAGCATGGAAGGAGGTCTCTAGTGGCAAGTCACAGGGCTCTATCTTGGACCTGACCAGATCAATGCTTCTCAGTAATGACCCAGAAGTCTCTTACACAGAGCAGTGAGGAACAGCCTACCAGTAAATGGATGGTGTCCTCAGGGACTGCACCATGTCTCTGTGTCAAGCAGTGTACTAGACACTGGGAACCACTGGTGTTCCAGGACACCATTTAGTATGTTGACTAAAGACATTTTGGATTGTAAATGGCCCCCATGCCCTGCCAAGTGGATCCCTGCTGTCATTGCCTCCTCCCCCTACACCTGGCCACCTGGCCTTTCTGCTGCCCTCCAATAGGCCAGCACAATTGTGTCATAGGGGCTTTGCATGGCTGTCCCTCAGCCATGGGAGTCACTGAGTGAGAAACTGACACATGCCTGTACCACCATCTGCCCTACTGTGTCGTTTCCCTATTTATTGTGCTTGTTGCTCATTGTCTATTCCCTGCTCTGCCCCTCCCCTTATGAGAATGTGAACTATAGAAAGGCTAGAACCTTGTTTTGTTCAGTAAGAATCCCGGGTATCTACAACCATGCCTGACACACAGTAGGTGCTCATGGACTGTCTGCTGCATGGATGAACAGAGATGACACAGTAGTTTCTCCCATAGACCTCGCACCAGCTGCCTACGGGCTACAGGTGTTGGGGAGCTAGGACCCTCAGACCTCTCAACTCCAGCTCCTCATCATTTCTTCCTGGCACCACCCCTGGGCCTGCTCCCCTCTGTCAGAGCCCCCTCTACAAGGCACGCTGGCCAGCACAGCCTCAGACCTGCAAAGCCTCCTGCTGCCAAAAGAGGGCGCGAGAGGTCACTAGTTTGGGATCTGGGAGACCAGAGCACAGATGATCTAACACACCTCTATGTGCATTGCACAATCTGCCTCGTGGGCGTGTTCGGGCTGGTGACCAGTGTTAGGGCAGCGAGCCAGGGTCCCTGCTACAGATGTTAGACCTCCACATAGGTGCCACACCAGGTGGCTGCTGCTGTACTAAGCTAACATGTGCTGGCTGGTGTTTTAAGTCTGTGTTTGTGCTACAGGTGTTTTGAGGCCATTTGTAGGAATTCATGTTTGTTATGATTTATCTTGTTAGATTCAAGATTTATTTCAAAAGCCTAGGAAGACGGCCACAACTGTCATCCAAATGTCTTCATTCAGTCAACACACATGGTCCCTGGAATACCAGTGGTTCCCAGTGTCTAGCACACTGCTTGACATAGAGACATGGTACAGTCTGAGGACACCATCTATTTACTGGTGGGCTGTCCCTCACTGCTCTGTGTAAGAGGCTTCCAGGTCATTACTGAGAAATGTCGATCTGGTCAAGTCCAAGATAGAGCCCCGTGACTTGCCACTAGAGACCTCCTTCCATGCTGACCTGGTCACTAGAATCTCTGTCCTGCTTATTTACCAAAGTGCAGCAGCCACTGGGCTGCTGGTCATTTGGCCATTCACCTGTCTTCTCTATAGGACACTGGAAAAGACTCAGAAATGGATCAATTTGGCAAAATGTCTATTGTCAGTCTTGGGCTTAGCAAAAACCAAACCAGCACGTGGTGTTGGCTTTTACCCTGAGAGAGACAGATATTCTAGAGGGTCTGGACCCTAGAGCGACCTGCCCTCACTTCTATTTTAAAAGAAACCCTCAGGTTTCCATTTCACCTTTGGCTCCTCTCAAGAGGCTGCCGCAGAGTGTAAAATGGTGCAGCCACTATGGAAGACAGTGTGATGGGTCATCAAAAAGTTAAACATAGAGCTGCCATGTGACCCAGCAATCCCACAGCTAGGAATATGCCCCAAATAATGGAAAGCAGGAGTCAAACAAACTCTTGAATAATAAATGTTCATTAGCAGCATTCTAGCCAGAAGGTGGAAAAAACACAAGTCTCCTTAAAATAAAATGTAGCATATCCCTACAATGGAATATTACTGGGCCACAAAAAGGAGGAAATTCAGACACATGTTATAACATGGTGAACCTCAAACGCTGTGCTGAGTGAAAGAAGCCAGACACAGAAGGCCTCCCGGCATAGGGTTCCATTTATACGAATAGCCAAGTCTATCGAGACAGAAAACAGCCCTGGTTGCCAGGGCAGGGGGAGGGAATGGGGAGTAACTGACCCCACAGGCTATTATCAATATTTGGAGTGAGTGATGAGATGTTTTGGAACCAGATAGAGTTCATGGTTGCAAAATACTGTGAATGTACTAAATGGTGCTGAATTATACACATTAAGAAGGTTAATTTTATCTTATGTGCATTTTACCTTAATTAAAATGAGGGAGGCATGGTTACCACAGCATCCAGATGCGAGATGGTGGCAACAGCAATGTCACCCAAACTCAGACCTCCTGCCTGTCCCTGTGACCCCCAGACTGAGGAGGTGGCCACTAGCTCAGCACACACATTCAGGAACTGGCTCACCACTGACTACAGATCAAAACACCCATTGGCGCCAGCCCTGTCACCAAGCAGCTGTGTCTTGGCCTAGAGCCTGGTGCAAGTGGGATTAACCAGTGAAAACCGCTTCCCCAGCTGACAGATGGGCGAGGACCCAGCCCCTACCCTCGAGGAGCCCACCACTGGGCCCCTACAGGGCTCCGAGACAGGCTGGGCTGGCTGTGGCCGACAAGGACACGTGGGCAGAGGAGGACCACGTGGAGCGTCCTCAGGGCTGGGCTGGGCGTTGCTGCTGCCTCCCCCACCGTCCCTTTCCTGCTCATCTCCACTGTCTGTCTCCCCTGTGGCAGGCAATCATCTTGGCACATAAAGGGGAAAGAAGCCACTGGAAGCCTAAGAAATTATTTCCATTGATTTTCATAATACTCTTCTATGAAGACATTTTCAAAAAAAGAAAAAGAAAACCCAGAATGCTGAGCTAACATCCATCGTCTGAGAAGCGGCCCCCTCCCACAACATAATTCCGTATTTCAGGGCCTCCTACGGACGGGGCAGAATTGCTCACTTTCGCTGAAGATGGATGGACACTAGTTAAGTTATCCTTTTTCACTGTAACTCAGCTGCTGGAAAAATGACAGGATTTTCAAGTCGATGAGATTTGGAAAATTGGCCCAAATGGCATATCAGAAGTGTGTGTTTAATTATGTAAACGCTGAAGCCTGGGGCAGCGAGAGCTCTGGAGATGAGCTTGGACCCTTTGATTTGGAGGTTGGCAGCAAGTGGGCATTATGGGTGTAGAGAGAGGGTGGATTTAGCAAAATCAAAGAGTCATCAGGGTGGGCTAACTTCACTCCCAAATGTGGTCCCACGCACATGCTGGCCCTCACTGGATCCCCGCCACCATATGGCCTGCTGCGACTTTCCATCCCACCCCTGGGGTAGCCACAGCCTTCCATGTGGCCTTTCCACACCTGGTCTGACTCCCACTCCTAGGTCCTTCCTTCTGCACTGTGCCAGTGGAGGCCACTTCCTTGCTCAAAAGCCTTCGGTGGCTCCCCAGCACTTGAAGACAGCAAAGTCTAGTTCCAGGGCCACACTGCCTGGCCTCCTCCCAGCCCTCTAACTTCTGAGTCATGTAACCCTGGGAAAATTACTTAACCTCTCTGCCTCAACCATTCATTCAGAAAGTGCTGACTGAGCACCTAGCATATTCTTATTCCTGGGGACACAGCAGAGGACAAAGTAGCAGCACCTGATTGGCAATAAAGGATGTCTCCCCACCAGAATCCTATGGGAAATCCTGTGGGTTCAACACAAAGTCCATGCTCACTGGTGAGAGGCAGATGTGGGGGCCCTCAGGGAAGGTCCTCTGTCTCCCTAAAGGCAGTGAGAGAACCAGCCAGGCGGCTGCCTGGAGTAAGGACATCGCAGGTGGAGCAAGTGCCAGGTGCAAAGGCCCTGTGGCAAGGGCAGAATCCCCAGGGAAGCTCTGTGAGTTAAGGTCACCTGGGTCCTGGGCCTGTAGGGAGAACTTGACTCAAAACTCCCCAGTGGCCTCTCATCTCCCCAGAGTAAAAACCAAAGGAGTGAATCCAAGCTGGTTTTCCAAGAAATCGTCCTGGCTGCTATTTGAAAAGCAGGCTGCAGGAGGCAGGTGGCAGTGCCTTTGGTAACACGGGCTCAACTCTGAGATTCTAGCAATTTCCCTGCCTGCCCGAGCTCCCTCACATCTCACCTTGAGCACTGCAACAGCCTGGTACACACACAATGGCTCATTAAACACCTGTCATGCCCATGAACAGAGGACCAAAGAGCCCAAGTGGCCAGTGGGGACCCACACTGCCTTGAGACAAGGTAGGGGCTAAGCAGAGCCTGGTCCCCAAGACCACCCTGGTGGCTCTGGCCACTGCAGACCCTAGGGAGGGAAAGACAGGGGGTGGACAAAGGGCCTGGGTCCCCTCCCCACATCAGGGTCCACGAGCATCTGACACGTGAGCAGGCAGGGCCTGGCACTGAATCAGATAGAGATTGAAAGTTTACATCTGGACCAGAGTGGATTTCAACACTGAAAGTCCCTGGGAAGTGAAGAGTTTGTTCCAAAATGTCCACCCAGCAGGCAGCCACACGTGGAACAGACGCAGCAGCGAGCTGAGCCTGGACCTCCTCATTAGAGAATTCCCCAGCGGAGGTCACCAAGCCCCTCGGCACTCTTAGAAGTAACATCGTGTGGTCCTGGCTGAGCCTAGATGACGTTTAGAGCCCCACCCAAGCCTAAGACTATCTGATCCTACTAATTCCCAAAGCTCCAGAACATCTGGATGGATATAGAGTGCTGGCCGCACATTAGGATTAATACATTTCCTATTGGCAGGTAGGATAGGGGATGCCAAGGCCGAGTAACTCCCTTTGAGCAGTTCCCCAAATGTGTGAGGAGGAGGCTTGGAGATCCTCCCAACCTCTGTCACCAGGTGCTGAAGCCCATGCAGTCAGAGACCGTGTGGCACTCACCACATTCCTTCTGCCACCTGTGCAACATCCCCACCCCCTCCGATTCTGTGGTCCTGGCAGAGTCGCCAATCACAGCTCTGCCCCCTGACCACAGATGGGCATGGGAACCACACCTGGCCTGTGGCTCCTCCACTCTGTGGCCACAGGAGAGGATGAATTCACTTGTTAGCCACATGTGGGCCCCACCTTGCCCCTTGGCCCAAGTCCTTCCCTGGTATTGCGTCTAAGGGAGTTTGCTCTGGAGTCATTATCTGGGAAGGAGTGCCCAATGCTGTGGTCTGAGCCCCAGGGAGGAGGCCTGCCCATCAGCCATGTCCTCTCACTGCAGAGAGAAGCACTTGGCCTCCCTCTCTTGGCTATGACGTCATTGAAGCCCCTGGGGCCATAAGTACCTGAAATCTGATCTTCTGAATGCCCCATCTTGTGAATGCCTTGTATTGCCAGTTTGAGTCTCAAATGTCCTCATTCTCAAAGCTCCTATGAGCTGGGGCACATGATCCCCACCTTGCAAAGATCAAATGGGATGATAGCATATGAAGGCACAGTGACAAACACCCACCCCAGAGGTTCTGCAACAGGGGGACCCCTTCCAGCAGACATGCGGCCAAAACAGACCAGAGTCCGACACATGGGGCTACTTAAGACCTGCCTTTCCAAAGTGATCCTTTCCCAGGTCTCCTGACTCCAAGCCCAGTGCTCACTCCTCAACCCATCACACCTCCAGGATTCTGTGTCCTTGTCCTCCGCTGAATGCATCTAAAGACGAACACCTGAGCACCTGGGCAGAGGCACACTGAATGCATGGGGGGTCACACACATGTGCATGGAGTCCTGCCCTGCTCTGCCTGGTGCCAGAGCCCACTCCCTGTAAAGCCGAGGGGGCTTCCACTCATGCTCTGCCTGCCCTGGCGCTCCTCCAAGGGCAGAATCTCATGTCAGGAACTGGAGGTTGATTAAATGGTTATTTGTTCTGCCTTCCAAATGGGGGAAATATGGACCTTAAAGGCCTTTCAAAAGTGCTGCGTGATGATTATTTAATATTTTATGGGTCCATAAATACATAGCACTGTGTAGCCAAATGCTGTCACTGCTGGTGGCAGGAACACCCATCGGCAGGTAAGAGGCTCTGGGCTCTCCAATGCCTGGGTTCTGGGACAGCAGTGACCCTCTGGGGACCCCTTGGAGTGGAAGCTGCAGGGTCAGGCAGGCATGAGGCCATGGCCTGGGCTTGCTACCCCAGCTCCGTCTTCACCATCTGTCCCAAATTCATTCAACATCTTGGAGGCAGGAGGATGCTGAAGCCAGCTGCACACACAGGTGTCATACGCAGTGATGACAATGTGCCACCTGCCATACCCTATGCACCATGTCCTTTCTTCTTCCCCACCCAGCATCCCAGTGCTCCTCAAATATTCATAGGACACAGATCAGACAGGGAGAAGGAGCCTCAGCCTGCCTGTGCCTAGCACAGTGCCTGGCACATTCCCACTGCTCAGAGAGTTTATTGGGCAAGTCAAGGAAGAAGTGTCACAAAACCCACCAGCCCTCTGATTCCAAACTGTGAATCAAGTGGCCAAGACCATCCTTACAAAAAAAGCATTTTATTATAAGATACCACATACAGACGACCAGGAACAGAAATGCCATGGACAGATTTTACATACATTTGGCATTATCATAACATAATCAAAAGACTACCTGAAATGTGCTATTTCTATGTGCCATATTTGCTTTGAATCAAAGCAAAACTGCGGTCCCCTACCTGGAGTCCCTCCCCCAGCCCCTGCAATTGATCTTCCTCCCAATTTCAGGGTCTATCATTCCAGGGGTCTACACTCAGGCCCCCACCAGAGACACACCCTCTTCTCACTCTCTCCAGACATTTCTGAGGGATGGCTGCGGCCCCCGGGGGAATGTGAGCCCGGGCCTGATCCCTTGCCCACTCCATGCAAACACTTGTTTAATAGATGACACGAGGGAAAGGGCTTTCAAACCCATAAATCGCTCTACAAACACGAGGCGGCATTATCAGCTCAAGAAAAATCCATCTTCTGTCCAGAGGCCCATGCTGAGCTCACGCCTCCCACCAGCCAGCTCAGCGCTCTGGCAACACCCCACTGAGAATCCCAGCTCCCTGCAGCCAGAGACCTCACCAACCCCAAACCCCAGACCCAGGGACTTGGGACGGAAAGGGCTGGCTCCAAGCCCCGTGTTCTCTCCTTCCACCGGGGGAAGTGCGGAACCAGAGTGGGTACATCTGGGGCTCACAGCCGCACAAGGTATTGCTGAGGCCTGGCCCCCAAACCCACCCTGTGCCCAAGACCTTGTCCACTCAACCCCCTCAGGAATGGGGCTTCCAGTTTAATCCATTTGGAAGGAAAAGGAGGATGCTTTTACTTAAGGAAAGAGAAAACTCTAAGACAGAACAAGAGTTACCTAGGAACAGCTGAGGTTCATCTGAATTTTCTACTTATACAGCCAGGGAAGGCTCTGTGGGGTGGTTTTAATGTTGCCATGTAAGGCACAAGCCACCAGACCACTGGTACCATGACCTGCTGTGTTCAGCCCCCCTCGCCTGGGGATAGGGCTGCCAGGTCAGAGGGCAGGACCACCTCCAAGCATGTCTACACCCCATCAGGTGTCCCAGGACTGCATCCAATGGGCAGACAGACAGATGGACACTCTCTCACCCCCAGGTCTGGCTGGTCTGACCCACTCTCCCTTCAGGTCATCTCTGCCCCATCCCCCACTGAGGCCCTCCCCCAGGACAACAGACCACTTCCCACACCCCAAGGCCTCCCCAGGCTCTTCCTTTGGGTGGGGCAACAGGAGAGGCAGCAGATTCCCAGGTGGCCCTCAGGCCAAAGCAGCAGAAGGGCCCAGGTCTGAGCCCCACGTTCTTGGATCCTGTCACCTCCCCCAGGAGTCTTTCATTTTGGTCCCTGCACAGGCCCCTCACACAGCATCCTGTTCAAACCCTTCTCTGTGCCTAGGGATACTGTTAGATCCACAACGACCAGCATTAAATGCCAGATTGGTTGTTTAATCACAGCCTCTCATGAGGAAGGCAGACTGGCAACAGTATGTCTTGTTTACATTCTATCCTGGGGCCCAGCACAACACCAGCGAGATTTATGAAACACCTGCGGCATCTGCTGCCCAGGCTGGGGGGCGAGTGGATGGCTGCATGGTGGGTAGGTGGGTAGATAGGGAGGGTGGTTGTTGGAAACAGACGGGTGGGTGGATGGAGAGATGATGGATGGGCCGACAAACAGGCGGATGGATAGATGGTCAGCTAAGTCATTCAAATGGACAAGAAGATGGACAGGTGGGCGGACACACGGGCAAACGGCAGGGCTGGAAATAAAAGTCTGGTGTGTCAAGATCCAAGTGCCCTGGTTTCTCGGCACTCCCCTCCTCCACTGCCCTGCTCTCAGATACTGCCTGGGCTCAAGCTGACAATGACGAGGGATGGGGTCAGGCTGCAGACCCAGGTGGCCTGACAGTCCCTCCCCAAGAGAGCTGTGTCGCTCCTTCCTGCCTCGTCCCTCGCTCAGACCTCAGTAGGTGTCCAAGAGCATGGAGCAGGACTCTGCCACCTCTTGTGAGCACAAGGGGCAAACAAAACAAAACACTCCTTCCCTCGCTCCTTCCCAAAATAGCCTTCTCGCCACCCAGACGCCGCTGGCTGGCTCTCAGATTTGAACCTGATGAGGCAGATTTTTTAGAGCCAGGGCTGGGCCTAGGGGAGGAAGGGGCATGAGCAGCTGTGACCCCACCCAGGTCCAGGTGAGGGAAGGACAAAGGTGACACCACCTCAGGAGGGGACTGGGTACTGAGCTTATAAGCCCTGTAGGGGGCTGAGAGCTTTGAGATCATTCAACGTTGTGGGTCCCCAAAGCCTCCCTGTGAGAAACTGAGGCACAGAGAGGAGAAGTAGCCATGTAAGGTCACACACATCAGAACTCAGGCCGATGTGGCTCCTCCTACACCCTAGGGCTCGTCATCCTGGGCTCTGCACAGGGGGAGTCCAGGGGGAGAAAGCGGACATTGTGGGCAGCCCAGGGAAGCCAGGGGAGGCTTCCTGGAGAAGATGGGACTCCAGAGAGGAGTCCATTTCTGCCCCAGCAAGGGAGAAGCAGAGCCCTGTGTGCAGCCCTGGGAAAGGGCTTGGAGCCCCAGGAGGGAAGGAGAAAGGGAAGACAAGTGAAGTTCAAGTCAGACCCAGGCCAAGCACAGGCAGGGCAACCCTGTAATCTGCACTCTGCCTGGACCCCAAGGAGACCCGGGTGACTGGGTGACTCAGCCCAAGTGATTGCCCCCGTGTCACCCCTTCTCATGGGCACATCAAGGGCGGTTTGCGTGAGCCAGGGTGGGTGTAAGTAGATAAACTCCATTCCCCATGCCCAGATCTGAGCTGAGTGGCAGCTCCAGGCCCTCTCTTCAGCCAACTGGGCCCTACAGAGCCCTTGAGCAGCCCCCCACTACACTGCTGAACACACAGAAGCTGGGTGGGCCTCAGGCCATGTGGGCCACACCCGACTCCCACTGCTCCCCAGTAAGCCCACTGGCACCCCTTTTCTGTAGCTCCTCCTCCATCCAAGCCTCACTACTCCACAGGGCAAAAGATACCAAGGAGCAAAGAGCCAGCCAGCACCTGCCTTCTTGGGTTCAGCCACACCCTCCAAGAAGCAATGACTCAGTTCTGGCTGCTGTTCTCTCATGAACAAGACAGGTCCTTATGGACCACCTCTGCGAAATGGACCAGCTGACTCCAGAGCCCAAGCTCTGCAGCTGTCAGGCCTGGACTCACCCATGGCACACCACCCGCAAGTGGCAGGGCCAGTGTCCACGAAGTAAGGCAGGTCCGCCCTGAACTGTTCCCTGCCAAAGTCCTAAGTCTGTCACTAGAAGCCCTGGACCTGGCTTCTAGGGCCCGCCCATTTTGGGTGCTGTCCACGGTGCTGACATTCCCTGTGGTAGATTGGGGGCTCAGTGAGTACACGGGGAGGGCTAACACTGGCTGAGGCAGCCATGGAGGGGGTGGTCCTGGCAAGCTCCCCACGGGAATGAGATGAGAAGTAGGTTTGGATACAAAATTTAAAGTTTTGTGGAAAGACAAGTTAGCAAGAAAGGCATTCTAGGTCAAAGGAACATGTGCAAAGTCACTGAGTCTTGGGAGCCTTGAGAATGTCAAATGAATTCATAGGCAAGAAAGTGTTTTGTGATCTCAAGCACCCATGTGGATGGTCCCCTAATCTTCAGCTGTTGTAGGGGACAACAGCTAGGGGTGGCTCCAGGCTAGAGTCCCAGCCCCCTGAGACTAGACCCAAGGCTTTCTCTACCCCACCACAGGGTATCCTTCAAATTTCTGAAACAAAGCCCATGCCTGGGATTGAGGATATAGGGTGGGCTTCCCTATTCTTTTTGTCCTCTACCTCAGCCATGTTGATTAAAAATAGAGAATACTTCCCTACCCCTCCTCTCTGGCAGCCAGGCACTGGATCCCTGGCCTCTGGCTTGGACTCTGCCCCATGTTGGTATGCAAAGATCTCTAGGATTTACTGTCATTAGAAAAAAGCAAGAGACAACAGTGATTGAGCATCCTGCCTTTTGTGCAATAAAGGGAAGATAATATATATTTGTGTGTGCACTGGAAACACAAGATATTAATAAAAACGATTCCCTATTATTTGCAAGAAGAAAATAAAGCAGAATGGATGGAGATGGCATGGAACAGGGTGGGCAGGAGTGGGAATCCCAAAAAAACACCTTAATGTCCTCTCTTAATGTCTAAACTATGTAAATGTGTTGCCCATTCAATAAAATAGCTGGTCATAGCTGTCATATTTGTTGATTTTTATGTGACCCTAGGCACATTTCTGGAGGCACATTATATTGCCAATAAAACAGAGCCTCAACCTCTCTGGAATATTATTATATTGATTAAATGGGAGAATCTCTAAGAAGCACTTAGAGCACTACCTCCCAGCTAGCAAGCTCTCAGTACTAACAGCCCACAATGAAGACTGGTGACACGTCCTCCAGCTCCTTTGCCTAATGCACAAAAACATCAGGATAAAACCAAAATATTAGATGTATTTTTCACTCAGTCAACAGGCATTTGCTGATTAACCATACTGCATGCTGGAAGTCATTAAAGGGCTCAGCACACGAGACAACTACTCCTCCACAGGTGGCCGTGGGGACATGTGTATCTTTTGACCATCCCCAGTTTCCAGATGGGAAAACTAAGGCTCAGAGAAGTCAAGCCATCTGCCTAAGGGGGTCTCAGAGCTAGTTAGTAAAGGAGTCCAGTTCCTCCTAGCTTCTCATGGGGCTCTCAGCCCTACTGCCCCAAAAGGCCATCCTCAACCCCCAGCTTGTGACAGCCACCAGCACTCTCATGTGTCTTTGGTAGAAATGCAACAAAAATGCTCAACTCAAAATAACTTCCAGAGGTCTCTGTGAGAAAATGGCAGATCCAGGTCTCAAACCCAGGTGGTGGGCCCCAGAGTACCAGCTATCCAACCACGAGGCTTCAAACCACCCCAGTAGGGTCCACTCATGCAGGCCACCAAGGCATGGAGCTCCTAGCACATGTGAGTGCTGTTCTAAACACCAAGGACCCGGGTCAGGCCTGCACACCTCCTGCTGTGCTGTATACGTACACCCTGTGGTCAAGCCTGCATCCCCACAGAGCTCCCATTTCACTGTGGGGGGGACGATTTCCCCACCCCAACTCAGTGCTTTGGGCCATTTCCGTTTTCCAGACAGCCAGGTCAGACAGCCGAAGGCTCAGACACTAGTCCCTTCAGTGGTCAACTCTGGCCCTGGCCCAGGACATCAGCCAGAGCCTCTTGGGACCACCTGCACTGGCTATATGAAAAGCACACACAGTGGGGTTGTGTGTGCCAGCTCCTGGGCTGACCCTGGCCATAGCCCTGGGAAGGGAGCAGGGCAAGCTCCGCTCTTGGGCCTCAACTTCCCACTGAGTAAGAATCACCAGGGAGGTGTCGTAAATGCTGATCACTCCAGCACCAGCCCTAGGGAACTTGGAGTTTCAAGGGTGGTCCCAGGAGAGGCCAGTAGGGACTACAATACTGAGGCCAAGGCCTGCAAGAGGCCTGGTGAAGGTAGCACGCTGGAAATGTACGCTCTGTCACCTTCCAGTGGTGGGACCTTGGACAAGTCCCCAGGCCAACTGGGGCCTCTATCTCCAGGCTGCAACGTGGTTCATTTGGCCTGGCAGGGTGGGATGCGGTGGTACCCAAGCCAGAGGGTAAATGGAGGTGGGCTCTCTGTGCTCCAGGCAAAGTGGCTGAGGGTGTGGGGATGGGCATCCACCCTGCCGACCAGCAGCTGCTCATTCAGTAAAGGGGGCTCCAGTCCTGAGCCACCAGCCAGCCACCCGACACACTAGGGCAGGGCCAGCCCCTTCCACTGGCCTCGAACCCCCCAGACCCAGGCAGCATCGCATTGCACCTACCTCTGCTTCTGCCATCCCATCTCTTTTGGCTCTGTCCCCACAGCCTCCCTTTTATAAAGACGCTTGTGATTACATGGGCCCCACCTGGATAACGGGGCTCCTCCCTAGAGTAAAGCCAGCTGATTAGCAACCTTAATTCCACCTGCAACTTTAATTTTCCCTTTGTAAGGGAATGCTTCTGCCCCCTTCTCCTCCTGGGGAATGTCCTGGCTAGTAGCGCCTTTGCCAGGACGTCCCCACATCCATGGCTTCCCTGCTGGGAGGTGGGGGCTGCCCAGCCACCAGGCCCATGAGATGACCCACTGCCCCTGACCCATTTTTCAACAATGATACCATTAACTCGCCAGGGGCCCCACTTTCTCTCCTCCCTGAACCGACCCAAGAGAGTGAAATGATTCACCCCCGGGGAGGTCTGGCTGAGGTGGGCTGGGTCTGCCGTGGCCCGGCTGAGCCAGGAATGGAAAGAGAATGGAGAGGCAGCTCCCTCCCTGGCAGCAAACCCAGGGATGCCATCCCTCCACCGTACCATCCATGGCTCCCTTACAAAGGCCAGCACATGAGGCCAAGAGGAGCGCCACGAGGCTCCGCTCACAGGAGGACCCTACAGGTGTGCACTGTTAGCCCACTGCAGAGATGGGAAGACTGAGGCCATGTGAGCAAAGCAGGGTCAGCAGCCTCAGGAGAAGGAACCGCCAGCACCAGGATGCTCTCCATGGCGGCTGCAGACACTGGTTCCCGCTTCGCCACCCAGGCAGCTCAGTCTCCGGAAGCTTCTTTTATCCAGACAGAACAGAACAGGGTTGTAGAAGATGTCTGTGACCCTGACGTTGTACTTCTAGCAACTGATCCCATGGGGGACATTGGACAAGTGTGCAATGTGGACAAGCACAGTCATCACAGCGTTCCTTATAATGGCGAGGACCAGAGACACTCTGCGCCTCTGCACGGGAGAGCCACTAATGAGGCTCGTTGGGATTCCAGGGCACAGATGGGTCAGCACGCGGCACTGCGCACGCACATTGTCGCACTTGCGTGTGCGCCTCACTCTACTGCTCCGCGCTTTACTGCACTTTGCAGAGAGTGTGTTTTTTACAAATTGAAGGTTTTTGGCAACGCTGCATGGAGCAAGTCTATCGGCGCCATTTTTTCCAACAGCCTGTGCTCACTTCTCCATGTCAGCATTTTTAAGTGTTTTCTTTAATCGAGATATGGACATTTTTAAGACATAATGGTATTGTACGCTTAATAGACTAAAGTGTCGTGTAAATATAATGTTCACATGCACTGGGAGAGCCAAACATTTGTGTGGCTCACTTTATTACAATATTCCCTTTAGTTATTTATTTACTGCGCTATCTCTGCAGTATGCCTATCCATATCATTTTTGTTTTGTTTGAGGTTCAACCTTGTCCGTTGCACTCAGAAGCTTTCTTTTCCTGCTCACTTCTCTTCACCACCCCTCAAAGATGTTGCAGGTTTGGTTCCAGACCACCACCATGAAGCAAATATCACAATAAAGTGAGTTTTGTTTTCTAACGTGCATAAAAGTTATGTTTATACTATATTGTTGTCTATTAAGAATGCAATAGCATTATGTCTAACCAATGTATACACCTTATTTCAAAATACTTCATTACTAGAAAATGCTAACGATCCTCTGAGCCTTCAGTGAGTCACAGTGTTTTTGTTCGTGGAAGGTCTTGCCTTGAAGCTGATGGCTGCTGACTGACCAGGGTGGTGGTTGCTGTAAGTCAGGGTGGCTGTGTCAATTTCTTAAAATACAACAACCATGAAGTTTGCCACATTAATCGACTGCTTTCATGAAAGATTTCTCTGAAGCATGTGATGCTGTTTGACAGCATTTTACCCACAGTAGAACTTCTTTTAAAATTGGAGGCAATCATCTCAAACACTGCTGCTGCTTTATCAACTAATTTGGTTTAATATTCTAATTCTTTTAGCTGTCATTTCAACAATTTTCATAGCAGTTTCACCAGAAGTAGATTTCATCTCAAGAAACCACTTTTCTCATCCATAAGAAGCAAGTCCTCACCCGTTCAAGTTTAATCATGAGATTGCAGCAATTCGGTCACATCTTCAGGCTGCACTTCTAATTCCAGTTCTCTTGCAATTTCTACCACATCTGAAGTTTCCTCCTCCACTGAAGGCTTGAACACTTGAAAGTTATCCATGAGGGTTGCAATCAACTTCTTCTAAACTCCTGTTAATGTTGATATGTTGACCTCCTCTCATGAATCACAAACGTTCTTACTGGCATCTAGAATGGTGTGTCCTTTACAGAAGGTTATCAATTCACTTCACCCAGATCCATCAGAGGAATCACTATCTCCAGCAGCTATGGACATACAAAATGTGTTTCTTAAATAATATGATTTGGAAGTCAAAATTACTCTTTTATCTGTGGGCTGCAAAATGGATGTTGTGTTAGGTATGAAAACAACATTCATCTCCTTGGACATCTCCATAAGAGCTCTTGGCTGACTAAGTACATTATCACTGAGCAGTAATATTGGAAAAGATTCTTTTTCTCTGAGCAGTAGGTCTCAATAGTGGGCTTAAAATATTCAGTAAACCATGCTTTAAACAGAGGTGCTGTTGTCCAGGCTTTGTTCTTCCATTTCTAGAGCACAGGCTGAGTAGATTTAGCATCATTCTTAAGGGCCCTAAGATTTTCAGAATGGTAAAAGAGCAGTGGCTTCCACTTAAGTCACCAGCTGCATTAGATCCTAACAAGAGAGTCAGCCTGTCCTTTGAAGCTTTGAAGCCAGGCATTGACTTCTCCTCTCTAGCTATAGAAGTTCTAGGTGATATCTTCTTCCAATAAAGGCTGTTTCATCCACATTGAAAATCTGTTGTTTAGTGTAGCCACCTTCAATCAAAGATCTTAGCTAGATCTTCTAGATAACCTGTTGCAGCTTCTCTGGCACTTGCTGCTTCACCTTGTGCTTTTATGTGACAGAGACAGTTTCTATCTTTATACGTCATGAACCAGTCTCCACTAGCTTCTAACTTTTCTTCTGCAGCGTCCTCACCTCTCTCAGCCTTCACAGAATTGAAGAGAGCTAGAAAGCCTTGCTCTGGATTAGGCTTTGGCTTAAAGGAGTGTTTTGACTGGTTTGATCTTCTATTCAGACCACTAAAACTTTCTCCATATTGCACTTTCTTATTATTCCTGTGATCACTGAAGTTGCACTTTTAATTTCCTTCAAGAACTTTTCCTTTGCATTCAGAACTTGACCAACCATTTGGCACAAGAGGCCTCACTTTTGGCCTAGCTCGGTTTTCGACATGCCTTCCTCACTAAGCTTAGTCATTTATAGCTTTGGATTTAAAGACCTATGTGTGTCTCTTCTTTTCATTTGAGCTCTTAGAATCCACTGTTGGGTTATTAATTGGCCTAATTTCAATATTGTTGTGTCTCAGGGAACAGACAGGCTCAAGGAGAGGGAGAGAGGCAGGGGGTGGCCAATGAGTAGAGCAGTAAGAACACACACATTTATTGATTAAGTTTACTGCATTATATGGGGTGTGGCTCATGGTGCCCCAAAACAATGATAACAGTAACATTAAAGATCACTGATCACAGAACACTATAATTTATATGATATTATAATAATAATGTAAAAGCTTGGAATATTGGGGGAATTACCAAAATGTGACACAGAGACACGAAGTGAGCACATGCTTTTGGAAAAATGGTGCCAATAGACTTGCTTGAGCCAGGGTTGCCACAAACCTTCAGTTTGTAAAAAAATGCAATATCTGTGAGGTGCAATAAAACAGGACACGCGTGTACATTGTACTAAGTATTGTAAGCAATCTAAAGATCATTTAAAGTGCATGGAGGATGTGCATGGGTTACATGCAAATACTACACCATTTCACATCAGGGACTTGAGCGTCTGTGGGTTTGGGTATCTGTGGGGGTCCTGGGGCCAGTTTCCCCCAGATACTGAGGGACAAGTGTATTTGAAAAGGAAGCGTGTGGACAAATAACATTTGGGGTCTAAGAACCATTGATTTTGGAGGTAGGAGATCAAATCTTTTTTTCCTCATCTGTATTTTCTAATTTTTCTTACAATAAGTATGTATTAGCAGGGTGTGATTAAAATGTTTTGTTTTGTTTAAGCTAAAAAAATCGGGATGATCAAACGCAGGTAGTCTGATCTCTCACCAGCATCTTCTCCAGCTCTGGGGTTTGCTGACCTCCTGGGAATGTTCCCATCACTATGCAGGGACAGGGCCCTGAGCTGGCCCGTGACACACACCTGCAGCCGCCTGGGTCCTCCTCTGAGCCCTGAGCCACGTGGAGTCCTCTGCTCTGTTTTACATCCTGCTCATCCATGGGCCCCCTTCCCTTACCCCTTCCCAGATCCACAACTGTTCTAATAACAATGTCAGTGACCAGGGGAAAGCATAAACATGACAGCAACCACTGGCCTGTCTGGGTGTCACCCACCATTCTGCTCCACCATTTGCTGCCCAAGGCAGCAAAATGAGTCCATTTGCAGAGAATATCCAGGCTCCATGCTGCCTGGGGACTGATGGTTTGCATGCTCTAAAATTCCTCTGTTGAAGTCCTAACCCTTAATGTGATAGTATGTGGAGGTGGGGCTTGGGGAAGTGACCAGGTTCAGAAGAGGCCATGAGGGTGGAGCCCATGGTGGATCACTGTCCTTAGAATCAGAGGAAGGGACCGATCTCTCTCTCTCATCTTTCTTCTTTCTCTCCGCCATGTGGGGGCACAGCAAGGAGGCCCCGGGCTGCAACCTGGCAGTGGGCCCTTCTAGAGCCCTCCTGCGGGCACCCTGACCACGGACTTCCAGCCTCCAGAGCTATGAGAAATAAACGTCTACTGTTTGCACTCCCCGGTCTATGGTATTTTGTTATGGCAGCCCCAGTGGACAAAGACAGGGTGCTAGGGCCAGGCAGACAGATGCCAGGGTCTCCTGGAGCCACCTGTCTGAGGGCCAGGGGACCTTGCCCTTCACTTTCAGAGATGGGGAGCCTGGATCTCTGTCACACCTGGGCACACAGCTATTGAGAGAGGAGCTGGGCCTTGAACCAGGACCCCAGGACCCCCAGCTCCTGGCTCTGCCCAGGACACCTCTGCCACCCCTGACCTGGCCAGATGGCCTTCCTCCTCCCTTCTTCTGTTCTGATTGAGGCCGTCCTCTGCTGCCACATTTGTGAGAGCCACCAGGTGCTTTGACAGGGCCCAGGCTGTTGGTCACTAAAGCCCCAACATCCCAGTGGCCCTGGTGCCTGGCAGAGAAATGGGGCTTTGTCCTGCACTGGCCCCATGTCAGCAAGCGCTTCCCTGAGAACCGCAGTGAAAGGCCATCTCCCTCCCTTGCCTGGCACCTGGGGACCTGGCTCTTCCTCCCCACAAAGCCTTCCCCATGCTAGGCCCCCTCCCCCCCTCGGGCTCCCTGACAGCAGACACAGTCTGGGCTACTAGAAATAGCACCGGCCATAGAGTCAGACACACTAGGACTCAGTCCCAGCTCTACGCTTTTTGGCTGAGCGAGCTATAGGAAAATTACCTCATTTCCCCAAGCCTTGGTTGTCCACCAACCCCAAAAGGAGCAGAGGGGAGGACTGAATGAGGTAATAAGGTCCCCGACAGGGCCCTACTCCAGGGCACAGGCAGTGCCTGACCTGGAAACACAGGAGACACGCGGGGGCCAGGGCTGGGCTGGGGGAGAAGAGCATGATGGGCAGGAGGGGAGATGTCCCCCACACCCTGCTGCCCACCCTTCCCCAAATGTACTCTGCAGTCCCAATGGGATCAATGTTCCTCAAATTCACATGTTGAAACCCTAACCCTAACGTGACAGTATTAGAAGGTGGGGCCTTAGGTCATGGGATGGCCCTCATGAATGGGGTCAGTGTCTGTCTGAGAGGCCAGAGAGCAAGGTTGCTCTCGCCACGATGTGGAGATCCAAGGAGAAGTCAGCCGTCTGAGCCGGTCGTGCACCCTGTGGAAGTAGAGCTGGACTTTGTGGGCCCCCCTGATGAAGGTTGCATTTTTCTTGCCTCTATACTATTCTTGCCTCACTGTCACCCGTGAGTGTGCGCCCTTGTGCTGCAGATGAGGAAACTGAGGCACAGGCGCTGAGTCACACCAGGAATGAGGGCCAGTGCTGGGCTCCTGAGCGGGCCCATCTAACCCCAGGGCCTGTGGCTCTCTCCACAACTTGTCCCGTGGGCTAGTCTGACCCCAGATGCCAAGAAGTATTCATCACTCAGCTCTCCTGGGCTGCTGGCTTGTTTAAACCTCAAGAGGCAGCTCAAGGCCCAGAGAGGAACATAATTCCTCTAAATGCCAAGCATTTGGCTGAGGGAGAAAAAGTGGGCTGGACACCCTTACAAGGAGGAAGACAAATAAATCAGATGCTCCCCAGTCCTCACAGTCAGAGAGCAAGACATCGCACCCCAGCCCGACAGGCCCAGCCCCAGCCAATGACAGCCAGCGGAAGTTGATGCCAGGTGGGTTCCGGGAGAGCTCCTGCACCCGACAGGCCCAGCTGGCACCTACCTCTGCTCTTCCCCCTCCCGCATAGAAAGCAGGATGAGGATCAGCAGGTGAGAGCCACTCGCTGAGGACAGGGTGCAGGAGACTGCAAGCTGTCCGGAGCCCTGACAACTTCCCATGGAGCCACACCAGCCCAGCCTGCTGCCCCCTGAACTCTTGTTATATGGGAAATTCCAAATAACTCTGACTTTTCTTATAAGACAACACAGTCTTTTCTGATACAAGTAGCAATCGTTCAACCCCAGGCCGCTGGGCATGCCCATCCCTGGTCACTCACAGCTTAGCATTTGCTCAGAGAGGTTAAAGCACTTGCCCACAGTCACATAGCCTGTGATTGAGGGATCAAGATTTGAACCCAGATCTTCTCAAAGGTGCCCAGGGTCCTCCCTCATGGCAGGTGGACTGAAGCAGGAGCAGGCAGCCAGGGGAAACAGGGCTCCGGGCTGGTTCACTCAGCAATGAGCAGGCGCCAGCTGAGCCCTTCCTGTGCCCCAAACCCTGATTTAGGAGATGCTTCAAAGAGGAAGTCATGGTAGAGGCTGCAGCCCCCAACTCTGCTCTGTCCACAGCCCATGCCTCACCTGCAGCCAGGGCATCTTTCTCCAATCCACCTCCCGCCACATCTGAGTGACAGAGCGTCCTGGGTGAGGTGAGCACTCGCCGTGTGCCAGGAACAGGCCTACCTGTGCATGCCGTCTGGGGCCCACAGTTCCCACCCCCATCAGACCTCTTCCCCTGCACCATCTGGCCCCACCCCATGCCTATGGGCCCTCAAGAGTTGTGCCAAGGCCAGCAGAAGCTGGCAGCTTCCCTTCCAGCTGGCAGCACCTCTGCCCAGAGCCAGCCAAGTGCAGCCTCCAGGCTTGGCCTTGGTCAGCAGTGGCAGGAGCACAGGGACCAGAAGGTCCAGTGCTGGGGTCCTCCAGGGGTGGCAGAGGGGCAGGCAGGGCCCAGATTCAGGGAGGAGCCTTCCCACAGGCACCACCCAGCCTTGATCTTCCTGGTCACTTTCCCCAGGAACTGCAGCCAGGGCCATTGTCCTGGGCCTACAGGTGGCAGCTCCTGGTGAATTGCCCTCACATCTCAAGGGGCCATGAATGTAGACAGCAGAAGGGCCACCTTGGGGATAGTCCTAGGTTGGGGGAGAGGCGGGAAGAGTAGGGACCAGGGAAGAGGTGGCCCTACCTGCCAGGGCTTCAGTGGCTCAGACCTGCCTCTCCTTCCCCACTGCCACCACCCCACACAAAGCCTCCACCTGCGCAGTCCCCACCAGCCCCCCACCTCCCCTCTGGCCCTGCAGCCCACACATGTCACCTGCTGCCAGGGGTGTCCTCCTCAAATACACTCACCACAGGACACTGATTGTTTGCTCAGCCCAGGGAGCCTGTGTCTCACTGTGTGCCACGCATGTACCTGTGTGCTGTTTGTCCACACTCATGATCCCCACGTGGCAGGGGAGGAAACCAGGGCCCAAAGAGGGCGAGTAACTTGTCTAGAGCTACTCACTACTAGATGGCCCCTCCAGGACTGTACCCAAGTGGTTTAATTATCCCATCCCAGAGCTATGCCACCTCCCTCTGGCTCCAAGGTCTAGGGTGCAAAATCCAAACTCCTCCGCACAGCTTCCACTGCCCCAGCCACTGGCCTGGGGCTCCCTGCACCCTCCCCCTGCCACCTCCTCCTCGCAGCCTTCTCCTCCCACAGGGCAGATCTCCAGATTTGCAACTGTCCTCCCAAGCACATGCGTGGCCTCCAGGTCTGCCCTCTCTGCCTCAGAGCCAACAGTGTCCAGCATGATGTCTAGCACAGCACACGGCAGGCAAACGTCACACACTGTGCACACATTGCGTGCCATGTGCAGGTACCAGCCAAGCAGCTCCCCACATCATCTCAATTAATCCTCACAAAATCTCTAGGAAGCAGCCACCATTCTACCCATTTCCCCTACGGGAATGCCAGGCTCTGTGCTACAGTCTGTTCAACAAGGAAGAAGCCAACAGGGACACACAACACCCCCAAGGAGGCTGCGCCCACAGCTGGCTCTAACCACTGGTGTGCTAGCACACCACAGTGGCCTGGGCCGACTGGTGAGGCCCCAGGTGAAGAAAGATGGACTCCTACCCATATGGGAAGCTTCCGGTGGCACCACTAGAACCAGGCCAGGCCCTTCAGCTGCCCTGGGATTTGGAGGTTAGCAGGTGCTGTGGGCTGAGCAGGGTGGATGAGGGGTACAGGGAGAACCCCAGATCCACAGGAAGCAGGATTGCCCTCCCAATTGGACCACCCACCACTGCTTGCAAACACCTGCCATTCAGATTTGTGGGCTGCTGTTTTTCAAGGATTTGCTTTTCTGAAAGACCTGGAGAATATTCTAGAACAGTTAAATATAGCTCTCATCAAAGCTGTCCCATTTACATGCCTATGTTCATTCAAGAAACATTCTCCAAAGGCCTGCTTAGCACCAGACACTGAGGGGTGGGGGATGGCCTTAGCCACCATGAGATGAAGAAGCTGGGCCCTGCCGAGAGGTGCTGGGGACAGGAGATGAAGACTGGCTTGGGAAGAGCAGAGCACAACACAGGATGACAGGTGCTGAGCTGACAGGTACCCTGGAGCTGCAAGGACACACAGGAGAGGCACCTAACCAGCCAGAGGCTGACAGAGGAGGCGTCTTTAGTGGTTAGGAACACGCTGCCCCAACCTGTGACTCAGTCTGCATGGGACAGGGGTAAACTGAGGGACAGGGCTGAGCGGCAAGCCAGAGCTCAGACTTCAAGGGCCATGGTGAGCAATGCTTGTATGCTGTGGGCCACTGGAAGCCATCAATGGCTTCTGAGCAGGGGAGCAACTTGACCTGCCCTGATGGGTGGGCAGCTTGCTGGATATCAGCAGGGGCCTTGAGCCATGTCAAAAGTGCACACAATTGGGAGATGGCTACGTGGGTAGCATTCTCTCCCAAGGAGGTTGCTGGGGCAGGTGTCCACTCTGGGTTGTCTGGCACCCCACACCACAGTGGAGGATTGTCCAGTACAGTGTAGAGGAGGCTACGGGGCCCAGGACTAAGGCTTACAGCCCACCAGCTTCGGACGTCTCCTCACCAGATGGGGCGAGGAGCAGGCGTCTGGACACCAGGCAGGAAGAAGGCAGCCAGAGAGAGTACTGCCCACCCTGCCCCTGCCAGTAGCTTCTCCCTGTTCACGCCCCCCTCCCCTCGGCTCTTTCCCTTCTGAAGTGCTCCCCTGTGGACAGCACTTCCCATCTCAGCTCCATCTTCTCTTCTGATTCTTTTCCTGGGGACTCCAGGGACATCCCAAGATGCCAAATGAAGCAGCACGTGGCCTCTCCCTTCAGCAGCAGGTTGGAGGGTTTCTGTCACCAGCCACTGGACTTCAGAGCCAACCTGTCTATGGGCTTATTTCACATACAAGAAGACCAAAGCCCAGACAGGGAAGCAGATCTGCCCAAGGGATTGGAGCCAACCATGTGTTACCAGGTCGCATCCAAGATGTGTGGTAGCTGACCACAGCTTGGGGGTCAAAGGGCTACCCCTGTCACAGGAGGTATGTGAGCAGAGTGTGCAGGGCCTCTGAACAGGCCACCAGTGGGTCCCTTCCTCCCCAGGAGTCTGGACTCATCGTCCCCTAAGTCTCAAGGCAGGAGTGAGATGGGGAATGCAGCCACACCCCCTTCTCCCAGTCATCTTCCTACGATTGGTCTAAGTGTGACCATGAGGCACAGCCCTGTCCAATGAGGAAGAGACATAAGTTACTAGAGGGGGATTTAGGAAAATTTGTTAAAAAGACAATGTCAGCTGCCATAACTCTTCTGACCTTTGCCCTGCCTTCTTCCTGCCTGAAACAAATGCCAATACATTACAGATGACAAAGTCAAAAAATATCAAAGAAGGCCAGGTCCCAGGTGGTGTACCCTGGGGACTGGCACCATCACTCACCAGACATTCCGCCTACACATCACCTGGGAACTCCATGGCCTCTGATTTCTTCCAAGTCAGCAGCACTTCAGTGTGGTCCTCACACCAACACAACATTACTCAGCGAACCCTCAATGAAGGCATGAGAGCACATTCTTTTGTGCAATTTAGCACCAAACATTTCTGATAATAGCATTATAATATAACATGATAGAACATTATCTGATGATATCACATTTGACATGTTTGCATTTTGTCCTTTCTCCTAGGAAGCGACAAGTAAATTTGAACCTCTATCACAGTCAATATGAAAAGTTAGTATACATGAACCACACATGCACCCCAGATTTTGGGGCTGGCTTTATACCTTATTTTTATGTCTTTCTGTTATAAGCCAAACCAAAACCTTCCTAGAAGAAAAAAGGTTAAAAATAAGCTAAAAACATGAACATATATATATAACAAATGCTAATACAAGAAAGCAGGCATAACAGTAATATCAGAAGGAAAAAACAACTTAAGGCAAAAAGCATTAAACACAATAAACCAGCATTTTTGTATAGGCAAGCTTACATCCACCAAGAAGAAATAAAAAACATGAACCTTTATGTACCTAACCACATAGCTTCAAAATACATGAAGCTAAAATTATCAAAAATACAAGAAGAAACTGATAAGTCACAGTGACAAAGCATGGAAAGAGACACTAATGGATCCCCCTCAGAAATTAAATAGACCTAATAATAATGATGGTTAAATTATAAAGTAAATGAGGTGAGCTGATGTGATGATGCTGAGGATTGTAGTGAAGTGGAAAGAGCACGTGCTCCATTTAAGGCATAAAAATTAACAAAATAATGATAATTAAAAATACCATATCTGCTAAACTCAACATGTATGCAGGCTAACTGAGCCAGTAATCACTAGCTTTCAAGCCATGAAAATGATCTGAATAAGATAATAAGTTTGATTTAATATATTTGTGTAGTACTTTATACACAACAAAGAGATAAATGTTCTTTTCAAATATCCATGGAACTCTAAAAAAGTAATTACTGAGCTACAAGAAAAATTCCAATAATGTTTAAAACATAAAAATTATGCATTAGAAATGTGTCTACAGAGAGTGAACCTCCAATACATGTTAGCTATTTTAAATGTTTGCAATGCAATAACTAACTCAATCTTCTCAACAACTTTGAGGGCTATTGTTGTGTTGTTGTTATTAGGTTATTAAGTATGAAATGTCCAACTTCATACTTCTGAGGTATTTTATTTTAACATTTCTTGTGTTATTTTTATTGTAAAGGTACATCCTCATTCTTTCAAATGCACATTTTGACTAGTGATTATCTTTCAATTTTTTTTTATTTCTTTATTTTTTTTTTCTATTTTCAGTTGGCCAATTAACTTTTTTTTTTTTATTTTTAGTAGAGACGGGGTCTCACTCTTGTTCAGGCTGGTCTCAAACTCCTGAGCTCAAATGATCCACCTGCCTCGGCCTCCCAGAGAGCTAGGATTACAGGCATGAGCCAACGCACCCGGCCTCTTTCAATTTTTTTAAAACAATTTTTGTATAACCATAGATAAGTCAAAAATTTATATTGTTTTCAAATATGAGTTCCATCGTAAAGCCAATTCAATATAGACAGCTCAAAATATCAACAAAGTGTTTGGGAAGGATGTGGTTAATGAACACATAGTATGTCAATCGTTTAAAAAGTTCTGGTAATTTTAATCTTAAAAATGAACCATGAGTGAGATATGCAATGTCTGGAGGATGGTCACGCTTGAAGTTCTGACTCGAGGGGGAAGGGGGGACATGGGAAATATATGTAACTTTAACATTTGTACCCCCATAATATGCTGAAATAAATGGAAAAAAAAATGAACCATGTGGATGATCTGAGACCAAGGTGAATAACAATAAACTAAAAACTGTAGGGGAAGGGAATTCATCTCAACCTACACACAAAGTAACAACAAGGTTTGACATTACTATTCCAACAATATTAGACCATTTAAAACAAATCAACAAGATAAAGAAGCTGGATAAGATGGGTGCTACATAAATTAAACAAATATCAAAAGAAAAATCATCTCGAAGCTTGCCTTTCTTTGTTGTCATGACATAAAGGCGACCCATTTCTCCACCGTATTGTTACTTGTGATAAAAAATGGATTCTTTTTGAAAATCACAATGAGTGGATAAAGATAAAGTGCTGAAACACAGTCCAAAACCAAATATTAATCAAAAAAGGTAATGGTGTCTGTTTGGTAGTCCAGCACTGGTATTATCCACCACAGCTTCATAAAACCTAGTCAACTGATTACAGCAGATGTCTACTAAAACCAATTGGATGAAATGATGAAGGCTTATGATTAAACAGCTGAGACTCGTCAATAGGGGCAGGCCAATCCTCTTAAGAGACAGCACTCAACCAGATGCCGCACAAACAACACTGCTTAAACTACAGAGACTGGACTTAGAAACTCTCTGTCATCTACTGTATTCACCAGACTTTACACCAACTGACTACCACTTCTTCCAGACTTTGGACCACTTACGACAAGAAAAAATATTCAATTCTCAACAAGCTGTGAAAATACCTTTTGCAATTTCATCGCCACTCACTCTTCATGCATCTTCACTGCTGGCATAAATGAGCTACCATTAGGATGACAAAACTGCGTCAATAGTTTAGACACACGTTTTGATTAAATGTACCACTTCTTGTTTGAGATAGAATAAACAAAACTTTTGATTCAAAATCAGACATTTCATATCTAATGACCTAATATCATTTTCATTTTATAGATGGCAAAAGCCAAGGCAGAGAGAAGCTGAATTATATGCCCAATGTCACACAATTAATAAATGACCAAGACAGAAGAATACATAGACTTATCTAATCACCATGCTAATGAAAGTGTGTGTGCATATATGTGTGTGTAACTTCAAAACACACCTCAAATAACCCTTAGATTAAAAAAAAATTCACAAATTATTTATAAATAAACAATAATGAGAGAACTATGGGATGCAGCCAAAGTGGCACACTGAGGAAAACATATAGCCTTTAGCACATTTATCAAAAAAAAAAAAAAAAAAACAGAGAGAGAGAGGAAAAACCTAGTGTCTGTCAGTGCATGAAGCTAGGAAAAAAATAACCCTAAAGAATGTAAAATAAGTACTTAATAAAGATAAAAGCAAAAATCAATAAGATAGATAACATACTATAATAAAACCGACAGCTATTTTTTTAAAAGATTAATAAATGTTGGCAACTAATTCCAAATATTTTCAAACAATGTAAGAGCCAAAGAAAACACATGTGCACACCAGAGCCTGTGAGAGAGCCAAGTGTTGCATCCTTCTCTATACTGCAACCTGCTGCCAACTGTCACCTCTTGGAAGTGGGGCTGAGGGGCTGAGAAATGAGCCTTCCACTTCTATGCTATATTCTGTTTGATTTTTCTTAAGTTTTTACTATGCAAATTTTGAAGTATATACCAAGGCAGAGAAAAAAGAATAATTAACCTCTAGATATGAATAATCAAGCTTCAGCAATTAAGAACTCGTGGCCAATCTTGTTTAATCTAGATGCCCACCTACTTTCCTTGTGATGCAGGTTGTTTTAAAGCAAATCTCAGACATGTCATCCATAAATGCTTCCGTATCTCTTAAAGATAGGAACTCATTTATTTTATATAGCCATATTAAAATAATCACACCAAAAAGTTAACATTAATGTGTGTGCATAGGTTTAAAATACAGAAGTGTGGCATGATGCCTATTTAAAAATCCAGTTAAGAAAAGGGTTCAATCATGATAGATTTAACAGACCTCAAAACATGCTGAAGGAGACAGGATCCCCCACAGCCTGCAAATGGGGACACCGAGGCTGAGGGCAATGGAGTGACCTCCATGCCACGCCCAGCTAGTCAGAGGTGGAGGAGGGACTTGAGCCAAGGCCCCCCCATGACCTGTTGGGAGCGGGGTCCACTCTACCATGGCAGGCTTTCAAAATACAGCCAGATTTTGAGAATGACAATAGGTGAATTAACACATTTAGGCAGCAAAATATTCTTGACTCTCATAAGATAAACTCAGATTCATGTGTGACACAGCAGAGAAGCAACACTTGTTGGGTGACTTGCACATGACAGGCACTGGACAGCTCTTTCATTTCCCTGATCTCACACCATCCTCACAGCGGTCCCAGGAGGCTGTTTTGAGCTGAACTGTGTCCCCTTGCACCAAATTCATTGTTGAAATCCCAACTCCCATTACCTCTGAATGTAACTGTATTTGGAGGTAATGGAGGTAAACTGAGGCCCTTAGTTTGGGCCCTAATAAAATCTAACTGGTGTCCATAATTATAAGAAGAGGAGATCAGGACACACATACATGCACACACTCACACACACACACACACAGAGGGAGAGATCGACCATCTACAAGCCAAAAAGAGAGGCCTCAGGAGAAATCAAACCTGCTAACACCTTGACCTCAGACTTCTAGTCTCCAAAACTGTGAGAACATTAGTTTCTGTTGTTCAAATCACCCTGTCTGCGGTACTTTATCATAGCAGTCCCAGCAAACTAATCCAAAGGTCGAGTGTGGATGATTTTGCAGATGAGAAAACAGCACAACAACTGGGAGCTACGCTATGTGCAGGATTTGACCCTGGCCTAGGAATTCTACTATCAGCAGCAAACCCTTAAAGGGAAGACCTTGCAGAATCTATACACCCACAGAGACGTTCAACAAAGCATTACCTATAACTAGCAAAAAAAAGGAAAAAAATATATATTAAATCACTACCCCTTTACCCCAGGTGAAGGCTAGTGACACTGTCTGCTGGGAGGCTCTCACCTTCCTGAGCGGGTTGCACCTTGCATGTCTGACAGGGCCAGTGAACGCCAAAGGCCATTTCACAAGTGGGCATCTCTTCCTGCCCGATGCCCACCAGACTCTCATGTGCCTGGCACCAACAAGCAGCCTTGGGGACCAAGATCACACATTTAAGCCTCGAGAGTGAGAAGTGCCTCACTTGGCAAGGTGGGCACCTAACCTGTCTTCTCCTGTTAAAAGCAACAGCTCAAGTTCCAAAGGCTGCAACCTCCGATGCACAGCTGAGCACAAAGATGTCACCTGAACCGCTCAGCTCTGAGCTGCTCCTGCTCTCAGGGACCAGGAGTGCAAGCTGGTGCCGGTACACACACAGCACACGCAGACGCTCCACCTTGTCTCATTGCCCCCACTGGGATCCACACGTCAGCCATCAACCCCCCTCTCCATCCCTAGCACATCATTCTGTGGCGAGCTAAAAGGGGAGAACTGTCTGCAGGCGGAGGTCCCCGAAGTGGGGGCAGGCAGGAAAAGAGATCCTCAAGACAAAATCCTTTGAGGAAAAGGAACACCAGACTCTCCTCCCCTTGCAGGCTGGCTGTGGGGGAGGATGTTCCAGCACGAGGTGGGCAAGACCACCCCACATGATCGTGTTCCAGAACTCCTCCGCCCACGGGCGCTCTCAGGAGTGCTCACCGCCCCCCATCAGCCCCGCCTATCTGGGGTCCGTGCCTCCCAATCCGCAGGGCTCTGCTGAGAACAGGTGTTGTGCTTATCCCGTGTCCCCCTCGGCTCCTAGCAGGACTGCTGTGAACACGCAGCCTGGGGCTGCTTGCTGTGCTCTGACTCAGAAGGGCCGATCCTCTGGGGCCGGCAGCCTACCCAGCCCGGCTCTCTGGCCCCCTCAGCACACCTCCCCACGGCAGACTCACCCGCACATCGCTGTGCTGAGATCCTTCTCCTCTCCTAGGCCAGAGGCCCTCGAGTTCCAGTTTCTAAACGCATGTCTGTTGGTTTCTCCTCAGGCGAGCATTGCAGAGACTGGCAGCCCCTTTAAGAAAAGACCTCCACCCATGTACACGCACACCCTCACAAGATCAGAACACCAAACAATAACCTCAACATTCATCTAAACACACGCACCACTTCATTATGTGTGAGGAAATGAGCTCCCTGTCACTACAGGCATTCAAGAAGATGACTAATAGGAGAAATTCTGGGATGCTGGTAATATTTTATTTCTTATTGTGAGTGCTGGTTACATGGGCATGATTTCTCTATGAGAATTCATTGAACAATACACTTTTGAAATGTGTACTTTTTTGTATGAACATTATGCTAAACTAAAAATACTTAAAAATAAAAAACGATTGGGATTGGATAATCACTTGGCAGGAAGGAGATGGGACTGGAACAACTTAGAGATCATTCAATGGAGGCCATCAAGCCACTAACACTTACTGAGTCTCTAGTTGGGGTACTGTGCATGCTTACCACTGTGCACCTCTTGCCAGCATAGGACCCCAACCCAGTGCATGGACACAGAGAGGCAAAAATCCTTCCAATGGATAAATAAGAAGATGAGTGGACACCCAAGGGAGCACAGAGGAATGAATGGTTAAGTGAGTGATAGAGTGAATACACAGAAGGATGGATGGATGGATGAACAGATGAGTGGATGGAGGATGGATGAAGAGTAATAGATGGATGGATACACAGTGGATGAATAGATGATGGATAGATGGGTGATAGAAGGATGGATGAAGGAATAATGGATGATAGATGGATGATGGATGGGTGGATGAATGAGTGAGTGAGTGACTGACTGAGTCAGTGATAGATGGATTATGGATGGATGGGGGGGGGGGGGGGGGGGGGGGTGATAGAAGGATGGATGAAGGATGGAAGATGATAGATGAATGGATAGAGAATGGATGGATGATGGATGGGTGGATTAATGATGGATAGATGATTGGATGGATGATGGATAGATGGGTGATAGAAGGATGATGAATAGATAGATGGATGGATGGATGATGGATGGATGAATGGATGGAGGTGTGAACAAGTAGGTTCATGGAGGACCCAGTGAGTGAGTACATGGGGAATGGAGGGATGGAGGTATAAATAAGAGATATGTGGAGGAAGAGGTGCACATCAAGGCCTGTTTCCCATCCTGCTCCTGCTCTGACCACACTAGAATTGGCTGGTGAAAGTGACCCAGGAAAGAGCAGGTAAAAGCACTGGGTGTCTGGAACTCCTGGGGCTTCTCTCACCTGATCCCCATCCCTGCCTCAGAGCACCTAGCTGGGTGTCTCCATGTAACTGTGTAACATGTAATATGTAACATGTCTCCAGAGTCAGAAGGAACCCTCCTCCACCCACTCTGCCTCCTCCGGGACATCTAAAAACAGGCCATATTTCCTGAAGGGCCCAGGGCCATTGAGTGAGCCCAGGAACAGGAAGGGTCTGGGAAAGAGGAGCTGTCCACAGGCATCTCAAGCCTCCCCTGCATGGCCAGCTAGCCCAGTGGACATCACCAGGGAACCCCTGCTCCTCCCAGACTAGCTAAAGGGGCTCTGGGTGGGCTCTAAGCAGTGGAGCTAAAAGACAAAAGCAAAAAGACCCAGAAGGAATACCCCAAAGGCTCAGCCCTGGTCACAGGGACAGCTCCACAGTGGGAGCCTGTGGTAAGGAGATCCCAACTGCATTATGGAGTTTCAGGCTCTCTACTTTGGTGGTCACAGCTTTATCTGCCTCAGTTTACTCATCTGTAAAGTGGGCTGATACTCCTGTCAGCCTGGTGGAGGAATTGAGCGTATGTGTGTGGAAGCTCCACGTGCCCCTGGCACAGTCTGTTGGGTCGGGTTGGTGCTGCTTCCATCCTGCAGTCCTTCAGGAGATGCCACCCTGGGCCAGGTGTGGTGCTGGGCCCTGCAGGTGCAGGGAGGAAAGACACCATTCAGGCCTGGGGCACAGTAAATGGTATCAACAAGGCCAGAATGGAGAGAGGAAGGGAGGGCAGGGGCATAGCCGGGGGAGGCAGTGTGAGGGGAAGGCTGGGAAGACTTCTTGCAGGGCGAGGACCTGTAAGAAGGCTTGCAACAGCCAACCAGGGTGCATGTCCTCTGTGCACACCGAGCCGAGTGACATGGGAGGGTTAAGGCAGTCCCTGGCTTAGCTGTATCTGTGCTTCACCCTGGTCTGCCACCAGCTGTTTGGGTTTCCAGCTCCCTCCTGTCTCACCTCAAGGCCAGGCCTTATCTTGTCATCTAGACTGTCCCCAGAGCCTCAGAGGCAGCACAGGCCAGGCAGGGCCAGGTGCTAAACAAGAGTGTGAACCATGTATCAAAAGTACCCTCAAGGGTGCCAGGAAAAAAATGGAAAATGCTATCCATTTCGTGGAAATCTACTTAAGGCTGTGTTCGTGAATGAGAAAAGGAAGGTGTCCCGGTGCACTCCATTTTCAAACAGGTGCAGGACCTGGGGCAAGGAAACTACAGGAGCCCCGAAGCTTTTTCTCAGATGTGCCCTATCCCCTGCCAGCAGACCGTGGCTTCTACATCAGTCACCTCAATTCCTGCAGCAGCCACCTCTGGCTTCAGATGGGCCCCGAGGGTCTGGGGAAATACTGCCCCCGATGTGCCCCTCCCTCCTCAGAACTGTAGCAAAAAAAGGAAAAACCCAGGTCCCCTACCCTCCTTCCCTACGGCAATCTAGTTTTTCAGTTGTCCTCCACCACTCTGCAGATGAGATCTGATATCTAATCACGGTTTCTTCTTTTTTAATGACCCTGAAGGTGGTAACCGATCACAGATGTTAGATTGAAAAAAGGAGCGTCATGGAGATTCCAGCTCTGTTAGTTAGATCGTGGGTAGCAGCTGATTGTGGGACACAATTCTGGCATAAAGTGCCTACTGTGAGAAGGTTACAGGTTTGCACCAAGGGTCCCTTACACAGAGGCTTTAGCCCCAAGCAAAGCAAATTCAAGTAAAGCACCTACACCCCTGACCAGACGCTGGCCCCGTGCTCCGGACCTCTCAGACCGTCCTGCTACTCAACGGAGTGGGCAGGGTACACTTGGGTCTTCCCATCCGAAGGTCTAGGGCTTTGCACTGAGCCCGATAATCTCCTTGGAAGTAGCTACAAGTGGTGCAGACATCAAAGGAAGCAACTGGGGAGGAATGGAAGCTGGATCGGGATCAGTGATGTAACTGAATTTGCCCTTTTGGGAGCCCAGCTGGACTTGTGCACTTCCTTGGTATTACAATGGTCGCTGTTCTCGGGATCCCTGGAGAGCTGGGGCGGGATTCGGGTAATATCCCTCCAAAGCCTTTTACAAAGGCGCAGCCACAGATTCAATGTGAAGTGGTAATTATATATGTTTTTAAAATCCATTTCACAGAGTGAGCTAATAACTGCAGCAAGAAGAAGTGTTCATTAGTAGACACCCAGTGCCAGCCTCGGAGACTTGGGCACAAAGTGGAAGCACGCTTGAGACATCGCTCAAGGTTAGATTAAAAATAAGAACGCCTGTGAAGATTAACCTGATTCATTAATATCACTGTCCAATAAAAGGCAATTCCTTGGAGGGCATGACTTGGGGCTAAGTTTTGTTCTAGACCTAGGAGCACCTTAATTTGCATTTATATTAAAAAAAAAGAAAAAAACAAACAAAATTAACTGGAAAGGTGCTTTGTTTCCTATAAATTTGAGCTGTTCTGCTAAACAGCTTCTTTGGGCAGAGAACATGAGGCTCAATCAGTCTATGTCCAAGAACATGGATCCCATACCTACCAAGCGCAGGGCACACCGTGCCTGGCAGCTACAGGGATGTGGATCCCACCCTGCCGTTCCGAATCAGCCCATCAGGTGGTTGTTGTGTAATGTTCCTTCTACTGGTGGGGAAACTGAGGTCAGACATTGGGAAAATGGCTTCCCTGTGGTCTTACACTACGGCAGGATTCAGATTGCAGGATTTGGATTCCATGCCAGGTCTGAGGGCTCCAAGTTCAGTGTCTTTCTGCTACGGGGCAGCTGCGTTAGAACAGTCTTTTCTTCATATGCACACATACATACACACACACACACACACACACACACACACACACACAATTTCAACCTCTTTTCCAGAAAATCAGTTGAAAATCCAATAAAGCAAGTGAGAAAACCAGCACATTCCTCAGATGCCCTCTGGTCCTATACTGATGCGAATCCCACCGCAACCCCAAACCCGGCTGAGACAGCCTCCTCCATTTAGCTGCACCTTCCTTGACGTCTTTTCTTCGGAGTTTTAACCGTTAGAAGCATATAACCAGAATTACCAAATCAGAATCCATAATGAAAACAATCTCAATAAAAACTTCATCAGTCTCAACAACATATTTCCTAAGGAAAACTAGAACATTTCTGGATTTGCTTTTAACTCCAGTCCTTTCCTCAATGTTGTAGTTCAACTCTTGGGAGCAGGCACACATTTTATGTGCTTGTTTTACTACTGGAAGCCAGCACACCGGCCAGTCTTACCTGCCTGCCATCCAGATCAATAAAGGCATGTTTATTGATAAAGGCATGTTTAGGGGGTCAGGAGGTTTTTTTTCCCTCCCCATGGTGGTCAGTTTCAGAGGCATATTTCTTGCTCTCTGGCTCTCTAGCCAACAGGTCTCTCTCTGTCCCCTGGAATCATTGCCCTGTGCATCTGCGTGCCACTGCCACAGTTTAAAGACAGAGGTGACGGCAATGACCGACCTGCCCTCTCAGACGCTGGAAACACAGTGTGGGGAGGGAAGGACTCGTCTGTGCTTTAGGTGCTGGGCAAAGGGCATGGGGCAAGCAGAGGCAAAGCTGATTTTGTCTACAACAGAAGGATAAATTCTTTTACAAATCATGAAAACCTGCACCCATGAATTAAACATTTAAAACAAGATGACTCTCTAAAAAGTCTTTTCAACCAAGAAGGAAAGACAGGCCGTCCTGTGCTGGCGCTTCCTGTTGCATATGGCACTGAGAAATCCTGTTTCCAGTGTGCAGAGCTTCCATACAAAGGAAAACATCATCAAGAGGCAAATTAGAGGAGGGGGTCCATGGACTAAGGCAGGAGCACCAGGAGAAGGATGGGAAGGAGGGGGCTATTCTCAGGCACAGGAGGGGTGCAGGAAAGAGACCATCCCTGAGCTAACACACTGGCCCCGAAAGGTCCAAGGAGATGGCCCTGAGGAGGCATCCTGCAGTTCTGGGACAAGTGGCAAACCACAAAGACATCGCTCTGCCTCCTGCCAAGCAGGGCATCCATCACTTCCACTGTCATGAAGGGACCTGCTCTAATTCCCATGACTCTCAAGGTATGATGTCTGTGAGTTCTCCCAACCCCGACCTTAGTGTCCTAGGGACTCTCCACAGATTGCTCAGTGAACAGCGCCCTTGGGCATTGGATGTACAGGCAGCCCTGTAGTGTACCAACTGGACCCTCTCCAGGGACTGGGGCTAAACTTCTCAGGTTTCTGAGCAATATCCAGGCTTGCCTCACTCACTTTCACAGTCTAGGGGTGAGCCGGTTCTGCTCTGCCCCCACCCTGGACTTCAATTCTAGAGCATTTCACCACAATACCCCTACCCCCACCCCAAGCAGCAGAGAGCAAACTCTCTTTTCCCAGGGGCCTGGCAAGTCCAAGCTCTGAAACTCCACGAAAAGTAGCCAGAAAGGAAGAGAGGTGAAATCTGGGCTCAGGGAAGCCTGGAGAGAGCCAGTGTCTCCCACACCCCAGGAACACTCCCCTGCCACCTGAGTCCCTTTTGGAAGAGCATCTGGTGCCCGGCCAGCCCTCTCCAACTCCCAGAGAGGTAGTAAGTGTCAGGCTTGGAACCGGCGCAGCCCAGCCGACCGGGGCGGTGGGTGGGTGGGTGTCTGCTATGGGATTATTCTTAGCGCTCCACTCTCTTCGCAAAAGTCGCGCCTCCGCCCTCCCGCTCGGCACACTTGCTCAGGGCTCGCGAGCCCGGCCCAGACACCAGCACGATGGAGAGCCTGCGTAGGGTCCCAGAAGGGTGAGGCTCCAAGCCATGGGTGAGGCGGGGGCTCCCCACAGAGGAAGGGGCGCTACGGGAGGCCCCCCGCGAGGGGCTGCGTTTAACTCTTGAAGCCCCGCACCCAGACCCGCGCGCGTGGCGCGCTCCGCCACCTCCCTGGACTCCTCCCCAGGCACCAGGAGCCGGCGGCGCACCCAGTCCTTACCTATGGTGGTGATGACGGTGATGGCAAAGTAGAAGGAACCGGCGAACTTCCACTGGACGCCAGCGCGGTGCGGCTCAGACTGCAGGATCACCAGCTCCAGCTGCCGGTAGTCTTCGCTGGTGATGTTGTACTTGCCCCTGATGCGGATCTCTTCGGCTTTGAGTTTCTCCTCCTCGCGCATCTCGTGGTCCGACTCGAGGGCATCGAAGACGGCGGCGCCCACCAGCAGGTAGGTAAAGGTGCAGAGGATGAGGGACACAGTCCGCACATTCTGCCTCCTCATGGCCGCCAGCAAGGCGAGGGCGCGGGGGAGCCGTCCCGCAGACCGAGCCCGGAGCAAGCGGTCCCACCGCAGCGCTCCGAAGCCACCAAGTCGAAAGCGGCTGTGGCAGCAGCAGCAGCAGGGATTCGGCGGCGACTGAGGAGCCAGAGGGGGTGCCCCTCCGCTGGGGCTGCCAGAGCCACCGCTACCGCTACCGCTACCGCTACCGGGAGGCTGCTGGCCGGCCTGGGGAGGTGCGGGCCTGGGCTGCTCTGGGGAACCGGACAGGCACATGAGGCTGCTCGAGCGCCGTGGCCAGTTCTCCTGGAACCCCGACACCCTGCGCCAGACCCGGGCAAGGCAGCCCGTCGCACTTTCCACGGGCACGCAGGGCGGCTCCTCGGGGTACTGGTCGGCCTCCTCTGCCCTCTCCTCTTCGCTCATTTCAGCGGGAAATGCAGAAGCGGGAACGCACTCTAGAGCGCGGCCGCCGGGCGGCCCCGAGGGCTGGCTTTCCGTGGGCTCCAGCTTTGCGGCTGTGGTGCCCAACGAGGAACCCTTAGGTCTGCGCGCGCCTCGCGGGACCTCCTTACCTTTTTTCCCCTCCTCGCACCCGCTCGGTGGTGGGGAGGAAAAGTTTGCGAAGTGGTGGTGTCTCTAGAGTCCCGTGCAAGCAGGGAGTGGGGCGAGCAGGTGCCGCGGATGAGGCAGCCCGATGCCCGAAGGTCCGAGCGCCCTGCGCCCACCCAGGTGCAGGGGGGCGCAGCGAGGTCCCCGCCCGGCGTCGGCAGGTCCGCGAAGTTTGCTTGGCTCAACCCGCAAGGTACCGGAGAGAGGTGCGGCCCCGGGACGGCAGGGACCGCGGTGGAGCGGCCTCAGGGGCGGCCGGGGGACAGCGCGAGGGCTGTCAGCCAGTCCGTTCCTCCGAGGACGACGAGCGCGGCGGTGAGAAGAGTCCCGCTGGTCTTGCGGAACTGCAAGGCTGGAGCGGGTGCACGACCTGCTCCGGGTCTGAGAGCTCTGGCGTCTGGGCGTCCGAGGAGGCGGCCGCCGAGCTGGTCTGCCCAGGGCGCTACGTGCGTGCGCGCCGGAGGGAGCCCGAATGTGTGTGCGTGTGCGTGTGTATATGCGCTTGGCAGTCCCGCTCGGGCGGGAGGGCCTGGGGAGCGGGGGCCGGGCCTCCCTCCCTCCCTCTCGCAGCCTCCAGGGCGCGCCACCTCCCGTCTGGTCTCCAGCCAGCTGGCGAGGCTGTTGTGGCAGCTCCTGCTGCAGACCAAGCGCAGCGCGAGGCGCACGGGGAGGGAGCCGGGCAGAGGCGGCCTGAGATGCCCGGGCGGGGGCGGGGGCGGGGGCGATTTAAGGTTTGGCTGTAGCCAGATTGGGGGGTAGGACGGAGCCCCAGGCCGGTTTTGGCGGGGAATGGGAGGATAAACGAAGCTGCTGCGGTCCTTCTAGCCCCGCTCCCCTAGAGCGCACCCAGCCGTGTCGGGCAGAGAGTTTGAGGGACTCGGGGTTGGGAGAGGGAAACGGGATTCAGCCCGAGATGGCAGAGTGGCAGCTTAAGGGTGAGGAGAGATCGAGCAGAGAGTGGGGGCAGAAGAGGAAGCTGCGGTGGGTACCTGGGAGCGCGGCGGCTGCGGTGCACGCTGTCCCCACTCCTACTCTGGCCAGATACCTGGCGCAGGAGCATGTCACTGGCCCAGGACACTGCCTTATGGAGTGGTGGGGTCTCCAGCGCATCAACCCCAAAGAGTGGCGCCCCCAGGGTACCCCAGCACCTACCAACCTTAGCTCTTTCCCCAGTAAAGCGCTGACAATAGCCTGGCCGCCACTCTTGGAGTCAGGAGCGCAGATGAGGACGTCTCATCCTCCCTACCCAGTACCCTCTCTGTTGCTTTTCTGAAAAACACTTTTCTTGGTTCCCCATACCCAGGAACAGGTTGCGCACGGGACGCAGCCCTTCCCCTCCCCAAGCCACGCGGTGACCTCTCTCGGGACCAGCCTGGGAGAGGAACAGGAGGCTAGGGCCGGGGGCGCAGCTATTCAGTGTATCCAGAGAGGAGGCCTGTCCAGGCTTATCTCCTACCCACCGCGGCATCCTTTGCCCCCCTCCCTTTCTTCCTCCCACCTCCCTCCTCCCTCTCTCCCTTCCTTTAGTTCGTCAAAGGGCTTTCCCTGGACCACCGTCCCCTAAATCCCCCCCTTGGGCAGTGGCGCTCCGAACGATAGACCCAAGCCAGGGAGATCCCGGGCGGCCTCTCCCAGCCCCAGCCAAGGAAGATGGAGACTTGGGGGAAGAGTGGCCGGCCAAGTGGTGGGTTAAGAGGCTAAGAGACGGGGTCTTAGAGGCTGGCCAAGGAGATTAAGGGTAGACCCAACCATCAGGCAGCTCTAGGGCTTCAGGAGCCCCGTCCCCTCTGGGCTACCCCCTTGAGCCATACTAGAGCTCTCTGTCTGCAGGGACTCAGGATGCAGGGGGTCTGAGACCCCTATGCCCCACAGAGTCTCCCCAGCTGGGACGTTCTCCACCCGCTTTGAAGGCTCCTAGGTGGCCCTGGGGGAAGGGGAGCCCGCGCGGGGCGCTACATCTGGGCAGTCTCTGCTGGGGCTGCGGGAGCCCTTGAGCACCCAAGTGGGGAGCTCCACCCTGGGCAAGCACTCTCCCCAGAATTCGTTTTGGAAACCGAGGCCCCCACGCTCGGCAAGTGAGCCTGGCTGCCGGGTGAGTCACCGCGAGCGGGCGACAAGGATTCCCAGCAGCTGGTAATTAATTGCGCGGTGGCTCAGCCCACGACGGAACCCCAGTCAGGCCTCCCGCCGCCCTGGCAGCGGCGCCACCCCTGAGTCAGCCGTCGGGCCTCCGCGCGGTCCGGAAGCGGCCTGCCCGCCTCGGCGCCACCAGGGGGCACTGGACTCCGACCACAGGTCGGCGGGTGGCGCCAGCCCCGCGCAGGGCAGGGGGGGGGGGGGAGGCGCAGGCAGCAGCGGGAGATGGGACGCTCCGCGCAACGGAGCCCGAGCTATCTGCACTTTTATTTGGTTTATGGAGCTCGTATTTACACGCAGCCTTTCAGGAAAATGCAACGGCTGCGTGCGAGTGCTGGAAGGGACCTCAGAGACAAATTACTCCAAACCCCTTCTTTTACAGCAGGGAAAACGTCCGGCCAGGCCCAGGATCACACAGTAATGCCGATCTGGAACCTGCACCTGCCCCCCGCCCTCACAGCCTGTCCACATCCCTCCACGACCGGTCCCTGGGCCTCACTTTCTTCTTCAGTAAAAACATGTATCATCTTACTGGTTAATAAAGTACACCAAGGCTCTATAACTCTACCCACTGCCTACGTGTTTGCTCCGTTCTTTACACACAGTGGGCGAGCCTGCAGCACCCTGTCTGCCCAGAGAAGCCCATTGGATCGGTTTTTCCTGGTCCCACGTGAGTAAGGGAAGACCCGACTTCCAGGCCAGTGCTGCAGCCACATCACCCCATGTGAAAACAGACTTTGCTGCCCTGCAGGCAGGATGCACAGTGCTCTGGGACAGGTTGATGCCCTGCTGCCACCATTGCCATGTCTGTCAGCCCTGGGCCAGGGCAGGTTTTATGTGCTGGGAAGAAGCCAGAGCTGTCTGCTGCTCCCAAAACATCCTGACCCCATGGGTACCTTTAATGCTTTGTCACTTTAATACCTACATCTATGAAAATAGATAGAGGGTGCAGAATCATCATACCCATTTTACATATAGGAAAGGTGAGGTACCACCTTCCCATTCAGGTGGCCCTAAATGACAGTGAGAAGAGGGGATGAGTCTGCCCTTACTCGGGGCCCCATTGCCAGAAGTACATGTTCCTCCCTCTACTCCTAGCAGATTTCTCAAAGCTAGTGGTATGTGCACAGTTGATGGCAGGTCTCCGCCTTAGACCTCCAGCAGTAACAGATTCCAAAGAAAAGCACTTTAGGATGTAAACAAGTGTGTTTTATGGTCGCACCGTTTGGGGAACACCAGGTTAAACAGTGGGCGAGTCAGGAATTCTCAGAGCTTTTGGTCCATTAACCAGCATCATGACTCCTGGACATGAGTACTTGAGCAGTGTTTCCCAAAATCACTTGACCACGGACCCTGCCTTTGGGAGGCTCTGCCTCTGTAGGGGCAGCTGTGTCCTTCTTCACCAGGCACAGGCAATAAGGCCCCGGGCCAGCGTGGTGCCAAGAAGACCTGGTGGGAAAGGAAGAGGCGGCCCAGCCCCTGGTACACAGTGGGTGTTCAGTACTTGTTTCACTGGCTCCCTGATTAAATCCAAAAGATTCCTAGATACGTCCCCAGGGCTCAGTGGCTAAGGAAGTGGGCTCCAGAGGGAAGAGATGTAGGAAAATGGCTCAAGCTTCTATGACACAAAAGGCAAAGCCAGCAATAGAAGAGGGAAACTGAGGCTGGGCCTGGCTAAGGTGATGTGACCTTTGAGTTGTCAGACCTCCAGCTGCCCAGGATGTGGGCAGGTGACATGGGGACATGAGCCCACACTGGCTGGGGTCCCCCACTTAGATGCCAAGCCCTGGTGGGTCTTTCTGGGGATTTCCACACCCCAAACTTCTCTGGGTGCGGTAGATCTCCAAGGGTGGCCACGTGGGCAAAGGCACCTGGATGTTCACACTCGCAGCCTTGCAGGACCTAGAAGAGAGGCAGAATCGGGGCACGGAGCAGATCTGATCTGCTCCAGAGTTAGAGGACCTTCAAGGACAGGAACTTCATTTTAATGGATGATGAGCAAGTCCCTCTTGGACTCAAGGTCACAGAGCAAATGGGGAAAAAGCCAACCCCTCCTTCAAGCCCCTCATCACTTAGGCCAAGGATGCCCCCAGATCCTCCGTGCACACACACATCTTTGCTTTATTAGAGGAAATCTGATTAGTGGATTTCAGGATTCTTAACGCGGCCTGAGCCACTGCCTGTCTCCACCCTGATCCATAAATAGCTGCATCGCCTTCCGCATGGAGCCCACAGTGCTCCCGGGATCAATCGGACAATTGGCAGCGGCTTCTCCAGCCGACAGCTCCCAAGAGGGCTGTGGCAGGTGTGAACCCTGTGTCTATCATGAGAGTCTCATTAACCCAAGCCCGAGAGGCAGGGCTGATACCCCAGGGACACCCTACTATTCTGAAGCCAAGCAGACGGGGTGAGAGGGCAGCTATGCCGCACCCACAGGCTGCCACTGTGACCGGAGTAGCTGGAACTCCTGAGCAGCAGGGAGGACATCCCTGTCCCCACTTGTCCCCAGCTCCACTCCCGGGTGCCCTGCGGCTTGGCACAGAGCAGAGGCTGCCGGGCATCTGTTGCTTTGCTTAATGAAATGGATGTGGGGACAGTAGGGATACTAGTGGCCAGAAAATAGCATTGGTCACCTTTCTCTTGGTCACCTCCCCACCATCCAGTGCCCCAAATAATTAGACATTCAGAGTAAAGGGACATGTGTTGGACTCAGTTCTTCTGTCTTCTTAAAAATAAAGATAAAAAATAAATTGATTAAAAATAAAAATTTTCTGCTATTAAAAACAAACAAAAATAACAATATATCAAGAACTCACTAACTGTGAGACCCAGGAAAGTAACCCAATCAAGTTTCCTGGTCTTGCCCTTGGGGATGAGATGGGGTTACCTCCTTGGGCTGTTGAGGTGATCAGACAGCAACTGTGGCACAATATGCAGCACAGAGCCGGGCCCAGGCTGGGATTGGAACCTGGGTATCTCTCCATGGCACTAGCGGATGCCCAGTGTGACCAAGTGCTCCATTGCCAGAAGCATCAGTTTTCCCCAGAGGATCCCCAAAGACCACCCAGACTGTGGGGTGAGCCTGGCTTCCCAGTCAGGCTTGGTTCCAAATCCTGGTGTTGTCGTCTTCTCCCTGTGTGACCTTGGGCAAGTGAGGGGCCAACTCTGTGCCTCTCTCCTTGTTAGCAGAACCAGGGGAGAGAGCTGGTCCCCGTCAGGGTGGAGTGGAGCGATCAGTGGCCCATGCGCCTCTGGCAGAGGCCCGGGCGCCCAGTGGGCGCACAGTCAATGTTGAGTCTCTTACCAAGTGTAGAGGGCACGCTGCCCTCCTCTCTGCACCTAACTGCCCGCCAGCCGGGGAGTGGTGCCAGCCGCCACATGCTTGCGGTGGAGACGCTACTACATAGCCGGCTCCCTCCCTGGCGGAAGCTAACTTTAGCCCCATCACATGGAGCATTAGTTGTGCCCGTGCCGAGAGTTTACAGATCCCTGTGGAAGGTGTTTAAATATTTTTCCTTTTCAGAAGCCTGGTTCTCGCCTCTGCCATTTTCACCTTTGTGTGGCAGAAGGTATTTTTGCAAACGCAGCCGAGGTGGCAGCAATTTCGCAGCGTGACGCGGCGTCCCTATACACACTGCTGCTATTTCGGGGACTCACAGGTGTGTGTCGTGTGTATCATTATGGGTGCCGTCAACTCCCAGAGAAAGGGAAGAGAGGACTGGGTGCTTCCAGAAGTTCCCAAAGGCCTTTCTGTGCCCTGTTCCACTGGCATTTCCCCCAGGAGACCTTTCTAGACACCAGGACAGGGTCAGAGCCGGTTCCTAAGAGTTCCCCATTGCAAATAACCCAGGCACTCGCGCCACTGTTACTGTCCCCTGTGCTAGGCCTGCACATCCTAAGGACAGGGCCTGTGTTTGATCCATCTGTGTCTCCAGCACCCAACACAGTGCCCAGCACAGGGCAGGGGCTCTGTAACATTCCTCAAACCAGATTCCCAGTGGCCTCTGGCAGTTCATGGGCACCTCAGGGAGGCTTTCTCTACCTCTGAGTTGCTCTCTGCTCCAGACTTCACCTGCTGGTGACACAAGGTAGGTGGGAGACGACGGGAGGTGGAGGCCTATGGGAGCACATGGGGGGCGTGGCTGCGGGAGCCCAGATCAGCTCATGCTGGGGGTCCCAGTGGGCTTCCCAGTAGAGGAGACGTTAGTCCACTGGTCCCCGGGCTGCAGAACAGGCCAATTCCCAGCTCGCACGGTCGCTATGGGCATTGAGCTGACACAGATTAGGCCTCTAGGACGTGTTCAGCACATAGCAGAAAGTCCTCTCCTGGGGGCAGGAAGACATGCTGGCAATTATGCCTTTTCCTCACCTGACGAATGAGGAGCTTATGGCCCAGAGAAGTCCAGGGACTTGTCCAAGGTCACAGAGCTAATAGTTGGCATAACCAGGACAGGGTCCACCTCCCAGGTCTCCTGAGGTTCCCCAGGGAGCCCAAAGCAGCTCAGCAATCCCATCCTTGCCTCTGGTACCTATGAGGGGTAGTGGGGACCAGGTGTCAACACCAACCAAGTTCCTTCTCCCATGGAGTGGACATTCCAGTGGGAGAGTTGACCAGCAGGGTGAGGCTGGAAGGGATGATTGCACGGAGGTGACAAGACGGAAGGCAGTGATGGCGGGGAGGTCTTTTGGATGTGATGGTCATGGAAGCATCCTGGAGGAGATGGTATTGGAACTGAGTCTTGTATGGCTTCTGTGGACCCCGAGGAAGGGCATCCAGGCAGAGGGGACAGCTGATGCCAAGGCCCTGAGGGCAGAAGAGCGAGCAGCTGGATGTGACTGGGATGTGAGCAACCGGGAACAGCTTGCACAGGACGAGATCAGAGATCAGGATTGCATGGCCCCGAGGAGGACGGAGGCAGAGCCAGACCACACAGGTTCCTGAAGGCCAGGGAAGGAGTGCAGACTTTCCTTGCGCAGTTGCAGAAATCAACTCTGTGCCTCGCATGGAGGAAGCTGAGGTGTGGGACACCTCCGGGTGGGTGTGGGGTCTCTGTGCCACACCCTGCTGGCATCTACAGCACAGGAACCAGGGCCTGGGGAACACTCTGACAGGATTTCTGATTCTGGAGGGGGAAAAGCTTCAAGAAATGGGTGGCCAATTAAAGCGATAATGGCCCCAAGGCTGATGACTGTGAATGCGTGGGGGGTCACAGTGTGCACAGCTCATGTCACCAGCCTCCTAGAGGCCAAGATGGTGTCCTTACCACCCTGACCACCTCCACAGTGTCAGGGTCCACTCACAGGGACCACAGGCTGCCAGGGGTGAGTTTGGTGAAGTCTCTGCAGCAGCTTCTGCTACTGGCTCCTGTGCCCCGGACAGGCCTGGTGGACACAATGTGATCTCTACACACCAGGAAGTGCCCCCAATTCTCCAAATCCCTCCCCAATCCCCACCCCAATGCCTGAAATCTCTTTAGTGGTGGCAGGTTGAGTTACTGACTCTTATTTTGAAATCATCTTAACCTTTTAATTTATTTTTGACTGCAAAGTTAATACTTTTTGCATAAAATCAGAAAAAGTAGAGTAGAAATACAAGAAAACAAAGAATGACCCTAAAATCTAACACTGACTTTCATACCCTAAAGTCAACTGATGCTGACTTAAGACCCTCCCTTATGAGTCAGGTTCAATGCAAAGGCAATGGATGTTCAAGAGGGTTCTGAGAGGAGGCCAGAGGAGGCCCTAGAAAGAAACTAGGGACACTGATGTCCACTGGCCAGTGGAGCTAAGAAGCTCCCTCTGAGCCCAACACCACGCACCCCCCACCCCCAGCCAGCATATGCTAAGAACATCACAGTTGTGCTCCCGTGTTTGAACACTCACTCACCGTGCAGCCCAGGGTGGGACCAGGCAGAGGTTCATGTCTCTGGCTCAGGGCTCTGCCCAAGGCCACAGGGCTGCTTCAGGATGTATTGGAGAGCAGAAGCCCACACAGCCAGCCCAGGCCCCGCCTATGCCCCACATGGTCAACCTCCCCAGGCAAGCCTTGTCCTCTCTGGACCTGACCAGCTCTGACACAGCCCAGGAGGTACTCAGAAAGGGCTGGAAGAACTTCCTGAGCAGGAGGTCAGGGAAGGTGCCACTTCTTGGAACTTAAGGAGGTCTCAGGCTGGTCTCCCAGACTTGGGCATGGGCATTTCAGGAGTGACATGCTTACAAGATGGGGGGGGGCCTCAAAATAACACCTTTGCAAAGAGGTAGGTGACAATGGCCAAGAACTCAGGCTGCACACTCTGGCAGACCTGGCTCAGATCTTGGCCCAGGCACCCAGATTTCCTGGGTAAGGACCCTGAACTCTGAACCTCAGGCCCTGCCCTTGCAGAGTGGGTATAATGAAGGCTCCTTGCTAATCAGGCTGGGTGGCAGAGGGTGGATGGAAATCCTTAAGTTAACCACGTACCGTACTAGCACAGTCTCTGGCCTTGAGGCAGGGGCTGTGCAAACAGACAGGTGGGCGTTGAGTCAGTTGTCCCGGGCTGGAATCCTGGCTCCACTGTACACTGGCTGTCTGACCATGGGCCACTTTGCCAGCCTGAGTCTTGGTTTCTTAACCTGTAAAATGGGGATGGGGTGTATGTTTTCCTTTTAGCAGAGCTCCTGACATAGGTAAGCACTGATGGCCATGTTTGTCTCTATCTTTAGCCTTGAACCTCACTCTCTAGAAGGCTCTGTTGCTTCTCCTAACGTGGCCCCCATGACTCCCATGCAATATTCCCAGGGATTTGAAACCCAGCAGGGCAGAGTTGGCAGCAAGAGAACTGGGGCATCAGAGAGAAGGGGGGAGAGACAGGGAAATGGTGGGAAGAGGGGGCCTGAGCGAGCTCAGATGGATGGGAGAGATGGTGGGGAGGGCTTAACTGAGACGACGTTCTTCTGACTGTGGTTCAGGTAGATGCCTCCCTGGAGTTTCCACCCCAGAGTCCTACCTCTCCCAGACTAGACCTTAGAACCAGAGAGCCTCACAACCAGAACAGAGATCCATCTGTTCATTCTTTCCTGACAAAAACATCTGTTCAGCATCTGCTTGGCCAGTTCCCAGAGGGTGCAAAGGTCGGGTGAGCACAGTTCCTACCCTCTAGGAGCTCCCATTGCAGACTGAGGCATATGTTCATGTCGCCACCATCGTGGCCATGGTCTGGTCTGTCATCAGCAGTATCACCCACCGTTCAGCCCCAAATGCATCCACATCCCCGCTTGCATAGCCCATCCTTGGCCGCACTGACCCACAGTCAACCTCGGCTACGGCTCTGCCTTCTCCTCTGGCATCATGGAAAGGGCACAGGAAAAGGATTCAAGGCCATGCTCTGAAGACCAGGGCTCCCTTTGTCCTTCCTTCCCTCTCTCTGTTCAATTGGGGCTAGACCTACATCATGGTGTGATGCCTCTCCCAGCCTCTCCCAGCTCCCTCCCCATTTTCTCTCACAGACGTCCTGCCTAATGGATTTCTCTCTCATGGGTTCAATTGCATCTCAGCATCTTAACCCAGGGGCATTCAGCAGTCAGACATGAGACCCCAAGAGCTGAGAAACAAAAATTATAGCATCCAAGGGGGCCCAGAGCCAGACAGGAGAACAATTACACCTAGAGAAACAGGATGGGATAGATTATGCAACAGTAACAAAAGTTTTTTAAAAATTAAAAATCAGTGGCTTAAAACAGCAAAGATGTATTTCTTGCTCATGTGAGCCAACAGGTGGCTCTGCTGATTGAGGTACCTACCAAAGCCAGGCCAGGCTTCCCCTGATAGGGAAAGGGAACATGACAAATGTGGCAATGGTTTCAAAAGCTTCTGCCCAGAAATGACCTGCATCCCTTCTGATCCCACTTCGTGGTTGCAGTACTTCACATGGGGACTGCTGTCTGACCTCCCACCTAGCAAAGACCTCGACCCAGAGTCCTGGTACCAGACAAGCTCCCACTCACCTGGGAAGGCAAATGAAAGATATTTGAGGGGTGTTGCCCGAATGCTTGCGTGTCACCTGCATCCCCCATTTGAGGAAAAGACTCAAGGGAAGACTCGGGCCTGAGAACAAATGAGACAGAACAGAGTCCACAGAATGAAGAGAGATGAAAAGGGAAAGACATAGTGGTGAGCAGCAGACCTTGATATGTGGATAAATTAAATCAAAATGAATAAGGATAGACCTGTCTTAGACTGTGCAGCATAAGTGCTAAGTAAGGGCTCCTGAAATAGAAGGTTGGACTGGAAGGAAAAATTCTAATGATAGGCTCTTCGTAAAATTCAGAGCTCAGCGATTTCAAGGAGTTGAGGCAAGGGGAAAGCTAAAGACTTCCCAAAGATCTCATCCTTGAGGGAGAGGGGAGAGGAGGAAAATAAAAGAATTCTACAGGTATCATCTTTTTGGAACAAGGAGGAATAATTATGGAAAAAAAAAATAGAACATCTTGTTGTGTGAAAGAGTTGGTGTATGTTGTTTTCAACTAATAGTAGAGAAATCTGTGTGTGGTTATAGAAGCAGGGAAAGGAGTACGTAAGGCAGTGGACAGGTGCAATAGTTAACTCCCCCAGCTAACAAAGGAAAGCAAGTGGAAGGAAAGACAAAATAATCTCAACATCAAAACAAGGCAGGGAGAAAGGACAAAACAATGGCACAAAATAAAAAGCAACAAGATACTATTGTAAGAATGACATTAAATAAATTAATTAAATAAATAAAGTTAATATTCTAAATGGAAAGAACTGAATTCTCCCTTTAAAAGGAAGATTGTCATATTGGGTTTAACAAGAAAAACAAGCAAACAAAACAAAACAAAAAAACAATAATAAGCTACGTATTAGAAATACACTCAAAACAAAATTATTTCTTAAAATATCTTTTTTAAATGACTGGGTAAATTGTACAAGAATAAAGCAAATGAAAATAAAGTAGAACTGGCAGATACTGATCTCAAAAATGGTTTAAAATGTTTAAATGTGATAAATCAGAACATTTTACAATGAAGCAACATATAGCATAAGCCTGGATGGTGAAAAAAAACAAAGAGGCTATAAATATATAAAACAAAACTATTACAAAATAAAAAAGAATTTGATAAAAATAATATTATAGTGATAGACAACTTCATGCCTCTATTAGAAATGGATGAAAATATTAGACAATTAATAAAGAAGCAGCCCAATGCATTGCATGCCCATTGATTGCATCCTAGTTTGAACAAATCATATTTAAAAAGCCATTTTATGGACAATTAGAGAAATTTGAATATGAATCGAGTTTTATAAGATCATAGGACATCATTGTACCTTTTTCCTATGCAATAATGGTATCACGGTTATATAGGGAAGCATCCTTTTTTATTAAAAATGGGAACTTAAGTATCTAGGGGTGAAATGCCATGAAGCCTATAATTAATTTACTTTTAAATACTTCAGTGAAAAAAAATATGGCAATATGTACAGTTATTGAATCTTGATGGTGTATATATGGTGTTCATTATACATACCTCTGCTTTTCTGTACATTTGAAATTTTTCATAACAAAAAAACCCCAAAGGAATGATATCAGAATTGGAAAATGTAACCAATGAATGCAAATATTTATATAATATACAATGGAGAATGCATTGTTTTTAAGAGATGTGGTCTCTCTGTTGCTCAGGCTAGACTCAAACTCCTGGGATCAAACGATCCTCCTGCCTCAGCCTCCCAAGTAGCTGGGCTACAGTCATGCACCACCACACCTGGCTAAAAATCAGTATGTAATAGAAAATAAAACTTTTACCAAATTGAAGAACATAAGAACAAAGCTTTTCACAGGCCATATGTTCAGGCCATATTCCATACAAGTAGAAATATATAATAGGGAGGAAAAAAAAAGAACAAGACACTTTACTTGAAAAATTAAAATGTTCCTACTGGATCATCGAAAAAAAATCAAAGGTGAAATTAAATACTATCTGGAAAACAAACAAAAAGAGAACACTTCCTATTACAAGATAGGAAGCAAAGTTAAGACTGTTTAGAAACACCCATCCTTCACTAGAATAAGCAAAAGATTAAATATAAATCATTTTTAGTACTTTTACTAAGAAATTAGGAAAAGAAACAAGAGAGAGAGAATTCATAAAGATGAGAATTGAAATTGATGAAATAGAAAATTAAAAAACAGTGGAGAGAATAAGTAAATGCAAAAGCCGGTTCTTTGAAATGGCTAATAAAATAGAAAAAACCCTCACGAGTCCAATTATGGAGAATGAAGAAAGAGAGAGAGTGAAATTATACAAGATTAGGAATGAGAAGGCAGACATAACCAATATAACTACAGATATCGGGGAGATAAAAATAATTATGAGAGAATTTTATATGCAACTCTGTGATAACAAATTGAAACTTCAAGTAAATGGATGGTTTCCTAGTCAAAGTAAATTACCAAAGTCAGTCAAAGAAAAAATTGAAAATTTTAATAGACCAATTACCATAGAAGATATTATTACAGAAGGTGATTGTAGATCTATCACTGAAAAGACACAAGAATCAGACAGGCTCACAGCTGAGTTTTACCTAATTTCTAAAGAACTAATCATTTCAATGCTGTTTAAACTATTTTGAGCCATACAACAAGATAGAAGAGAAACTCCCTTATTCATTCCATGCAGCTAGAATAACTTTAATACAAATAATAGAACATAATTGGAACTTCATACCAATGGCAGTTACGAATATAAGTAAAAATATATATTCTAAATAAAATACTGGCAAATAGAATACAGCAATGTATCAAAAGGGTAATGTGCATTACCCTAGTCAGGTTTGCTCTGGGAATGCAATGTATGGCTGAGGGCTCTTGGTTGTGGGGACATTTTACAGGATATTGTCACCCCTCTTCTCTCAGAATCTCTTGGCATGACAAAAGTAAGGGCATGTTAGGCAATGGTCACTAGTGCACTGAGGGCTCAGATTAACCGGACAGGGCAGAACCAAGACATCTAGTGGAAACTTAATATCATTTAGGAAATGCCAAGATTTTATGTGGAAATTTTACTGGATTTATTTCCAAGGCAGGTTCCAAAAGACAATATTGTTTCAGCATCTTTTAAACATTCCATAAAAAAACCAATTCCTTTCTGATTTGAAATCTACTGAGGGAAAGTCTAAGAAAATTTTTCTCTTTTTAACTGAGCACCAGTACAGTGCACAAGTCACTGTGCTGAGCATGTGATGTACCTAATATCATTGCCTCTCCCAGCAGCTGTGTAGGAAGGTGCTATAATCAACACTGAGGCTTGGAGAGGTGCAGTGACTTTGCAGGGCACTGAGATGGCTAGGGCAGAGTCCAAATCTAAACTCTAATAAGCTTGGATGCAAAGCCCAAGCTTTCTGTGGCAGACGTGGAAGCCTCACATGTCCCCTGGTGACTTCCTGGTCCATGGAATATTAGTTGAACAAAAGTTATAGTTGAATATCATTTTTTATGGTTTGTGCTTTTTGTGTTTTATTTAGGATATCTATTCCCTATGCCAAGATCAATAATTAGTCTCAGTCTAAAGCCAGGCACAATACAACGAACACTGAATAAGGTATCAGGAGACCTGGATTTTATTTCATGCTCTGCCACAAGCTTGTTGGGGGCCTGGCCCCAAACTTTTAAGACTTCTGCTCTTCTGCTACTCTCTGAGATCCTGTTAAGGCTCGCCTCTGCAGCGCCAGCCGTAGGTCTCTGTCCGTGGTGCTGAAGGAGCTCCTGGCCGAAGGCTCCAACTTCACCCATTTTCAGAAAAGCTGGCTTGGGCGGCTGCCCGGAGCAAACTGTGATTAATCAGCAGGTTTGAAATGACAAACTAAATTCTAAAGGTGGATGGAAGGAAGAATTCTTTATTGATTTGCAGGGTCAGTGCCAAAGGATCTTTTTTTTTCTCTCTCTCTCTTTCTTTCATTATTTCTTTCTAACCAAAAGCCACTTCTTTGACAATTCTCATCACCTGAATTGACCATCTCAATTTTGGGACACTTTGAATGAAGTTTTTACTCTCCAAGTAAAGAAATGGAGCATTACCTAATTCCCAAAGCCCCCTGTTTTCTCCTCCCAACTCCATTCTTCTTTCCCTTAGAGGGAATCAATATGTTAAATTTTGTGTTACTTGTTTGTCTTTATTATGTCTTTGGTGTGTGTGTTTCAACTTGGGTATGTATCCTTAATAAACACATTGATTTGCTTTTGGAACTTCACTTAATTGGAATCATATTGCATGTAATCTTCTGTTTCCTGCTTTATTCCTTCAACGTTATATATTTGAGATGCATTCATGTTGCATATTCACCATTGTATAGTATGCTGCTATATGAATATGACACAATGTATTTGTTCATTTCATTCTCAATACAACAGATGGGTTTTGTCCTTTTATTCTATTACTAGCAATTCTGCTATAAACCTCCCAGAATATACCTTGCATTGCATAAGACCTTGAGTTTCATTAAGGTATATAGCTGGTAGTGAAATTGTTAGGTTATAGTGTATGACCAGTCCAGCTTTACTAGAAGTGGTAGAGACTTCTGGTGCTCACTATGCACCATTCTATGGTAGTCATGGCCCATTTTCAGTCATCTGAGGCCATGTAACTTGCTCTGATCCATGGACTGTGAACATAAGTGACATATCATTTTCAGGTTGAATATTCTCATTACAGTGTGTCAGACCGTCATCATATTACCCCCAGTTTGTGACTTGTCTTTCCACTCTCTTTATATTTTAATGAACAAAAGTCCTTAACTCTCATATAGTTGAACATCCTTTTTTATGACTTGTGATTTTTGTCTTATTTAGGATATCCATTCCCTATGCCAAGATAAAAAAGATATCCATAGTGTCTTCTAAATGTTTTATATTTTGCCTTTCACATTTAGGTCTTTACTTAGATTTTTTGGTATATGGTATGTAGTAGCCTTTAAGATCTCTCTTTCCCTCTGGTTACTCGCTTTCCCAGAACTATTTAAGGAAATGTCCATCCTTTCCCCACTGGTATGTGATAGCAATATTTCATGCATTGTCTTTATATGTGCATGGCTTCATTTCCAGGCTCTCTGTTGGTCTATTTGTCTATTCCACACTGTCTAATTGCCTTAGCATAATGATACATTTTGATTTATTCTTCAAGAATGTGTTGGCTATTATTGGACCTTTGCATTTCTATATGAATGTGAGAATCAGCTTGCCAAGTTTCACCAAAAAAATTTGTTAAGATTTTTATTAGTGTTGCATCAAATCTGTAGATTAATTTACGGAGAATTTACATCTTTATGAGAAGGCATGTTCCAACTCATTTATTTAGATCATCTCTAATGTCCTCCAGTAAATTTTTATAACTTTCTCCATAAAAGTTTTGGACATTAAAGATTTATTCTTGAGTTCTGCATCAAAAATTTCCTTTTGTGGCTGTAACAAATTATCACAACATAGTGGCTTAAAACAACACAAATTCATTATCTGACAGTTCTGAAAGTTTGAAGTCTGAAATACATTTCATTGGGCTAAAATCAAGGTGTCAGCAGGGCTGCACCCCTTATGGAAGCTCCAGGAGAGAATCTGCTTCCTTGCTTCTCCAGCTTCTAGTTTGAGGCATCCCTTAGCTCATGAACCCTTCCTCCATCTTCAAAGCCAACAACATTGGGCTAAGTTATTCTCATGCTTCCATCTCCCTGGTTCTCCTTTGCCTCCCTTTTCCTCCTTTTAAGGGCCCTGTGATTACATTAGGTCTACTTGTATACACTCTGTATCTTAAGGTCAGGTGATTAGCAAACTTAATTTTATTTGTACCTATAATTCCCCTTTGCCACATAACCCAACACATTCACAGGTTCTGGGAATTAGGATGTAGACATCTCTGGGATGCCATTATTCTACCTACCACAGGTTCTTTATATTTTTTTATAGTTCTATTATATGAACTGTAACATTTATAATTTTATTTTCTAGATGTTTGTTGCTGTGGTACAGAAATGCTGTGGATTTGGGTATATTGATTTTGTATACAGCCACCTTGCTAAATACTTAATAATTCTAATAAATCTAAAGATTCTTTAGGATTGTTAATATTATCAATGATATAATGAATGACAGGTTTTTTCCTTCCTTTCTTGATTTTATGCTTTTGATTTGTTACTTTCTTTGCCTTTCTGCACCAGTGTGGACCACTGATACAACATTGAATGAAAGTGGAGATAATGAGCATCCTTGTTTTATTATTGATCTTAAAGAGAGTGCCTCAACAGTGAGAATAGGTTTTCCAGACACACACTTTTATAGGATTAAGGAAACACTCTTCTAGACATAGGTTGCTAAGAGTTCTTTTTGGGCTTGGGAGTTTTTTAGTTATGAAAGGATGTTGAATTTTATCAAATGCTTTTTCCATATCTACAAAGATGATCATATGATTTTTCTAATTTGTTAATGTGGTGGATTCATTAATAGCTTTTCTAATGTGAAACCAAACTTGCATTCTCTGAAGAAAGACATTTTGGTCATGATACATTATCTTTTTCCACACATCACTGAATCTGTTTGTTAACATTTTAGATCAGAAGTTTTGCATTAACGCTGATACCTGATTCAGCCTGAAATCTCCTGTCTCATCCTGTGTTTCTCAGGTTTTGGCGTTAAGATTGTATTAGCCTCATGAAAAATAGCTGAATGTTTACTCTTTTTCTACCTTTAAAAATATTTTGTGTATCAGTATTTTTTGTTCCTTCAATTAGAACTCACTGTTTAAAATGATCTGGGCCTACAGTTTTCTTCTTGGAAAGATTTTTAACTTGATTTGATTTCTTTAATGGCTTTAGCATTATTCAATCTATTTACTGGCATAAATTTTATTACATTTTTCTAGAAAATTTATATTTCATTTAAGTTTTCAAGCTTATTGATATAAAGTTCTTCATAATTTCCTCTTATTTTATAATATCCTCTTATTATTGTCTGTAGATCTGATCTCCCCTCTGTATTTATAATGTGGCTGTTTGTGCCTTTTCTTTTCTTCTTTATTAATATAGTCAGAGGTTTATCTATTTTATTAGCTTTTTCAAGAAATAACCTTTGGCTTTTTGCTATTGTGTGCTTCTTTCCTATTTTATTAATTTATGATGTTATCTTTATTATATCTGTCTATTTCCTTTGATCCCTACTGACATCACTTTTAGTTCCTGAGGATGGTGCTTGGCTCATTAACTTTTATACTTTCTTCTTTTGATTATAAGCATTTAAGTTTATAAATTCTCCCTCTAAATACTGACTTATCGGAATCACACAAGTTTTGATATATACTTTAATATTGTTCATTTTCAACACTTCCTACTTTCCATGGTGATTTCTTTTTTCAACTACGAGTTATCTAGAAGTGTTTCCTAACTTCCAAATACATGAGACTTTTATAATTAGCCTTTTGTGGATCAATTTCTAAATTAACCATATCAGTTCCAGAGAATGTGATCTATATAACAATATAGACTTACAGTACATACAGGGATATAAAGCAAATCATAACACATGTGCTTGGTAAAAATGTTTTCCTATAACTGTTGCATGAAATAATCTATGTATGTCCATTAAGTAAAATTTGTTAAAGTTTTCAAATATTCTATATCCTTAATAATTTTTGTCTTCTAGATCTTTTATTTATTGAGAGAGGTGTGTTACAATCTTCCACTATAATTGTGGGTTTATGTATTTCTCCTTGGAATTCTGTCAGGTTTTGCCTTATGAATTTGAGAGTATATTATTGGTTGCATACAAATTTGGAGTTAGTATAGCTTCCTGGTGAGTTATCATTTTTATCATCATGACATTATTATCTTTATTTCTAGAAGTAATTTATTCTTTGACTTAGAATTTCTTTTCATTATGACTTTCTAATACATCATTTCTTACCATTTTATTTCAACCTTCTGTATCCTTATGTTTTAATGTGTGCTGTAAAACATAAATCTGATTTTGTCATTTTTGTATAATTTTCATCCAGAACAGTCTATTTTAATTATAAGTGCTTATATAAATAATTTATACAATTTATTTTATAATTACTTTCTAGCTGTTATTGTAACTGCTTTGTGCCTCATTTTTTCTTTTTTTTAATTTTTTTATTATTTTTTTTTCATTTTTTCTATAATATGGTATAAAGACCTTTGTAAGGAAGTTTTAAATACATACCTATGTATCTCAAAGGGAAGAAATAGTTCTTTTTCTTTCATTTCTTGTTTTCTTTTAGGCTGGTTGATTAGTTTCCCTTATTTTAATTTGTGAAATTTATCAATTTAGAAGTTGTTCATGCTATTTTCCTATTGGTTACCCCAGAAATTTAAACTTCCATAATTAAAGCACCAAAGCCCAAGTCTAAGTTAATCAATGTCTTTACCCTTCACTTGAACCTTTGAAATTGAAATCAAATGGCCTTATAATACTTTAATTCCAATCATCCCATCATCATTTAAGTTATTTTGCTATATATGTTATTTCTATTATAACTCCATAGCTCACAATTATTATTTATACTGTAAATACTAGTTTAGATTTACCCACATATGTATCACTTAATTTGTTCTCCCATCTTTCCTGCATCTCTGACATTCCATCTGGTATCAATTTCCTTCTGCCTATAGTTCATTCTTTCATATTCCCTTTAATGAAATTTTTGTGGTGGAAAATTCCATTTTTGTTTATATGAAAATGTCATTGTTCCACCTATTGTATAGCATTTTTGTTACTCAGCACAAATTCTCAGGTATTATCCCACTAACTTCTGTACTCCATTGTTGCAGGTGAGAAGTCAGCTGTCAATCAATAGCCACTTCTTTGAAAGTAATTTGTCTTGTCTTTCTAGATTCTTTTAAGATAATCCCTTTGGAGCAATTTTTTCTGAAATTGCATTATGATGGGTCAATTTTGTATTTTAAATGTTATGCTACTTGGAATTTTTTGGGCTTCCTGAATCTGCAGATCTTTGTCCTTATCAGTTCTGAGAAGTCCTCAGTCATTATTTCTTCAAATACTGCCTTTTCTCTATTTTCTTTATCTTGTCCTCCAGGAACTCTGGCTAGATATATATGAGAGCTTCTCACTTTGTCCTCCATGTTTTCTTAAGTCTTTTTCATATTTTCTGGTTTTTCTGGGATGTGCTTTTATAATATCTTCAGTTCTATCTTTCATTCATTAATTCTTGAAATGGGTTTAATTTGCTCTTCAACCTATTCATTAAATATCTTATTTCAATTCATTTCAGCTATAGAAGTCCTGAGTTTCTTTTATGATGTTCTAGCTTTTTGCCCATTTTAATCTTCTTTTTAATTTCTCAGACCATATTAAGCCTATTTGTCCTGTAGACTATGTCTGATAAGCCCAATATCTGGTTCTTTTTCAAGCCTGTGTCTGATTTTTTATATTCTGGCTCTCCCTCATGATGCATTGTTTCTTTGTGTATTTAATGACTTTCTTTGTTTATAAATTCTGAATTATTCATGTTGGTAGAAATCCTTGTAGGTTTGGGATAAAAGTGGATTCCTCCAGAAAGAATGTGTTTACTTCTGTAAGATACTGGCTACATTTGTGTGTGAGCGGGTGCTGTCTGTCTAGGACCACTTTGAAATTAATAACTTGAGGTTTGGGAGAGGTATTTAGGGAGTGCATTTCAGACTGCAAATTCATGAGAGGGCCAATTAAGGTTGCAATCAGAAGGTCAAGGCAGGGCAGCTTTATTTTCACTCTCAGAGTGGGAAGAGGATTATTTTTAGTTCATCCTTTGCTAATGATATAATCCTTTGGCCCCCAAATCAATGGGGAGCAGTCTCCTATTAGATTCCCCACCTGGTGGGTCCTGTACTTTTTCTTCTTTCATCCAGCTCCGTAAGTCTGCAAAATTGATGCTCCAATATTGGCAAAAACCCTGAAATGAAATTTGGCATCAGTGCACACTTCACATCTCTGGATTTTGTCTACATGCAGGTACTGGGCTATTTCCTACTTTCTTGCTGGCTCACAGATGTACTTATAAACATATTTTTTAGTTGTTTTCACTAAGAGGCTTATTCTGGACCCCTAGTCTGGGTCTGTAGTCCCTCATGCTGAAACCCTTTTTTGATCTGTATTTATTGTCTTAATCCCTTAAGACATAGTTTGGAGACCCCAGGAGCCAGGTGGCTACATACATCTCACTCTCTCTTCCCTGCTTACTGGAACCATGGCTGGCTCTTAAGATGTCATAATGACAGTGGATGTCTTGGCTAGCAGGCTCAGAGGCCACATATGATGCTTACATTTTTTGAAACCATCTATGAGTCCAGCCTTTGCTCGAATACCTCTAGTGACAAACAACTCACTCCTTCATTATGCAGACTCTTTCTCATTTAAGCATTTGTGTTAGAAACTTCTGCCTTATACTACTTCATGTTACTTAGTGAATTAACCTACGCAGGGGACCAATGGGTCACAACCATGTCACATGTTAAGGGTCCAGGAGAATTCTGGAATTTCAGGCACATGACATATGGTTGGAATTTAAAAGAAAGGCAATGGGAAGGCTAGGCTAGGAGAACCAGTATTTGTTGAGAAGTTGCTATCATGTGCTAGGGAAATTAATGAGACTAAATCAAACTAACTATTAATTTAAAAAGTACCCAGGAAACAAGTATTTTTATCTGCATTTATTTAGATGAAAAAAATCAAGGCTTAATTTAAGTAACTTGTCTGAGGTCACAGAGTTGACAAGTGGCTGAGCTGGAATTCAGCTTCTCAGACATCTTTCTTTGAATCCTTGCTCTTCCTTGTGAATTTCAGATGACAGAGAGTGACGGTTGGGTGATTACAGGGGCACTGCAGGCTTGTCCTGCCCACAGGGAACAAGTATCAGAAGGGCAAAACCAACCCACTCAGCTGGTGAAGTGAAATGGACATGGTCTATTCCTGGCTCAGCCTCCGCCGGCCCTCAGGAGAAAAGAGGTTTCTAGATACACCAGGGGCCTAGGGAAGGAAGTACCAGCTGTAGGACTTCTGAGGAGCTGACACTGTGGGCCCCTGGAAGAACCAAGAGGACACTGCGCTGTCACTGTGACACCTGTCCTGGGTCCTCTGTCTCAGCCACCACACACTAACACAGCTCCGCGGCCAGAATGATTCAGCCACAGGAATGCCAGCAAACAGCACCCCTGCTCGGAATGGTTCCCTGGCTCCCCACGTCCCCACAACAAAGCTCTGCATGCTCACAGCACACCCAGGGCCTTCCTTGCCCCGACTCCAGGTCACCTTCTCCCCCAGGACAGCAAGGGTGCCCCAGGCATGGGAAGGGCCTGGGGGAATCACAGCCAGACCTTATCTGGGTCATTTTCCCAGGTGCCTGGGTTATTTCTAACTCTCTCTCCTCTGAGAAGACAATTGTGCCTCCTGCCCCTGTGACTCCTCTCTCATGGCATTCAGCATCTTCTTTGGTAGCTGTTGTATTTTTTGTGCTTTTGGAAACCAAAAAAGGGAGAAAACTTAAAAAGGGAATTATAATCATCAATACGCTTGCCACTCAGAATCAAATACTGCCAGAGTTTTCCATATTAGTTGTTCTAGGTTTGTATTTATATCATCTGTATCGTATCCATATCTATATCTGTATCCGTATCCATATCTATATCTGTATCTATATCTGTATCTTTACCTATATCCATATCTGTATCTATATCCATATCTGTATCTATATCTTTACCTATATCTGTATCTATATTTTTATCGATCTAGTGTACATTTGAAAAGAAAGTAAAACACTACCAAAGTCCCCTTTGACCTCATTCTGACACGAAATGAGATGTTACTTGCAACCTCAGTCAAGGTCACGATTCTAAGAGCGGTACGTGTCCTTTCCATGTTTTAAGCATGTTTCTATAGACACATTCCGATGCATAGAAAATGCACAGTTGGGGGGACATTATCCACACGAGTGGGATGGGCTGCACCCATTACTCTGAAATGTGCTGTTTCACTCAACAGCATAATCTGGGGATCTGTCCATGTTGATGTACACAGATATTGTTTCTGTTTACAAACAGTCTGAGTGGCCAAGCCACCCCTACTTGCACTTGCCCTGGGGGGGAGGGCTCTAGGGGAGGGTCCCCAGCCCATACCACAGATGACCTTCCCTGGTTCCTTTCCCTGTGGAGCCTTGAGCCGCAGGCAGATGATGAATGAGACGGGGGGTGGAGGGGCAGCTGGGCACCTGCACACCATATAACCCTTGTCCACACAGCATGGCAGTGCTCTCCCACCATCTGCCAGGTGACAACAGGAGGCCACAGATAGGCAGCCAAGAAAGCCACTCCCTGGGCCCAAAGGCTGCAGAGTGACCCTGCTCTCCCCAGAGAGGCAAGGGCCTAGAGTTTCAGGCCCTTGGGAAGTTCCCCCAGCCCACAGGTGCCTGATGCCAAGATGACATGCTGCCCTTTGGGGGGCCAGGGCAGCCCCTTCCAGGCTCTGCCTGTTTGGCCAAGTGGCCTTGGGTAAGCCCCAGACCTGACCCTCAGTATTCCTGTGGGCTTTCAGTGCACCGGGGCTCCTGACAAGGCTGGTGTGTACTGGGGCCCTTGATGCTCGCTGGGTGCTGAGGAGCTCTGAGCCACCCTTGCAGGCATCAGGCTATGGTGCCAGGAGTGACCACAGCCAGGAAGGAGCCCCCAAGCCATGACTCTCGGGAGTTGGCACATACAGACCTCAGCGCTCACCCTGTGGGATGATTCTGAGGTGTGTGTTTTCATTCTTCCCCCAAGGTTCCCTGGGGAGTTCAGGGGTACTTGCCCATTGTGGTAGCGGCTCAACAGTGCTCCCTTTACTGGCCAATCCCCTGTGGAGGCCCCTCTACCTCCGAGACTAGCTGCCTGGGCCCAGATTCCTGTCTTGTTTATGGGGGAGCTAAGACCCCATCCCTTCCTGGATCTGGCCTCTGCTGACCAGGTGGGGGCGGCCTCCAGAGCACAGTGGTTAGGCAGACACAGGGAAGCGGTGGCGGAGGGAGTCAGGCCTTTTATTGAAGTACTTGGTACAGACACAGACACACACAGGCTGCGGCATCCAGAGCCCTGCCCAGGGTTAGAGTGCAAACATCCCTGGGCATCAGAACACGCGGCACAGGCCTGGACATTTGCCTGCTGTGAGCAGATGGCCCCTCTTGGCGTCATCCACACATGACCACCCATGGTGCCATCTTTCCTGCCTGGGCTGCCCACAGGAGCCTCTAGAAAGAGAACTAGCTCTCAGGGCATTCCAAGGGCCAAGGGAGGGAGGGGGGCTCCCCAGGCCCACTGGGCTGGGCCCACCCTCATGCTCACCTTTTCTTCTTACAGCCAAAGGGGTGAGAGCAGCAGAGCAGGGCTGGGGTCCCCAGGTCATGGGAGCAGGTGCAGGGGCCCATGGACCTGGGCTGGGTGGGTGCCGTCCTCTGGGGTTAATCAGCTACAGCCTTTGTGGGGGGGCTGGGTGAACAGTGGGGCAAGGGGGTGAGGCTGCCGTGTCTGCAGGTCCTGCTCAGCCCAGGACAGATGCTGCATGAGAAAGGGAAGGGGAGGGCTGGGCGGGGGCGAGGAGGAGACAGGAGCTACAGGGCAGACCTTGTATATCACAGGGTGGGGGGCCAGGGACAAGGGCAGGCTCAGGCCTGCGCCTCCAGGGCACGCACATGCACGCTGGGCAGGCAGAACCAAGAAGGTGGCAGCTCCTTGCTCGTGCTGTCCTCGTGGAACCGGATGTGGAGGAAGAAGTCGCCTGTGTAGAGGAAGAGGAGGGCCCCGAGGCAGGCCGACTGGCCTGATGGCTGCACCTGAGCAAGAGGAGGAAGAGGTGTTAGCCTAGACCAGCAGCGCGGAGCCCGCAAAGCCATCAGGAGCCCTGTGGACCTGCCTGGATGTGGGGCTGTGGGGATGCGAGGGCCAGGCCTGGCTCTAGTGCCCACTCTGGGGCTTCTTTGCTGTGCTGCCTTGGGCAAGTCGCTGAGCTTCTCTGAGCCTCAGATTTTGTCTTTGAAAGTAGCTACCTATTTTTGCCTCCCTGAATTGTCCGGGGCTTCAGTGAGGTCAGGAGTGTGGGGAGAGGCTGGGGTGACAGTGAGTGGAGTGTGAGCCTGTGCTGGCGCAACAGTGAGGCGCTGAGAGGCAGGTTGGGGCATGAGGGTGAGCACTGGAGCCTGCACTCTGTGCACTTCGTCAGTCCCTGGGGCCAGGTGAGCAGCACCCTCTGAGCAGGAGTAGCTGGCATGGTGCGGGTGATGGTGACGCCGTGGCACCGTGCAGCGGAGTCTGACCCGCTGAGCAGCTCTGTCCTGGGCACAGCCCCCACCATCTGCGAGTTTTACCACCTTCAGCAATCCTCAGGGGAGGGGATAATCACCCCGGTTTCATCAGCCAGGGCTCAGGGGGACAGAAAGGTGAACCTGTCTAAGCTCTCACAGCAAGTTGGGCAGACGCAGTGTTAGCACACATGGCAACAGAGCCTCTGCGCCTGCTGACACATGGAGACTCCAAAGCCTGCTGCCTGGGGACATGGCCAACGACTGTGAGGGCCTGGGCCAAGCATGGCTGGAGGCTCCAGGGCCACCCTGTACACCGCCACGTACCGCATCCAGGTAGAAGGTGCTGGAGCCCACGAAGGAGATGGTGTCCTGCAGGTCATAGTTGTGCACGCCATTCTGGTGGTCCTGGAAGGGGACCACGGTGAGGGCAAAGGGCCCCACGCTGCACGGGCTCCGGTTGGTCAGCCGAATCTCCAGGCGCACCGGGTCACCCACCTGGCAGGCCGCTGCTTCCTCACGGTCACACAGCTGTCCGTCCACTAGCACATCTGAAAGGCACACGAGGCAGTCAGGGGCCGGCCTGCATGGGCCAGCTGGCCTCCCCCGCTAGCTCACTGATTCATTTCTTCCTTCCCTCCTTCCCTCTTCAAGGATGCCACCCACTCCGTGCCAGCCTGGGCGCTGGGGACGCAGATGCGTGACCAATCCCTGGTCTCCTGAAGGGCAGCCTGGCAGAGATAGGCATGGAGCGGTAGAGCTATAACTCAGGGGGTCTACATCCCACAGGAGGGGGGCCTGTGCCCCTGGGTCCATCTGGGGTCTGGGAGAGATTCCTGGATGCTCCTGCCACAGCCACCAAGAAGGGGCCCAGCTCTAGCCACAGGCTCCAGTGAGTCAGGGGCTCCTGTCCAGGTGAGAGACTTGGAAACCTCAGCGGTGACATGGAAGGGGCCCCCACAGGCTCCTAAGCACCCCAGGCCAGGTGTGCTTTGGAGCACAAGCAGGCCCAGGGTCCCTTTCCCGTCTCACACCCTTGGTGGGGGTGCCTTATCACTTGCTCCCTCCAGCAACCCCCGGGAAGGGGCTGCATGTCTTCCTCACCTGCTCTGTCCAGGGTGCTGGCACAGAGCATGGCAAAAAGCAGTGCTCATGGGGAGCAGCATGGGCCTGAAATCCACAAATCCTTGCTAGGTGCAGGGAGTGTTTACCCCATCCCTTTGTCCTTCCCTCACAGACCCCGGGGGCTTACAGACAGGGAGGTCACCCCCTAACCCGGCAGCAGCAGGCAAGGGGCTTGAGGCTGGGTGGTAGGGCTGAGAGGGGGTGTGCTCCCTCCCAGGGAAATGAGCTGATGGTCTGCATGGGGGCTCAGACAGTGACCCCAAGAGATATGCATAAATGTGAGCTTATTGGGGAAAAGGTCTTTGCAGATGTAATTAGGTTAAAGATCTTGATATAAGATCAGCTTGGATTACGGTGGGCCCTATAGCAAAGGGCAAGTGTCCTTATGAGGAAAATAAGAGGAGAAAACACAGATATGTGGCAAGAGGCCACGGGAAGATGGAGGCAGAGAGTGAAGTGATATGGCCACAAGCCAAGGTCCCCTGGAGCTACCAGGAGTTGGACAAGGCAGGAAGGAGCCTCCCTACAGCCTTCCAGAGCCCTGCTACACCTTCACACTAGACTTCCAGCCTCCCAAACTGAGAGAGAACAAGTATCTGCTGTTGAGGGCCACTCTCCTGGTTTCGAGCCTCTCTGCCTCAGTTTCCCTCCTGCCAGCCAGGCCCCAGAAACCCTAGTTCACAGGGAGGCTGCAGGGCCTGGTAGACCACAAGGAACTTTACCTACGCGGTGTGTTAAGAAGGATGCCTGGAACATCAGTGTTCTCCAAAGTATGTGTGAGAGAGATTTAAGCTAACGCAATTCTTATGCAATTAGTGTCTGCCCGTATCCTTATTTTAATGCATGGTTTGTGATGAGGTCAATGATAAACGGGAGATTAGAACACTGGTCTGTGCCATTGGGGAGGAGGTTTCTGAGTGTGTTTAGCAGAAGGACATTCTGAGTGTGACTCACCAGCCTCCTAGTGTGGAGGAGGCTTGGCAGGGGATCTGAGAAGTGGCTTCCAGGGATGTACAGGGGTACAGGTGAATGCTCCCCACCTCATGAGGGTCCTGGAAGGCACAGGTTAGGAGGAAAGTGAGAGTGGCCTTGGAACAGCCAAGCAAACCCTCCCCCCAAAGCAGGACAATGACCTCTGGGAGCATTTGCATCTCCTCAGTTGACCTTCCTGCAGGAATATCAGGGGCTCCAGGGAGTTGGTGGGTAGGGAGGGAAAGGGGGAGAGAGGGAGGGAGAAATGGGGAGAGGGGGAGTGGGGAGAGGGAGAATAAGGGGAGGGGGCAGGGGAGGGAGACAGAGGGACAGAGGCAGAGTGAGTTGGAGCACCTGTGGGCTCTGGCCAGGAGCTGGGGCAGGGGTGTATCTGCACAGCAAGACCTGCCTGACAAGTCTGCTTCTCCACGAAAGCTTTCCTTGATCAAGCCCTCCCTATATTTTGTTTCTTTAAAATTATAAGCTTTTACAAAACATTATAAAAAAAACTTGGAAAGGTCCTAGAAGTAAAAATAATTTTTAAGAATCCCACGTAATTCCAGCCCCACCATCGCAACCGTTCCTGGCATCAGGGAGCGTATTTTCTTCTTGCCTTCTCCTCTCTGTATTATTGACATGGCTGTCGTAGCTGAGGGACAATTTGCTTTCTCGGGCATGGCCCACACATTGTAAGTTTTGCAAGAGGGTTTTTAAAGGCTGCAGAAGATTCCATTAAAGGAATGAACCGTGATTTATTCACCCACTCACATTTAGCTTGTGTCCACTTTTTTAGTATATAAATAACTCTGATGTACACGTTTTTATATTGAGCGTTGTCTGAATTCTGAGCTTATGTTCCCAGGATAGCACCTCAGGGTGGAATGAGTGGGACTCTAAAAGTGGCTGACATGTCACACTGCCCCCAGGAAGGCTGGCCCCACCCTGCACCCAGCCACATCCTCGCCATCCCCAGGGGGAGAAGCCCCCTCCATGCCCATAGCCCCCCAGCTGGCTCGGAGTGGCTGCAGGAACCCCTCAGCAGCATTTAGTCATTCAAGCCCTTCCTGCCAGGCCCCCACCCCCTGCTGGCACCTGCAGCCGGCGTGGTGAGGAGCACAGAGAAGGAACAAGCCTCAGTGCTGAGAACTCACAATCCAGTGGGAGAAGGAGAGGCCAGCCAAGAGCTGGGCCACGCTGAGACACTGCGTGACGGAGCAATAAGAAGTGCTCACTCTGGGGCCCAGGAGAGGGCCCTGCACTCAACGCAGGTGTGGGAATGGCATCGGGGTGGCCTTTCTGGAGGAAAGACACCTTTCTCTATTCCAATTCTGTTCTTAAGGCTGTGATTTGCCCTTAAGCCAAGCTTTTGCTATATCTTACATTTTTGGATGTGCAGGGCCACGCGAGCTGAGTCTTACCAGGCTGGGATAAGCCTGGGGGCCCCAGGTCTGTGCCCACTGGTTTATCTGCGGCAGACATGAGCACTTCCTATGGTGCCTGGCACACAGCAGGCAGCAGGAATGTGGGCTCTTCTTTCTCCTAGCTGCTCTGTTCTGCTGTACCCAGGAGCTAGGATCAGGGGGACCTGAGCTTGGTCACTTCTCTCTGGGAGGCCCCAGGCATGTCACTACACCTCCTAAGCCTCAGTTTCTTTATCTGTAAAATGGAGCTGATGCCAGTGCCAACGGTTGTGATGAGATGACATAACTGCTGTGCTACACAGCCCTGTGGGCCATAGTACATGTGATAGATGTATGTTCTGGTTCTAGAAACATCCCCCTAGAAAAGCTCAGTCACAGCATCATCTCATTCCCTTCTTAAAGCACAGCAAGCATCTGAGGGACTTTCATTTTGAGGCCCAGTGCTAGCAGGACAGTGGCTTGCACCCCAAGCCTTGGTTTCCTGTCTGTGACAGGTGTGCAGCCTGCAACAGAGAGGCACCCAGCATTCCTCTGCCCCACCCAGGCCAGAGCTCAGCCAATGTTTCCTGCACAGTGAACCGAACCAGGCCTGGTCTGAACCTCTTGAATAAAATGGGGGAAGATGAAGAGAGCAGGTGTCGACTCGGCCTCGGTTGCTGGTTCCATTAAAGGAAAGATACGATTATGAGCAAAATCAGTGAAGGGTGGCTAGCTCATTACCTCTCTGCTCTTTTTTTTTTTTTTTTTTTGCAAAGAACTATGTGGGCTGCTGGGGCAGCTAAGGACTGGTCTGTGGGCTCACGAGCAGAGTTGCCCCCAGCCTGTATGTTTAACCCTTCCCTAGCCCCAGCTTGGCACAGCCCCCAGGGAGGACAAAGCTGATGAAAGAGCAAAGCCAGCTCTCCCTATGAACACTCCTGGTGGAATATTTGCTTGCCATTTTCTCTCTAGGAGGAGGACAGGGACTTGTGGCCCTGAGGCCAGGCCAGGGCAGCTGAGGTTATGGACAGAGAGAAACCCTGGCCTCACAAGAGGCCAGGCTGGGATCCTAGCTGTGCCTCTAACCATTGCTCATCCAGGGAGAGGCCCTCTGCCAAGCTGAGCCTCCTTTATCTAATCTTCAAAACTGGGATAATGATCCCGACCTCCCAGGTTAGGGCGGGGGTTAGGGAGCAGAGAGGACCCAGCCAGGCAGTCCCTGCCCTGGTCCAGGGAGAGTGCTCGTGCCATGAGCTGCAATGCGTAGCTATAACCACAGAAGGAAGGCCGTGCTCTAGAAGGGCCGGCTGTACCTGTCCTGCTCTCTGCTGTATCCACAGTCTTAGGGTGACCAACCATCCCAGATTGCCTGGGGCTGTTCTGGTTTTAGCATGGAAAGTCCTGCATCCCAGGAAGTCCTCAGTGCCAGGCAGTAGGTCATGCCGCCCCAGTGTCTGACCCCACACTGACCCCCTGCCAGATTCATGAAGTTCTGTGCTCAACAGGCAGCTGTTTTTTTCCTCCCTCCTAGGTCGGGACAGCTCTGGCAGCTCCAACATCGCATATCCCATAGTGGGGTGGAGCACAGGTCTGTTTTTTCTTTTCTTTTTTTTTTTTTTTTTTGAGAGTATTAAGCTTCCAAAATTTAAAAGGATGCCATTACCTGCCCCTCCTGGGGTCCTGGAGTGCTGTTTAGGAAATACGGTGAAAATGAATCTAACGATAATAGTGACGATGATGATGATGATGACGATCCTTGCAGCTGCCCTGGGCTGAGAACACATAACCACCCAGCAGGGCTGTGCTCAGGTAGGATCTGTAACCCCATCAGTGCTAATGTCCTAACACATCCACTGCTGGAAATTCACTTCTGTCCCATCCTGGGGGGGGGAGGGAGAAAGTGGCCTCATTTCTGTAGGGCCCTCTCTGGTGTGGACACCCTGCTGAGCAAGGCTGTATGGAGCAGCAGGGACCAGAGAGAAGCTCGGGGCTGCACACTGTCAGGTCACAGCTGGGGATAAACAATGGAACAAATGCCTTAAAGACAAGATGTTTTGGAGCAGTGTCTAAATTGCCACTGAGGACTAAGAACCACATGTAAAAGCAGGGGCTCTGCTAGGAGGTCGGCCTGGCCCTGGTGCCCTGCAGGCTGGCTACTCCTTGGCTCCTGCAGCAGCCAGCCCTCCTGAGTTCCCAGGGCAGGCCCCATGGGGACAGAAAAGGCAGCCTGCTTCCCAATCATCTCCAGGTGAGCACCAGACCGTGTCCCTTTGGGTTCCCTGTCATCCTCCATCTCCTGGTCCATCCAACGAGCCAGCCTCTTGGCAGTGACTGGCCATAAGGTACTCCAGCCTCCCTTCCCCTCTCCCAGCTGGGATGGGGGGATTCATGCCTGTTTGGGGGGCAGCAGAGTGGAGCGGCTAGTAGCACGGGCTCTGGGTTCCTGATTGGACCATGGTTTGAGTCATTTCTCTATGATTCCCCACTCCTCTCAGCCTCAGTTTCCTCATCTCTAGACAGGAAGAGACTAGAATCACATCAAGTGGGGCTTTGGGGGGGAACCCTCAACCTCACCACCATCACTCCTCACCTTCTCCAGCGGGTGGGGGATCTGCAGGAGCAGCCAGACAAGACCAGACCCTACAACGGGGACATTCTGCACGGACACAGCTTCTCTGGGACCTTCCTCACCGACACGGTGACTGAGTGCAGACGGAGCTCTGAGCAGGATGCAGTGAGAGGACAGACGCAGCAGGGACACGTCCTTTCAGCCTCTCCTGAGCCATGCGCCAGGCAGGTGGCTTCTGCCCCCGCTGACCATGACGAATGCAGACACTCAGGCCCTGAGCGCACAGGTAGGCCTCTCTGCCTGGACCTGGAATGCCCCAGTGAGGGAGAGAGGCAGCCCAGGGAGGGACAGTGACTGCTGATCCCAGCCTGGATCCCACCTCCCGACCTCCAGGCAGGGGCAACCTCAAGAGGAAACCCCGGACCTGTGGGAAAGCGGGGAGTCGTGAGAGACAGAATGCCTGAGGGTCAAAACCTGGCCTTAAAAGCTTCCTGAACCTCCTGATTCCTCTTTCCCACCAGAAGGGGTGGCACAGTAGACAGAATAACACCCCCCAACCTGTGACTGCATCTTCTCACATGGCAAAAGGGACTTGGCAGATATAATGAAATTAAGGAAGGACCTTGAGGTCAGGAGAGGCCATCAGGTGGGCCTAATGTCATCACGAGGTCCTTATAAGGGAAAGAGGGGGGGGGGCAGGAGACAGAGCCAGAGCAGGTGATGCGACAACAGGGGCGGAGACAGGGTGGAAGGTGCTCTGCTGCTGGCTGAAGATGGAGGAAGGCCAAGGAGTGAGGCAGGTCCTCCCAGGCATCCCCTTTCAGACTCTGGCCTCCAGACCATAAGATAGGAAATTTGTGTTGTTTCAGGCCACAAGGTTTGTGCTCACTTGTTAGAGCCCCACACCAGTGGGGTTGGGGACACTGGGGCCCCATGTCCTCAGAGGCCCTGCCCAGGTGGGGACCCAGCCCAAGGGCAGGCAGGTGTGGTCTGGCAGCCAAGCAGTCTCCAGCAAGGTGCTCACACTCCTGCAGCCTCAGTTTCCTCATCTGGAACCGCAGCGCCTCCCTCACGAGGTTGTTGGTGAGTGTCAGATCCTCCGTGAAAGGGCCGGAGAGGTGCTCCGGGAACGTCTGTTGCTGCCTGCCCCCAGCTTCTGAGATCCAACACACCCCAGGCTGGGAGCAACGTCGTTCACCTATTTCACAAGCATTTCAGAGGCCCTGGGCTGCCACTTACATTCCTCTGGGCAACCTGACATCTCTGCCCAGGCATCTGACGGGTGTCTCACGCTTCACTTGGCCAAATCGGACCCTCTGCTTTCTCCTGAGCGCCTCTTCCCTGGTTTTCCCCTACAGAGTGGCTCCACCACTGGTGGCAGCTCAAGTTGAGTCCCCTCTGCCTGGACCCCCAGCCCTGGCCATGGGTACATCCAGTGCTCAGTGCAACTGGTCCTTTTCTCTGCCTCCCCCCACCTGCCCTTGCCTGCTGCCTCCTTTCAGGGTTCCCTGCACCCACACTCTCTAATCTGACCCCTCCTGCACACAGCCATGGAGGTAGTGTGAAAACACTAGCAGATGTGTCACTTCCTTGCTGGCCCCTGCCTGGCCCATGGCTTTCCTTTACGCTCAGAATAAAAGGGAGACCTGATCAAATCCTGACCCCACTGCGGTCTCTGCAGCTTGCATGGCCTAGAGCCGGTTCCCCTCCAGCACTGGGGTGTTCTCCTTCCCAGACTGCCCCTGGTTGTCCCCCCAGCATGTCATTCCTGCCCCAGGGCCTTTGCACCCTCTGCCCTTGCCAGCTGCCCAGCTCCTTCCTGATGGTCACACCTTGGCCCCCTCCTCCTCTCTGCCCCTACTGATCGCTCTGTCACTCCCTTATATTTTCTCATGGCCCTCCACATCTTATCTGGTGCTACCACGTTTATCCATTTGTTTAATTATTAACTGTGCTTCTCCTTCCCAGGGAGCTCCAGGAAAACTGGCACTTGCCTGTCTGTTCCCCCTGGTGTCCCCAATATGCAGAACTAGCAAGCACAGGCAGATGCTTGTTTTATTTCACATCTGCTGCATGAATGAATGGAGGAATGAGTGAGTGGGGTATGGGGTTGGGTGCCCAGGTTTGAACCCTAGCAAAACTACCTGCTGAGCCCTGCCCCAATCTATACCCCTATATGCCATCCATGACACGAGAGTATCAGAGCTGTGTCCCAGAAGTGCCTTCTGAATAGAGGACTTTAGAACCACCTGCCACACCCTGCTCTGGGCTCCCCACCCAGAACCATGTTTTCCTAGAGATTATTTGTGTAGGAAAATCTCGTGTTATAAGAAATCTCCTGGGAGCAGATCAGTCTCATTTCTCAAAGCATTAAATCAGCCCATCTTTTCCCTCCCACCCCCAGCCCCGCTTCTGCTTCACATTTAATACCAGCCAGAGTCACGGACTTAATTGTGTCTGGCCCAGAACTCCTCCTGAAATCACTGCCACGCTCATGCTGTGGCACGTCGACAGGCTCTGGCAGGAACACAGGCTATAAATAGAGGCGGGATGAGGAAGGGCTCGCCAGGGCCCACTCTGCGGGGCCCCTCTGCCAGGGCATAAGAAGGGAAGCACGAGCCAGCCTGCTCTGGGCCAAGGGTGGCCACTGTGGGGCTTGAGAGAATGGGGGCATGTGTGCACCCCAGGGAAGGAGAGACCCAAGGACCCCCACCTGCTGCGCAGCCACACCTGTGCTCCTCATGGCCTCCCAGGAGGGCAGAGAGCACAGGTGCAGCTTTGTCATGTTTGCGTAAGGACGCTGAGTGACGTGGGCCGTGTGGCAGCAGGCTGGGGGCCTGGTCCTGGAGAGTCTTGGGCGAGGGGAGGGAAACCCAAGGGGGGTGTCCCACATGATGCACTCAGTGGGGGTCAGTAAGCTTGGGGTGCTGCTGGAGGACAGGTGCCTGACTCAGGGCCATGGTCCCCATTCTTGGAAGAGCCATGGAGGCTGCAGTCCTGCCTCTGGGGCCAGGCCCTGCTCTTCAGCCTGTTCCCATCTCTCACTGTCCTGATCTGCTCAGGACTCAGGCTACTGAGGGCAGACTTGGGGCTAATTCAGGCCTCCTGCACTGGCTCTGCCAAACGCTGCTTCTACCGCATTCTGCTGCATTTAGCGAGGGGCGCCAGGAGGGAGCTGAGTCAGACCAGATGCCGAGAAAGACACAGCCCTGGGCAGCTGCCATACGCATTTTACTCTGCAGCTTCCGGGGTTCCAGCCAAGGGTTTCTGTGACCCCAAGGAGCCCCAGGAGAAGGGTGGGGAACATGGGGAAGAGGCCTCCCCCTCACTCCAGCCTGCTCCAGTGCATGCCACTCCTCACACTGTGACTACTCTGGTTGATAACAACCTGTCCCTGGAACAACCCTGTAGGTGGGCACTATCCTTATCCCACTTCACAAGTGAAGATATTGAGGTGCAAGACAGCAAGTGCTGAGCTTCCCTGGAACCCTGGCCTGCAGAGTTGGTCAGTGTTGGTCATTTTTTCCCCAGCAGCTTTATTGAGATATAATCCACAGACCACACAACTCACCCATTTAACGTGTACAGTTCAATGGTTTTTAGCATATGCACAGATGTGTGCAACTGCAGTCAGTTTTAGAACATTTTCATCACCTCCAAAAGAAACCACCCTGTGCCCTTCAGCCATCACTCCCTCCTTCCCAGGTCCTCCCTGCTCCAGCCAGGCAGCTGCTCACCTGCTTTCCAGCTCTACCTATTCTCCACTCTGACTGGCACATGAATAGAACCACACGGTGTGTGGTCATATGTGACTGGCTCCTTCCACTTAGCACGACATTTCAAGGTTCACCCATGCTGCAGCCTGTGTCAGTGCTCACGTCTTTCCGTGACAGAATGATATCCCAGTGCACGGATACAGCACATTGTGCCCATTATGCCTCACTCGGCTACTGGCAGTAATGCTGCTGTGAACATTTGTGGATTAGATTTTGTGTGGATACAGGTCTTCATTTCTCTTGGGTGTACACCTGAGAGTGGAACTTCTGGGTCAAACAGCAACTCTATGAACTGCTGCAGGAACTGCCAGACTGTTTTCCACAGTGGCTGCACCATTTCACATCCCCACCAAGCCTGCATGAAGGTTGTGATTTCTCTATACCTTCTACAACACTTATTATTATCTGTCTTTTTGGTTCTAGCCATCCCTGTGAGGGTGAAGTGGCATCTCACTGTGGTTTTCACTTGTATTTTCTTAATTTAACCATGCCTGGCCATGCTGCCCAGTGCCCACTGTCCCCCGGGCAGACAGGCTCCCCTGCACCCCTACTGCTGGGTCAGACATCTGGGATGGCCCTATTGTGCAGTCTTCTTTGCTTGTTTCATCCATAAGTCAGAGAACCCTCTGGAACCCCAAGCTCTTAACCTCCATTCTGTAGAAGTGTGTCTCATTTTGGAGTCTGGGGCCTGACAGAGGGCTGGGACTCATGCTGGAAATCTCTCCCCTCAAGCAGAGTACAGTTTGCAGTCAGGGCCAGGCATGTCAGGGACCACCAGAGATGGTCAGGACCCGAACTCTGAGCAAACCACAGACCAAGAGCATGGCCATGGGCAAGAGACAGGAAAGAGCATGGCCATGGGCAGGAGACAGGATAGACAGATGGATGCATGGGTTAGGCAGCCAAGAAGAAGGGCCAGGTGGAGACCAGACCCCGAGGACCTTCAGCTTTCTTCTAGTCAGGTCTGTGGAATGGGTGGGTGCAGCACCCAGGAGACGTTTGACAAGCACTGTGTCTGTGGGAGGAGAAGAGACCCCACGTGTAGGGCCTGGAGTTAGTCTACAGCAGAGGTTCTAAATCACAGTGGACTTTTCAAGAGACCTGCTTGGCCACATGGGGGCTCGGAGAGACTGGTTTCCTCCATTTAGGGTGGTGCTGAGCATGTGTTTCTGGCATGTGTGTGTCCAGGGCTGCAGGCCCAACGCACAGGCCCGGAGTGGGCACAGAGGGGTCGGGAGGAGGAGTGGAAGATGGTGGGCGGGCCTTCCCCTGGGCAGAGCCTGCACGGCCAGCTCCCTTAGGTGGTTAAAGGAAAATGTCCTAAAATATGGACAGGCCCCAGGGTCATGTTCAAATCACTTTTCAGTGGCAAAGAGGACCGACCTGTGGATTTCTTGCCCAACTGGCTTATCTGACAGATTGCACATTTCTCCTATGGGACATGCTCCCAAGGCCAAAAGCTGTACATCTTCTGATTTTTTTTTTCCTCCAGACCTCAACATCTTCACAAGGATGTCTTCCCCTGCCTCAACCCACAGCTTCACTCTCCTGCCTTGGGTGATGATGAGAAACAGGGGACCAAGCAACTTTAGAGGCAAATGTCTCATTTAGGATAAGAAAGGAGATATAAAGACTTAAGAACCATGCAGTGGGAATAAATGAGTTGAAGACCTACGGAGAAAATGAGTCAAGGCTCTACCAAGCCTGCTTCAGCTAAAGGATATTTAAATTTTAAATTTCAGTAGACACACACATTTTTCTAGTTGACATAAATCTTGGGTGGTCCTAAATTTTAAAGCCAAATTTGATTCAGGCAAGGCTTGGCTTTAGAATTAATCAAGGAGCTTTTTCACTCGTTAGATGAAGCAAAACAAGTTCATATGGGGGAAAAAATAGCCAAGACTTGAGAGAGAGAGTTAAGCTAGGGGTTCCCGGGCTGTCAGTCTTCCTTCCTGCTCTTCAGCAACACCTGGCCAGCTGTCCTGTCAGGGAAGGCCCAGGCAGATCCAGTATAAAATTCTCTAATTTCCACAAACTTGTGAACTTTCTCTAATGCCAACGTAGCTAGTTGCTAGGTACACAATCACCCAAGCCGGCATGCTTTCCCTCTTTATTGATGAGAGCCAAGTAACTGACCTTTTCACTTTAGCTGTTAGGAAGCTCAGGAACAAATATGTGGCAACCTAGAGTACCACGCTGGCCCTCAGTAGCTATATCTTAGCTCCCACAATCACCACCCCACACACGCACTCATAGGTAAGTGCATGCGTGTGCACACACACAGACTCTCACACAGCTGCTCTTCCAAGCCTTGAGCAACTATGCCAACTATGGTTTCCCTTGGCCCAGGTGTTTTACATGTTATTTGCCACTTTGCTGTATACTGAGAGAGAGTTTGGAAAAGAGGTCAGAAGTGTGGATGATGCCAGAAGTGCGGGTGACAGTTCCACGAGCGAGGGTCTCGTGCAAACAGGTGGTACACAGCCCGGGGAGGCGGGGGTCAAACTGCACAGTCCCCCAACACCAGCTGCCCATCACCCCGCCTGTCCCCCATCTTTGCAGCCCCCCTCACTGCTGGGAAGGGGGCCTTCTGTCGGCCGTGCTGGAGCCCAGGAGGCTCAGACACAGACATGTGTGAAAATGTCTCCCCAGACCCAGAGCACGGCCTCCTGAGGGTCGGGCCACAGCAGGCTGGGCTCCCCACACCCCCACGGTCACACCTGCCCTGACCCGAATGGGGACAGAACACAAGCTCGGCCACGGTCAGGGCACGCACTCTGGGAAGCTAGAGCGTCGCTCTCAGTCCAGCGAATGGCATGAGTGTCTAACAGTTATTGAGGCAGCTAATTAGTTCGCAAACCAGAATGCCTCTCCCAGCATCCAGGGAGGGAGAATGCTCAACACCCACATGTGTAATTACCCTCCAGTCAAGAGCAGCTCCTGAGGAGCCACTTGGCTCTCTCGGGTAAATAATTTACTTTTACAACTTTTCATTAAAGATTAAAGGGAATTAAATTAAAATTAGGGCAAATTGGAGTTGGAGACGAGACCCATGCAGCTTGGAGTTCTCTCATGGGAGGCTTTCTGGCTTCAGGAGCTCAACCCCTCCATCCAGGGTTGCCAGGGCCCCTGTGAGAGGAGGGCCAGGGGACATGCAGGAGGTGGGCTGCAGAGAGGAGCAAGGGCCTCCAGCCAGGTGGCCTCCAGGGTATGTCCTGTGTGCCCAAGGCTGGCTGTGGCCTGTGGCTGTGCCACTGCTTTGAACAACAGGCTACACCCACTGCCAACACCACTCACTGAGTCCCCAGTCTCCCAGCCCATGGACATCCTCCATGGCCACCAGGCCAGGATTCATGGGCCACATGGGTTTGAAGGCTCAGACCTGGGCCAGTGGGTACAGTGGCTGGAGCATGGGTGCCGAGTGAGGGCCTGGGTAAGTCCCTTTGGAAGCCGGAGCTTCTGCCTGCTTGTTTGAGAAAGGGTAGCTGATGTGGGAGAAAGGAGATGAGCTGGGAGAGACTGAGCTGCAGGCCTGGCCAGAGAGGAAATGCCTGTGAACAGAGGGGTCTTGGTCGCCGGTGCCCTGGTCATCCATGCCCAGGAAGCCTGAGGAAGGAGTGACGGGTTAGCCAGGCCATGCACTCACAGTGGCTCTGGCCTCAGCACACTTATTGCAACTGGGAGGACGATGGATGAGTTGGGGAAGGTCTAGCCCAGAGGGCTGTGCCTGCCCACAGTCTGGGCCCTGGGGACTGGGTTGCCAGGTCTGCTCCATGGGGGCAGGACACATTGCTAAAGGGAATCCTCCCCCAGGCCCAGGAGCCCTCAAGAGGCTCTGGGATTTGCTGCACTGGCTGGAGTCTCCTTAGGGAAAACAGAAAGAAGGGCAGGTAGAAAGAAGAAGGAAGCCAGATGCCTCTGGAGGGGGTGGGCACCACCTCTCCCCTACTGACCTTTGGCCAAGACTTTACCTCTCTGAGCTCAGATTTACAGATCTAGAGAACAAGAATAAAATAAGTCCCAGACAATGGCCTACCTTTACATGCCCAGGCCAGTGCACAAACGTTGCTCTGTCCTCTCACTCAATGGATCAGGCCATCTCGGTTTACAGAGACTTAAGTGCAGGTTAGAGCTGCACTTGGACCTGGTCTCCCAGGCACCAAAGCCCGTGCAGACCCTCACCCCAAGGCTCCATGCTCAGGATGGCAGGATGGCATCTGCCAGCCTCTGTGCTAGGCTCCTGTGCTCTAAGGCAGCAAGCTCACTCTGCCTCTCAAGGTCTGCTCGTGTGACTTCTCCACCAGGGGCCTTCCCTGATCTTCTCTCATGGAACACTTGACCTTGAGAAGGTGCTGGCTGCAGAGACTGACTGGAGAAGCCATTTCTTTTCTTCCTGGGCATAGCCAGACTGCAGCCCCAGCCTCCCTGGCAGTGAGTTGTGAACACGTGGTCGAGTCCCTGGCCAATGGGACATGGGGGGATGACAGACTTGGGCCATAAACGCATCCCTCTCACCATCCTCACCATCCCCCATCTCTAGGCTGAGAGCAGAAGTAGCAAAACTGAGGAATGGAGGCAGGAGGAGCCATGAGACAGGTGGGCCCTGGGGTGGGCAGGGCCATATAATCGACAGAGTCACAAGATGGGTGGAGTGCCTGGGTCCCCAAATCAGCTCCAGAAAGGCACCTCCACCAAGAACACCATGAAACATAAATAAAATAAGGTTGGGGTGTCAGGTGCCTAAAATTTGGGAACTGTTTGTACAGCATTGAGCTGTGATGTTCACAGGCCCCCAGAGCCCATCAAACTGAGCCTTCCCCTTCCAGAAGGGAACGCCAGGACCCAAAGTGGGTGGATGAGCTGTGGCCATGCTGGGCATCGGTGGTGGGGTGGGTGCTGGAACTTGGCCCCCTTCCCTCCTGACAGAAGTAAAGTGCTTTTCGCGCAGGGAACACCTTGGCTTGCGGAGACAATGACTCTATTAAGTTCTTCCTCTTCAACCTTCTCTTTTTGGACATGCACTTCAGACAACTGAAGATGAACCAGAAGAAAAAGATTGGAGGAAAAAAATGGAAAATATGCCTGCTGGCTGGTAGCATTATGCAAAGACAACTTTCTGAGAACAGCAGAGAATTTAAAATGACTCCTCTGTCCCCAAGCGATGCCTCTACCTTTTTAATCTCTCATTTTTCATTTTCTCTCAAGCCTGTCTAAATAAAACAAAGACTTTTGCCACCCAGGCAGGCCCCTCACTGCTCCGGTGGCTCTGCATTGAGCCCTTCTCATCACCCAATTCCACCCCAGTCTCAGGCCTTCTCATTGCTGGTCAGATCACACCTGTGGGCACTGCTGGTTCCAGGGGGGGTTGGAGGAATCACCGGACCCTTCCTCTCCTAGAGGAAGAAGCTGAGGCCTGCAGGGGAAGGAGCATGGGAGGGTCAGAGCAGGTATTGGGGGCTGTGCAGGGGTCAGAGGGGGTGTGAGGTGGCGTGCAGGGGTCAGAGTGGGTGTGGGGGCGCATGGAGGGGTCTGAGTGGGTGTGGAGGTCCATGTAGAGGTCAAGGTGTGTATAGGGGGTTTGCAGGAGTCAGAGAGGTTGTAGGGCCCATGCAGGAGTCAGAGCAGGTGTGGGAGGTGGGGGTATACAGGGATCAGAGCAGGTGCAGGAGTGAGTACAGGTGTCAGAGTGGGTGTACGGGGGCATGCAGGGGTCAGAGAAGGTGTGGGGGCTGCACAGGAGTCAGAGTGGGTGGAGGGCATACAGGGATCAGAGCGGTGGGGAAGTGCAGTTGGTTTTGCGTGCTGGGCCTTGCACAGGCTTCCAGTTGCCTCTGCCTGGGAGCTGCTGTCTGTCTGAGCAGCACAGCCTCCCCTCCCAGGAAGCCTTCCTTCCCCAGGTCTTGGTTGCTGCCCTCAGCCTTCTGCACCTCTGCTCATGTGTGTGCCACCCCAAGGGTTTTCACCTCCACCACCAGACTGGCACTTTCTGTCCCATTCCCCAGTGCCCAAGCAAGACCTGTGTAGGCGTGGCCTCCGCCAGGATTTACGGACCTGTGACTCGCTGGCCGCGGCCTAGAAGCCAGGTCTCTGGACTCCTGGGTCTGTCCAGTGGGAGAGACAGCCACGGGGATGAAAAAGGGCTTCCACAAAATGAACATGGGTGCAGGACTGACGTCCTCCACTGCTCAGAGTCTTCAAGGCTGTCGGCGTCTCCTCTGTGGCCATTCGCCCAGCGTCCCACCCATCACCCCCTCGTGGCCACAAGCAGTGCCCCTCACACCTCCCTCCTGCTGACTCCTGCTGACCTCTTCAAACCTCAGCTCCAGTAGTACCTGCTCCAGTAAGACCTCCTGAACCACCCTCAGCCCCACACAAGCCCCTGTCACAGCATGTACCTCCTCGCACTAGAATCTTCTGCTGATGGACTGTCTCCCCAGAGCTCCTTGGTGACAGGGGCTCAGAGTTCATCCACTGTATTAATGGATAAATGAATAAATGACCTTCACCCTTTGATGCTTACTGTGTGGCATTAGGTAAGTCACTTAACCTTGCTGAGCCTCAGTTTCCCCATCTGTTAAATGAGAGGAACGGGCTGGACAATTTCAAAGCAGGCTTACTTTGTGTTGGCACCCCTGGGCTCCACACCCAGACCTTCCTTCTGCTGAGAGGAGGGTGTCTGCTCATCCAGTGTGCAGGAGCCTCCCCCTCTCTGGGCTCACCCCCACATCTCAGGGCCTGACACCCACCTGGCACTGGGTCAACATTTACAGGGTCAAACAGACCCCAAGTGATGACAGCCAAAGCTTCACAGAGAACCATAAAGCCCCAGAGCACAAACAGATCAGTCAGGGAGGACACGGGGCAAAAAAGAACCTTCCAAGTGACCTGTGTGCCTGAACCCCTAGAGTGGGGCAGCGGGGTGCACAGAGGGGTGGCGAGCCTGCTGCCACCGTGCTCAGCCAGGAACCAGGTCAGGGCAGCTCCTGGCCATGAGAAAGGGCTGCCCCTTAGAGCCCACCAGAGGGTTTAGAGTGAAGGGGCTTTTGGATGGGGGCTGCAGACAGCCCAGAAGGTTCCTGAGGAAATGGTCAGGAGGCAGAGGCCTTCATGTTCCCTTCGGCCCAGGCTTGAGCTGGCAGCACAGAGGCGAGCATGACGTGGCATGCCCTGGGGAGCTCCCAGTACCGGGGAAACTGAGGCTTTCAGGAGTGGTAACTGAAACCCAGGAGTGGTAAGGAGTGCCCCACCCCACTCCTCCCCAGTGGGCGTGGTGGGGGCCGGATGCCGGCAGCCAGCCCGGCATGGCATGGACTTTGCCAGGGCCCTGAGGCCCCCACCAGTGGTCACCTACTGACTGAGGCACAGGGGGTGACCTTCCCTGCTGGGCTTCTCTGACCAGGACCTGAGCATGGCAGAGGCCGAGGCATTAATTTGCAGCAGGGTGCCAGACATGTACAAGATCTCTGCTCTTAGGGTGTGGCAGGCACCCTGAGAATGAGGGTGGATGTACCAGATCCCAGAGGCAAATCACATCTCCCCAGGGCCTGGCCGGGCTCCTTTCTGTTCTTCCTCCTGGTCCTCTGCTCTGGCCACCTCAGCACAGACAAAAGGCACCCTAGGGCTGCTGCCTCTATCCAGTGATTGGCTTTGGTCTTCTCCCTCTAAAAAGGAGGAGCTTGGGGTCAGGCAGTGCCCCTACATTGCACTCCTGCAGCATGAAAGGGCCCGTGGGGCTGTGCTGGGTACAGGCTGAGCGGCTGTCGGGCAGCCCTGAATCAGAGAAGGGAAGACTTGCTGGAGGCCCCAAAGCGGGCTTGTGGCCCTGTGCTCCTGGGCACGGGCCTCTGCCCTCACTCTGAGGACTGTGTGGCTTTTCTGAAGGAGCCTCCAGCCCTGAGAGGGCAGGAACAAAGAGCCCTGGGATCTCCCCAAGGGCCTGCCTGGGATGAGTCCCCTGGGGCCGTTCAAACCGCACCTGTCCACCAGGTCCCCATCCTCTGCAACAACTGGCAATGCGCCCTCGGGAGGGACCGTCTCAACAGTCTGGGTGGCTGCACGTCAGACCAGCCCCTGCTCCTGCCGGCTGACGCAGTGCCAACGCAAGACAGCGCCAGCCCTGACAGTGCCTAACGTCCTGCGGGGGTGCTCGGGCTTCCCAAAATGAGCTTCTGCAGGAATCTGCTAAATGCCGTCACCACAAGCCTTCCTTCCCTCTCCTAAACATCGAGACGGCCACCGGCTATCCTTGGAGGAAGGGCTTTGGGTCCTATGACTGCACAGATGATGTGGCTAAGGCAGGTGCAGGTTTAGGGGAAGTGCTCTTGAGGAAGGACGCCCCGTGCAGGCTGGGACTAGCATTGGCACATAGGGGACAGGCTCGGAAGGCTGCCAGGTCACTGGCTACTGGGATGGCTGTGGGCTACCACTGTCCCTCTCAGCCTAAGTCTTCCCCTGTAAGACAGGATGGTGACGCCACCTGGTAGGGTCACTAGAAAAGCACCTGAGATAAAGGGCACGAGTGCGTCAAGACGTTCTCCATGTGCAGGCCCTGTGTCAGTGCTGCCCTGTGACAGTGCAGGGTCACCAGAGTTCTGACGGGTGGTGCGTCCCTCATCTTGGAGCCCTTCCTCCTCCACTGCAACCATGACTGCTCAGCTCAGCCATGTCCCAGAGCCCGGGGCCTTTGGGACTGCAGCTACCGCTAACTGCCAGCCCGGAGCACCCTGGCTACTGTCCCCACGCACGGGGAACCCAGACAGCAGGGGCCAAAGTGCATTTGTCTGTGCCCAGTGGATGTCTGTGAATGAGTGGAGACGACACCTTCTTATGTTCGCAGCCTGTCTTCCAGCTTCTGAAAGCCCCTGGCGGCAGCAGCTGCAGTGGCCACCAAACAGAACTCCCCTTCCCCTGGGCTCCTACTGTACACCTGGTGCTGCTCCAAGTGCATCAGAGGGTTTATCCCACTTAGTCTTCACAAGAGCCCTATAAGATGGAAAGAAGTTTATTGTCCCCATTTTATGGACGAGGCACATGGAGCTTGAGTCACCTGCCCATGCTGGGACTCTATCTGCAGAGTTCACACTCCCCATGAGCCCCTTTAGTCCCTGCAGCAGCAGCAAGTGACGCTGGCAGGTGGATCATCACCCCACTGGACACAGAGACACCAAGTGCAACTCCAGCACACGAGCCGAGAGCCCGCCGCCCCCCACGCTAGGCAGTGCAGTGGGGTCCCCGCCTGCTCCCAGTTCCAGCTGATCATTATGCCATTTAAAATGAGCCCAGCCCAGCCTGGGAGAAAGGTTATGAGTGGTCAACATAGTCAGAAACCTCTGGCCCAATTCTGTCGAGTGTTAGTCTGAAAATCACAGCCATGAAGCTATCTGTGGCCAGAACTAAACAGAATGCATCTCTGCAGGGTCCAGAGGCCAGGGATGCACAGGAGCCAAGCCCACAGCACCTGGGATTGACCCCAACCTTGGCTCCTAGATAAACCTGGCCCTTCCAGAAAGCAGATGACCCACCCACAGCACCCTGCTGCAGGTCCCACAGCCATGTCCTGGCCCTGGCTCACTTCTGTCTCTGCATGCTGACCACCTGCTTCCAATGCCAGCTTGTAGCCACTGACAACAGGATTGGGCTCCCCTGTTTCACTTGCCGAAGTCCTCGACCTCAGCCCTATGGTGTCCCCAGCAAGTGTGATCCACAAGGCTCTGTCTGCTTAGCTATCTGGGCTGCAACAAAGGCCTGGACACAATTTCTTCTGCCTTCAAAAACTCAATCAACACTAAACTGCATGGCACCCATCTGCCACTGTCTGCTGTTGGCACTTTGATCAGCCACTTATTCCCTGCATCCCAGAACCTCCCCTGAACAGGCTCTAACACACAGTGCTCTCTCCCTTAGCCAGCCTTACAGCTACAGGACGGCTAGTGGTCTGCTGACCTGCCCCCTCAGCTGGAGCACAACCACGGCTGTGTGTGCCTCCCAACCCCATTTCCTGGCACATGGCAGGTATTCAATAAATATTTGCTGAATCAAACTGACTTCATCTCGGCCTGTCTGAACCTTGAATTGAGAACTGCAATAAGACAGTGTGTATGCTCTTAGCTCATTCTGGCTCTACAAGGAAAGTCAGATCCAAGTGGCAGCGACCGTCAGCCTGGGACAGCCGAGGTCACCCTGGCCTGCTGCTCCTCTCAACCTGCTTCTGAGCAGGAGTCTGGCCCTCTCTGGACCTTGGTTTCTTTCTCTGTGAAATGAGACAATCAAACTAACGACCCTCAAAGCCCTTTCCCTTTGATTGCCTGGTCTCAGCTGCCTAATTGAAAGCAAATGTCATCAAGGACTGTGGCTGCCCACATCTGCCCAAGATGTGCGGAGGCGTGCAGAGGATGCGGCAACTCCTGCCCGGGTGCCCCTCAGGAGTGAAGGCCGTAGTCCACAGGCACTGGGGTGCTACCTGAAGACAGCCCCCTCCAAACACTGCCTCGATTCAGGGGCACTGCCTTGACCAAGGCCACAGCCCCTTCCCAGGGTGGCCCACATCCAGCAACTGATCCCCAACTTGAGATAACAGCAAGAAGCCATCCCTGCTCCCACCATGGGCGGAAGCCCCACGGGCCTGCCTCGCTGCCCAGCTCCTCCCTCTGCTTCCTCTCCTCCTTCCCACAGTGTGGAGCCAGGTGAGCATGTGCCCGTCCCCACCCAGGGTGCTTTCCAGGGACTCCAACAAGCTGAACAACCCAACTCCTTCCCCTGGCAGAAGGGAGGCCTCCTGCTATCACAAGACCAGGGCCCAGTGTCAGGTCAGAGAGACTTAAACCCTGGCTCTACCCCTGGCCAAGCCAAAATACTCTGAGCTTCCATTTCCCGATCTGTAAAATGGGGATAGAGTACTAAGAACATGTGGTGTAGCTGTGCTGACGAGGTGAACCACAGGAGCTTGGTGGCACAGGAGCTGTCACTGCCAGGAGTCCTGGGAAGGACTGGCTAGGGCCACCTATCTTGGCTGTCTGGGACCAAGAGGACAGGAGGTGACAAAAGGGCCCTCAAACAGCCTCATGGTTATTGTAACTTAGGGAGCCATGAGCTCCAAGCTGGCCAAGCCTACGTCCACCCTGTTTCCCACTGGCACAGCACCTGGCACACCTTGGTCCTCAGGTAATTTGTGCTCAGGGAGTCAGTTAATCTAGGCATATACATGGCAAACACTAGGAGGAGACAGCCAGGGACCCTGGTCGGCCAGATGGTTTTGGATGTTAGGACAAGGTGACACCGGAAGCCTAGGCTCACTGTAGTCAGCCCTGAAGGAGGGCATGGGGTGGCCCTGTGGCCACCCTGGCAGTGCCCGTGCAGCACCATCCAGAGGAAGGGCCCTCAGCCCTGGCTGTCATCCACCTCTGGTGCCACTAGCCAGGTACATGTTGGTCTCATAGGGCCCAATGACCCTCAGCACAGAGAAGAGCTTGTGCTGCTTCTAGACCAACTGCACTACCCACCATTTTTACACTTAGCAGGTGCACAATTGATGCTGCTGGCTGACTCTCCTTCCTAGCAAAAGGGAACACCTAAACCTAGAGCAAGGACACTTCCTGCCAGGCTCCCACCAGCAAGACATGTTCCAGGAGGCTACATGTCCTGGTGCCGGGAGGATTTTTCCAGTGATTAAAAATGTGGCCCTCCTGGAGTGGCCTCATTTTTCATTTTAAACAAAGGTGGTCCCAGGGATCATGCCTGGGCCCTGCAGCGGCCTCCTTTAGAGAAGAGTACAATTAGAAGATGAATTAAAAACAAATTAATCTTCATCCTCTTTTACTTGGAAGGGAACCCTGCGACACAGAGGAGGGCCAAGCGCTAGGGCCTGGGAGGCCCGTGTCCACTCCTCAGGGAAGGGAATAGCCAGAGGTGCCCATCGTGCCGGAGTCTGTGTGGGGCCCAGGAAAGGTGTGCCTGCAGAGAAGACTGTGTCATTGCGGTGGGACCTACACTGAGTGCTGACTGTGTTGGGTGCCTCAAATTTTCTTATTTGGTGATGCAGACTTCATCCCGCCCATCTTGCAGACAAGAAAAGACAAAAACTGAGTTCACATACTGATTCCCTCAACATCCTAGCTCTTGTACTAGTTCTGGGGCTACCAAAATAAGACCAGGAATATCCCCAGCTAGAAAGTGAGGCAGACGCAGAAACAGCGTGACAGTCCTCCTGCCTGTGACTGCGAAACCAGGTGGGGATGGGAAATGTAGACTCGGAGGGCTGCCAGGCTCAAGGAAAGCATCACGCATCTATCAACACTTCCTCATGACTGAGCACCTATCAACACTTCCTCATGACTGAGCACCGACTAGGGGCAGCTTCCTGCAGGGTGCAGTAGCCCCGGGGCACAAGGACCTTTTCAGGGCAAGGCGGGGGCCAGTGAACCTTGTGTAGGAGAGCGACAGTGGCAGGGGTAGAACAAGGAGCCTGGTGCTTTCCGAGCTTTTGGTGTGGGGAGGTGGTGACAAGGAAGGAGGCCAGAGAGGTAGAAAACCCAGATTATGACATAAATTGCAAGTGAGCGACTTACGGAAATTGCTCGAAGTCACAGTTGCTGAGCCTGAGTTGGGATTCTGATGCCAGAGCTCGCGTTGCCGCCCCTCCTCCAGCGATTCTCACATGAGCATCTGAGGAGCTAGATGGAGACCATCGTGGGAGGGCAGGAGCAGCCTTGGGCTCCCCAGTATTGAACCCAAGATGCTACCCATGTGAGCAGGGGCCTCTGTTCTCTTTCTGGTCCAACTCAGAATGAAAAGTGACAGCATTGCTGCTAATGATGGTAGCCTAGATTTGTCCAGAGCTTGCATGGACCAAGGCCACTGTTCCAATCCTCCCACACCCTCTGAATTAGGGACTATTACTGCCCCGTTTTACAGAAGAGGAAACTGAGGTTCAGAGAAGTTAATAACTTGCCCAGGCTGCACAGTAAGTGGCAGAGGTGGAGTTTGTATGTAGGTAGATGTTTAAAAACCTAGTAGCGGGCTGTCCTCTGGGGAATGGAAGGCAAAAATGGGGGTTGGAGGATGCCATTTATTGAGTTTATCATCTTCCTGGCCCTGCACTGGGCTTTTTACACACACTCTCCCCAGGAATCCTTGCCACAGCCTTCTGTGCACTAGGTGCTATCTTCACGAGGAAGGCGAGGGGCAGAGGAAGAAGCACCCTTGCCAGGCTGGAAAGGCAGGCGCAGGAATGTGGCTTGAGTCCTGGGCCGTGCCATGCTGGCAAGGCCGGAATGCCAGAATCCCAGGAAAGCTGGGAATTCTAAGGCCCAGAAAAGTACAGAGAGCACAGACTTTGTTTCCTGATCTCGGGCTACATCGGTTTCCTCCTGCAGGGGAGTAAGGAGTGAAGGAGCCTGGCGATAGTTCAGACAAGGCGGAGACAGATGAACGGCTGTTCTAAACAAAGGCTAAGGAGCGCTTCTGAAGGGCAGCCTCCTCTGGGAGACGCCAACTGCAAGCAGACTCAGGGGCTGGGCTCCCTGGGGAGGAACACCCCAGGGTTCAGGATCCAGTTGCCGCTCAAACACTCCCAGGAGGCCAGTCACCCACTCCTGCCCTCCCCTAGTCAGTGCTGCTAGGAATGGAGGCAAGACTTGTCCTCCACACCAGATGTGGCAGGGGGTGGGGGCGGGGGGTCCAGGCCATCTCGGCCTGCTGGCAGCCAGCATCACCACTGTCCCCAAGACAAACATCCAGGCCAGTGCCCACCCAGCCATCCCCATGGGGCTAGTGGGGGTCCAATCCCACCCTGGCCCCTGGACCACCCAACTGCACATCTGACCTCCAGTCTTCATCTAAAGATGAAGTGTGCACGTGTGTGTGTGTGTGTGTGTAAATGGGTGCAGGGTGTCGGTCACACGACCTCCAGTGTGGCTTGCGAAGCTGAAGTGAGACCATGCCTGTGTGGCTTGGCAGGGAGGGAGGGTGGATGTGGACCCTTTGCTCTCTGTCCTTGCGTTACCAGATTCAGAGAGTGCAGAGCAGGAAGGAAAGAGATGATGGTGGCAGAGAGACAGGTGGCAAGGGTGGGCACACTCTGCCTGCCCTCGGCCTCCAGGTGGCCTGTCTCAGGGGAGGCAGAGAGTGACCTTGTACTCAGGAAACACGCCAAAGGATGCCCAGCTCCTGAGAAAAGTGAAGAAGATTCTCTCCTTGACCAAACTCTACTCAGTCTCCCCTGAGCTCTTTCTCAACTAGGTCTTGCCATCTCGGCACTGTCTAATTTTCACAAGAATCCTGCTAAGTCAGTTTATCCAGCCTCCATATCTGATCACCCTGGACATCTGACAGGTTCCTCATCCTTCACCAGCCCCGGGGGATGTCTGATCACCCCGGCCTGTCTTGAAATCCCCCATACACCAAGGCTGCCTCTTAGTAATTTTCCATCCACGGGTGCCTCTGCTGCTACTTGGCTATAAATTCCCACTTTTGCTGTGCTCGGAGTTGAGTCCAATTTCCCTCCCCTGCTGCAAAACCCACTGCAGTGGCCCCTACACCTATAACACTGGCCTCCCTTGAATCAAGTCTGCTGTAATATTCTTGAACAAGTGTACTCAATAATGTTTTATTTAACAAAAGCTCCTGATATGTCCTGATATGTCCTCAGAGGCCCTTGGCTGCAAAGAGGGTTTCCTCCTGGCCCTTCAGGCTCCTGTGCCCTTGGCCCCTCCTCCATGAAACCCTCCTGGACTGGCCCCTGCAGCACTAGGGGCTCCCATCTGTGCCCCCCAGCCCCATACCCCTGCAGGCCATGTCTCTCCCTGAGTAGGTAGCACCGAGTCTGACCAATGGCTGTCCTTGCCCATCATCTCTGCACAGGCCCTGAGTTCCTCCAGGGTCCAGCCAGTGCAGATGTGGAGCCTGGGCTCAACTCATTGAGGTGGGGCTGCCTCGACCCTTTGGCCCTGCCCTGTCCTCCAGGGGCCTCCAGCCATCAGCCATCGACCATTGGCCTACCAGCACAATGCATGAATGCACACACAGATCTCTGCTGGCTCACAGCACTTTCTACCTTTGGGTGGTGATTTGTAGGTTTGTCCTTAGTAAACAGCAGGCCTTTCTCCTACCCTCAAGCCCTGTGTTTAAGTTTCAGGGTGAGGGCTGCCAAGCTTCTTATTCCTGGGTTGGGGAATCCCAGAAGAAACAATCTTGGCACAGTCACGAAATCCAACCCCCACACTGATAAACCAGAATTAAACCTCATGTAAAAACTGACGCAGATCTTATCAGCTGTTTGCCAACTAGTTTCTCATTAAATGAAAATAAAAAATAAAAGACAAAAAAAAAAAATCCCACGAGATGCAGGAGGGGAGGAGTGTGGGTGGGGATTAGGTGCCTGTAATGTCCCCTGGGGGCCAGGCTCTGACCACACCATGGGCACGGTGGTCACATCCTCATACTGCTCCCATACCCGCTCCCAGAGATGGGAGAAGCCAGGTGAGGGGTGCAACAGCCAGGCTGTGGCAAGGCTGGAGCAAGACCCTGGGTCTGCCTGACCCCATCAGGTTCTACTCCTGCCCCTCCCACCAGCAAAGTCCCCGTGAGGCTCAGGACTGTGTCTCTGTGTTCCCTACAGCCCAGGACACACATGGAGTGCTGGGTGTCCTTCCATGCCCCCCTGCTTCTGGATTCCACTGCCTGGGATCTCCTCTCCTGGCAGTAGCCACTAAGCAAGCTCCTCTGCCTCTTCCACCTCTCCCATGTCCCCCTCTTCACATCTCTCCTGGTTTTAGTCAGGCCTGAACACCACCCCTCCCTCTTCGGCACACTCTGACCCACCATCTGCCTCAGATTGTCCTCGTTGGGGGGTCCTGTCTGCTACGTGGACTGTGTGTTTCTCAGGGCAGGGCCTGTCCCTAGAGCAGGGCACAGCACACAGTGGCTCAGATAGCCCAATAGACTGATGGAGCCTGACCCTGCCAACCTGCCTGGCCAAAGTCCAGCCCACTGCCATAGGACGTGCCAGGTCTGGTGTGTGACGGAATGGAGAATGGGGCTGCCTCCCAGGTGCTTCCTGCACATAGTTCACCGTGATGAAGTCCAGGGACCCACAAACACCACAAATGTGACGGCCACAGGTTCAGCCCTCAGAAATCAGAACTTTGAGGCACACACAAAACCTGAGCCCCTTAATCCTAAACGGCTGAGGAATGCCCAGCAAATATAGCTGACTTCCAAACCAGCAGGATCCAAAGCCCAGAGACAAGGAAATCAGGCATGCTTTCTGGTTTGCTGTCTTAATGGCCAGAGACCAAGAAATGATCTGAAAACTAGTGAGCCCAGGTAGTTGGGAAAATTGGAGGCTGAGGGCTCTCTCTGAGTGATCTATCCAAGAAGTCTCTTGGCAGCATGATTCTATTGAAGAGCTCGCCAGGGATACTGAGATACCAGGGGCTGACTTGCCAGCCACCCTGAAGCGGTTCCCAGTGTTACATTAGTTTGAAGAGTTACATGGTGACTCCCACCTGCTAACACTCAGGTGTGCTGAACAGCACATGATAAACTGTGCACTTTCATCCAATCCTGCAACAATGCTGTGGAGAAGCCAAAAATATTGCCATATGTGGATGAGGAAGCTGAGGCTTGGGGAGTCAAGGGGACAAGTGGGTGGCCCTACACCTGTGCTTGTGCCTGGACCACCTTTGCTGCACCCTAGCCAGTCCAGCCACTCACCCACCTGTCACACTTGACACAGGGCCTGCCTTCTCTGGACAGTCTGATCTGCCCTCTGGGCTGACCACCAAGCTCCTCCTCACCCCAAGCCCACTCCACCTCTCCATCTCAGGAAAGGACCCAATGCTGGAGGGGCCAGACTCCACGCCTGCCCTTTCCTCATCTCCTCCACCCACATCAGCGTACCTGGAAGCAGTCATCTTCCCTCCCTTTCTCACCTGTCTGCCTGGCCTCCCAGCTGTTGTTCTTCTCCACAGAGCAGTGTAAGTCACATTGTGTAACTTCTCTGCTTAAAAACCTCTGGTAGCTTTCCAGTTCACTTAGAATAAAATTTACACTCCTTAGCAGCCTCCATAAGACCTTACATGCCCTGGCTCCTGGCACTGTCTCCTTTCGCTGCACTTCATCACAGGGCTTCCTTCTGTTCTTCAAATGCACCGAGCTTGTCCCCACCTCAGGGCCTTTGCATGTGCTGTCCCAGCCCTCTGTCTGTCTGCAATACTGTCCCCAGATTTTCACATGGCTGGATCCCTCCATCATTTAGCTTCCAGCTCAGGGTCCCTCCTCAGAGAGGTCTTCCCTGTCACCCAGTGGCTCCTCAGTCATATTACCTTGTCTCCTATTTGTAGTAAAACAGTGAAGTGAACAGTTTTATATGTTAATTTAGATCTCTGTGTACTAGTTGTCTCTCCACCAAAAGCTAGGGGAGATTGTCTCTCATAGCCCTCAGAAGGTCCCAACTTTGCCCATACCTTGATCTTGGACTTACAGCCTCCAGAACTGTGAGGCAATAAATACCCATTGTTCAAGCCACCAAATTCATGGCACTTTGATATAGCAGCCTCAGAACTCTAATACAATGGGCATCTATGAGAGTAAGGCAGGCACCCTTCTTCCCCATGGAGAAGGATAATGAGAATACTTCAGAGTAGGGAATGTTCCAGCCATCCACTACAGCAAAGCAAACTCCCTAAAACATAGTAGCTTAAAATAGCCATTTTGTTTTTCTCATGATTTTATAGGTCAGGAGTCCAGGAAGGGCTCAGCTAGGTGGTTCATCTCTGATTTACATGGCATCAACAGAGACCGCTGACACTAGAGGATTCGCTTGCAAGTTGGCTTCTCCACACCTGTCTTGGTGCTCCTTGGCCTACCTACCTTTCCCCCTCCCTCCTGTGGAAGATGCCTCATTCTTCGGGGCCCTTCCACATGACATGGGCCTCTCATAGCAGAGTGGTCTTGGGGTCGTCATCCTTCTTAAATGCAGCTGACTTCCAAGAGGCAGAAAGTAAAAGCTGTCAGGTCATTTAAAGGCTACTCCAGAACTGGCACAGCATCCCTTTCACCACATTCTGTGAGTCAAAGCAGTCACAAGGCCTCCCCAGATTCAAAGAGGCAGAGAAATAGATTCTACCTCTTGATGGGGGAGTGGCAAGGCCATGCTGCAAAAGGTTATATGGGCATGGAAGATACTATACAATTGGCCACAGATAGATCTCTTTCAGACACAGCTCAAATTTCTTGGTGTCTGCCATGGCAGGGAATTGATTCAAAATAGCAGATGCTGGCTGCATGTCTCTGACTTCAAGTCAAATGGTCACAGTAGTGCCTGGTCCCCCAGGAAGGGCAGTGAAGGCCGCGCAACAGGGATGGGCAGGAATATGGAGCCCCAGAGGGGGTGTGTAGAGGGACATGAGGTGTGTGGCACACTGGTATTTGGGGGGAGCATAGAGGATGTGATTTTCAGTTCAGAAAATGCATGTGAAGGGATACATGCTGGGACTAGCAGTCATTAGAGGATGGGGAGACTGGATGGCCTTCAAGCCTTGGTGAACCTCCTGCAGGCCCCAGCACTCTCCTGGTTTGGCTGGTCATCCTCTTGCCATCCAATGTGGAGCAACGCACACCTCTCTAGGCTGCCAACACTGCTGCCAGGAGAAAAACAGAATTTTTGAAAGCCACTTGGAAGCGACTGCCTGCCATGTTGTCTTGTTTCCTTAGCAGAAGCAATTTCAGATCACTGGGCAGCATCCTGGACAGGGGACAAGACTCCTGACCTGGGGCAGTTTTTGGTAAGGGCTGGGGGAGAAACAGGCCAGCTGGGCCTACCCACACTATTTGTGGGGCCCAGTGTTACAGCACAGGTGTGGACCTACCTTCCATATCAGACCAACATCTAAGTATTTAAAAGCTACCATCAAGCTGACCATCACAACATAACACTAGTTTCATGCTCCTAATTTCACAAATTTACCTTCATATTGACCATGGAGGGCAAGTTCAGAGTTCTGGGCTGGAAGGTGATGAAGTGGGGCACCCTGGTTCCTGGCTTGCCCACATCCTCCTCCCAACCCCTCAGCTCTGCCTTGTGCTGTGAGCCCTCATGCTGACTCCAGACCTGGGGCCAGCACCAGCACACCTGTTCTGGGTTATGCTGATGGCACAGTAGTGACGCCACAACCTTGGTGACCTCCCATGACCCTCCCTCTTGGGCTCTAGGTGCTGGGTCACTCCAACAGGGACAGCTCACTAGACAGTGTCCAAAGCCCTGAGCCCAGACCTGCCCAGCTCTGCCCTCCTTGCCTGGTGCAGCCTGACACATCACACCGTATTTCTTACTCTACAGCCTCCTGTGTCACACCTGGCCACCTGCACCTGTACCTTTGCTTCCCGTGCCATCTCCCACCTTCCTGCTTTGTTTGTGCTTGGTACTAAGTTCAAAGGAAGAGTCTTGACTGAGAGAAACACAGATTTTATTTTTCCTCGCTGGGCATAGGCAAAGCCGTGCTTGGACCTACAGATGTCTCCTATAGAACAGCCCTACCTTGGCTCCCGAGACCAGGGATGCTCCCACCTGAGCCTTGATCCAGCCCTGCAGGCAGTCCAGCCCCGTACCCTGAGTGGGCCTGCCGAAGGCCAACCAGAGGAGGAGGAAGATGACCCAATTTCAAACAGTCTGAGTGAGGGCTAAGGAACATCTCCACAACACCGCCAGTGTGCAGAGCAGCCAGCTAGAGAGGTTTGCTGGAGTGCTACTTCAGAGAACCAGGAAGGATAGTTTGTAATTAGCATATTAAGAGCCAATATGCAAATCAGGGTGCTTTAAAACAATTGTTCTCTTAAGTACAGATGTGCCTCACTTAAGGACTGGTATATGTTTTGAAAAATGTGCCAGGTGATTTCGTCTTTGTGCGAACATCACAGTGTGCACTTATACAAATCTAGAGGGTGTAGCCTGCTCCACAACCAGGCTATGTGGTGCAGCCTACTGCACCGAATACTGTCGGCAGTTGTAACACAATGGTAAGCATATGAATATCTAAACACAGAAAGGGTTAGTAAAAATGAGGTATCATACTGTGACGGAACCACTGTCATATATGCGGTCCATCACTGACTAAAATGTCGCTCTGTGGCACGTGACTGTAATTGAGTCATTTCCACTGCCATCTTCCCCCTGCAGTGTACATTTGCTCAGGAAACAGATGGCCCAGGTGAGTACCTAGGTTCAGAAAGCCCCAGGCCGCCCATCTTAGCTGTGGGAACTTCAGCCTCTCATTCTACCTTTGAGCAGCTCACTCCTCACCCAGAAAAGAAAAAGCTGACCAAGACTCCAGCCCTGTGGCTGCCTGGGTTGCACAGGTGGGGCAGCAGCCCAGGGCAGCCCCTGAACATGCCCAAGGTGTGAGCACAGAGGCTGCAGCTCCAGCTGAGGCAGGGTCTTCACCTCCCCCCAGCTTCCCGAATGTGGGGAGCAGGTCTCAGTCATGGGATGGGCCGAAACTTTCTTTATTCCGTCGTTGAATAGGAAGAATTCTTCTGTGTGCCCTAATTTGGCATTAGCCAGGTGCTACATATAGCAACAGGCATTTTTCAAGCAACTGATTTTAGTCTTCCTAATAACCCTGTGAGCTAGGCTTTATAGAGGAGAAAGATAAGCTGCCTGATTAAAGCCACAGCATAGTGCTGGGGTTAACATGTGGCTCTGAGTATAAAGCTTGCGATCTTTGGCCATGACCACAGTGAGGCCTGGCCTATGGAAAGAATGAGGAGGATGCACAGATTTACCTAGGAAACTAGATAAATCTTTATTGAAACAGCTTTATTGAGTCATGGGGAAATCTGAAAATCTGATGGAAAAAACAGCCTCACTTGTCCTGGAGAACATCTTAGGTTCATTCCTTCACTTGCTCACCCATGCCTCAGACATTCACTGAGCACGGCCAAGGGCCAGGCCCTAGGCCAGGGGAAAGAGACAAAGCAGAGTCTGTGGCTTCTGGTGCTCACTTCGGTTGGAGAAGAAACCTACAAACAAGTGGACACACACACATGCAAGCGCACCCCCTACAGATACATCATCCCAGCAGAGAGAGACAAGCGCAACTTCGCCAAGAGCGCTCTTTTGCCACCTGAACTTGGATCACCACAGCCTGTGTTGCTCCCCAGCTGGCACCTGTGCTGGGGCAGGGACCCGGAGACCTGCTCAGCCAGGCTCCTCCAGCATCTGAGCACAAGGGCACTGAGGTGGCCCTGAAGTTTCATCCCCCAAAGGGTTACAGGCCCCAAAATAATCACCGAGTAATCTCCATAGACACAACATCTAAAACTCGAAGTAATCTAATAGTGAAATGTTTTGCGCTCCCCCCCCCCCCCCCCCCCCCCCGGAAGGACTCAGGGAACCTGTCAAATCCCTTTGGTCCCAAACACCAGGGAACAGAGATGGAAAGAAAGAGGAATTCGACAGCTCTAGGCTCCCTTTCCAGCTCTGCCAGCCCTAATGGATGTGTGCCCTTGGACAAATCGCCTGCCCATCTATGGAAGGAGGGTCAGACCAGAGAGTCCCCCTGCTTCGCTGCACGAGGATCCGGCCTCCACAGCCAGCTCCATGCCCCTGTGGCCTCTCAGACTTCAGAAATATCCCTGGGCTGGGCCCAGCCTTTGACTCTCCCATCCCCAGAGTGAGCCTCCATCCCCAGGGTGCCTCTAAAGTGTCACAATTTATTCTCTAAATGTAAATTGTGGCTCCATCTAAGTCCTTCAACAAATATGTCCTGACTTTTGGAACAGGGGCTCTGGAATCAGACCTATGTTCCAACCAGGGCTCTGCAACTTACCACCAGCAGGATCCGGGAGGGCACCACCGCCCTTGGCACTTGTGTTCTTACCTATAACAGGCCTGACTGGGGGACTCAAGGGTACTCAGCAAGTGCATCCACAACAAGCCCTCAACACGTGGTATTTATCATTAAGGTCCTCACTGCAGAGGTCACCCATAGAAGGGGATGATAACAGGTTTCAGGGCTGAGCATTCTGCTCACAGTAGCTTCCCTACCTGGCTTCTTCTAAGAATACCTTCCTTGAGGTCAAAACCAACCTAAACGTCGCATCCTTTGGGAAGCATCCCTGTTCTCCAGAGGGAACTGCGTGCCTGTGTGCCTCGCAGGCCTGCTGTGATGGCATATGTCATATGTCCTTGTAAGGCCTTATCTATAAGTCTGCCCACCACACAGCTGTGAGCACCTAGAGCCCAGCCTGGCCCTATGCCCATGGCCACACCCTTTTCAGCTGAGGATGCTGATGAGGACCTGGCAATGGCAGCAGCCATGAGTGTCAACTACTGCTTGGCTCCAGGTGCTTCCCCTGCACCAGCTGATTTCACTGTCAGGACACCCTGCAAGGCAGGACTTACTATTTCTTATATAACAGATGAGAAGACTGCCTCTGAGAGGCTTGTCAAAAGCACATGGCCAGACGGGGTGGAGCACAGATGTGAAACAGGTCTTTCTGACTCACTCCAAAGCCATGCTGCTCCCACTCTGCCACCGCTGCCTGAGGTGAGCTGAGTTAATCCGCTTAATGCAGGTAGAAAATGCAAACTGCTGCAAGAGGAGAGGCAGTTTTTTCTACTGACACCAACAGAGTGGCTGCCCCAGGAAGTGCCCTGTCCTTACAAGGGTCCCAACCCCCACGGGGTGGCCTCCAAGGCTGGGTGAGAGGGATTCAGGTGAAAACCCGGGCAGGTACCGGTGGGAATGGGGGGAGGGAGAGAAGATTCCAGATGGAAGAAACAGATGAGCCGAAATGCAGAGGCAGAGACGTGGGTTTAAGCTGCAGTAAGTGGCCTCTTTGGCTGGGCCCAGATTCCGCACAGAGATAAGGGAAATAACAAACAGGATGGGTCCTTCGTCAGAGAAGAAACACGAGCAGCCGATAAACATGTGGCAAAAGGCCAAGCCTTGCCAGTAATCAAAGAAAGCAAATTGAAAGACTGCAATGCCATTCTTTTTGACCTAGTAGACTGGCACAGATTTTTAAGGAAAATAAAAGCTATTGCTGGCAAGAGTCAAGGGAAATGGATATTTTCATACACAGCTGATTAGAGTCTAAAAGCTGTAATATTTATGGAGGGCAATCTCATAATAAGTAGCAAACAGCCGTGAAAAATATATAGACCCTTTGACTCAGCAATTTAACTTCTAGAACATTAATATGGAAAGATTTATAACATGGGCAGTGTTATAACTCTGAGGAATGGGAAACTACCTATAAGCCAAAAATATAAGGGGATGTGCTGAATAAATCAAGGAACAGTAGTAGAAAGGAACACTATGCAGCCACTAAAAATCATAATTCAGACGTATATTTGGCATGGAAAGAGAGTAACAAAGCAAGGCATATATATTAAACAAAGGCATAGTTAGATACCCAATGTTCAGTCATGTCTCATTTTTATAAAATATGTAAATAGAAAGTAATTAGATAACACATACCTATTGGTTAGTAGTTACCACCTCTGCATGGTAGGATTTTTGGTGGTATTTAATTTCTACTTTGTGTTCACCTGTGATCGCTGTTTTTCTATTAATACGATGAACATGAATTACTTTTTCATTTTAATTTTTAACAGGGGTTATCTGAACAAAGAGAACTCATAGCTCACTTTTATTCTAATCTTCATATAATTGTATTAAATGTATATTAATATATGTCACATCCTACATATCCTACAGCCTAGTGTTACAGGCTGTATTATGACCCCAAAAATTCATATGTTGAAGCCATAAAACCCAGTATAATACCTCAGCATGGAACTATATTTGGAGGGCATTCAAAGAGGTAATTAAGGTAAAATGAGGCCCCAGATGAGCCCTAATCCTATATGACTGGTGTCATAAGAGGAGGAGATTAGCACACAGACACACAGAGAAGGAAGACCATGTGAAGGCATAGGGAGAAGGTGACCATCTACAAGCTAAGGAGAAAGGCCTCAGGAGAAACCAACCCTGTTGACACCTTGATCTTGAATTTGCAGTCTCCAGAACTCAGAACTAAATTGCTATTGTTTAAGACATCTATACTGGAATGCTTTGCCATGGCAGCTCTAGCAGACTAATACAGTAGCCCCCTGTTATCTGCAGGGCCATGACCCCCAGTGGATGCCTGAAACCAAGGAGACTCCCAAACCCTATTTAGATCATGGTTTTGGATCAGATAACACAGAGGTGACTCATGGGTGAGCAGTGCAGACAGCATGGATATGCTGGACAAAGGGATGAATCACAGCCCAGGCAGGACCGAGTGTGACAGCGTGAGATTTCATCACTTCACTCATAACAGTGCACAATTTAAAACTTATGAATTATTTCTGGAATTTTCCATTTAATGTTTTCAGACTGCAGCTGACTACAGATGACTGAAACCTTGGAAAACAAAGCTGTAGATAAGGAGGGGGCCTTCTGACATTTTTAAAAAGAAATGAATGCAAACACAGAATATAATTAAAAATAAAATTAAGAATAAAAATAAAATTAAACAAAACAATAACTACCCAAAGGTTTAAAATAAAAAGCAGATACAGTGACATGGCTCTCATATGGTCAGAGAAGATGAGTGGGGAACTACTGTTCTAGAGCATTCACTATATTTTAGGTAGAGCATGAATTACTTTTATTAACATGTTGATATTTTACAAATTATTCGAAATGTGTTTTAAAAAAGAAAAAATACATAAAGGTACGAGCCATTTACTCAGCAGCTACTGATGGAGTGCCTCCCAGGTGCTGGGCCCTGACCCACAGCAGTGACCATGACAGCCGTGACCCCCGCTCCTGCAGCTCCCTGGGCAGGCAGTTCTGGCCACCTGCCGGAGCAGGGCCAGGCTCAGTGGGCCACGCTGACTCCACTGGCCTGGCTGCCCCCCCATCCACCCTGGGCAGGCTCAAACCAAGGCCCCTCCACGAGAGCTGGACACCCATCTGTGCTGCGCTCACCTTTTGAGGACCCTTCGTTTCCTAACGCGCCCACAGCGCTGCCACTCTCTTTATTCCCAGCAGCCTGGAGCAGAGGGCAGTGGCGATGAAGCCCAGCCTCTACAGACGGTGTCCCATGGCTCAGCCCCCTGGACAGACGCCCAGCTGCCGCCTCCTGACCTTGCACAGTTCTGGAACCTCCCACCTGAAGCCGCCTTGGCTCCTGGAAGGCTGTCTTCCGGCACAGAGGGGCTCTCCCCCTCTCCGCACTCACAACATTTCTTCTTAGCAGAGAGCAGAGGATATGAGACTCACAGTGGGAATGGTGTCGTCTTAGTGATGGTCCCTGGCACAGCTTCACAAAGGTCACACGAGACAGAAGCACTCTCACCAGACAGGCCCGGCTCTCCCCTGGGCCCTGTCATTCTCCAGCTCTGCGACCTTGGGAAGTGACATGAACTGTGCCTCCATGTTCTCACCCCTAAAATGGGACTAGCAGCACTCAGCCAGGTGCTTCAACGTGGCCCTAGCGCGAGCGTGCTTGGCCAGGGTGTGGTGTTCCAGGGCAGGAGGACACACATGGTGGACACCCTTTTCCTGAGGAAGCGGGGCAACAGGGTGACTTCATTATGAACTAGCAGTAAATTCAACAATTTGAAAATGGAAAGGAGGTAGAGTTATGAAACGAGATGCAATGATCCCTTAGCATGGAGGGGGGAAACCATTCGACAACCCAGGCCCCAGCCAGCAGAAGGGAAATTCCGGAACACAGCAGTGCAGGAAGGCGACTGAGGACAGGTCCGCCACCAGAGACCTTGAGCAGAGACTTCTGACACATCTGGGTTTCTGGGACTGTCCCACAAGAGCCTCTGGGCAAGTGGAGAAAAGGGTTGGGTGGGGTACTGGGCCTAGAAAGTGCACTCCTGGAGAGGCAGCACTCTGGCCCGTGGCCAGCCCACACCCTGCCCTCACCTGCAGTGCCTCCCATCCCCGCCCCTGGACCCCACTGGAAGATTCTCTGTATACCTGCACAACTGAGGAGCACTACCTGCCCGCTATTGCCTCTCTGAGGGCTGGCCTGGCTCCCAGGAAACTGTGGCACCAAACTTAATTTGTCTGACACTTAATACATCATCCTCTGTCCACACCTACTCCCTCCCCAAGGTTCCCATGCAGTGAAAGGTGCAACCCAGTGCTCCCAGGAGAAACCTGGCATCATCCCTGATGCCTCCCCAGCCCTGATTCCAAACTAGTCACTAGGTCCTGCCCATGACAGCTGATCCCAGTCAACACCAGGGGCCAAACTGGACCCAAGTACCTGTCATCTGTGCCTCTGGCGCCTGCAGGCCCTGCCCAGGGCAAGTACACAATAGCGAGATTTCAGCAGTGGCACCAAGCACTCTCATACAAGCTCTTCTGAGATAGGGGCTTTGGTGTATACTTTGAGATAAAAAACGTACAGAAGAGAAAACAGAGGTGTGGCCAGGTCCCTGAAGAATGATCATCTGAACCAGCTTCCACAGAGGGAGGGACAGGCAGCTCCCGCCTCCCCTCCGTGGCAGACTCAGGACAGCACCGACGTTTGCGGTGTGAATGGGATCAGGGTCTGGGTGTTGGTGACTCCAGCCTGTGTGCGCACCTGAGCTGAACCTGCCCGTGCAGCTCTCCTGCCAGGCCAGGCAGCCTCAATCTCCTGGGTCAGGTGCGTCCAGTAGACACAGGAGCTTGAATCCAGTGCCCATAGCCCTCCTCGCCTGCCAAGAGAAGGGAGCAGGAGAGGTCTCTCCCCTGGCACGAATCCAGATGGCTGTCCAGGTTCATTGGGCAGGAAGATGACTCAGCTAGCAGTGACAGCCCCTTTGGTGGAAACTTAATTAAACTGCGGCCTGGCTCAGAGGGATGGGAGGGGCGCTGGCTGCTTAAATGTTGTTAATGGCTATCGATTTGTCTCGCCAATCTCTGAGGCCTATATATAGCCTGCTTATAAAATCACTTGGGATCTAAATGGAAGACGATCATTAATCAAGACAAACAGCCCACATGGTGCACATGTGCTTACATGCATGCACGTGCGCCAGGTAGACACACCGACAGACAGGGCTGAGGTCTGTGCAGGCAGCCAGAGGGGCCCATTCTGGGGAAGGGAGAGGCCAGGCGGGGGTCATTCAGCTCCTCCTACGGGCCTGGCACTCTTCTAGAAAGAAAACTACAATTTCTAGAAATAAAACAAGTAGAAGGACAAAGTGCCTGTTTTCATGGAGCTCATACCCTAGTGGGGAAGGCAGAAAACACTCAAGTGTCGCCTTCCACGTTGGGCAGTGCTCAGCTCTATGAAGGACAGCGAGCCAGGGTGGCAGAGGGTGGCTGGTGCTGTGTCGGAAAGGGTACCCGGGGCAGGCTGGAGCTGCGTGTGAGTGAGCATGACAGGGCAGGCATGAAGGAGGACACGGGACACTCTCACGCCTGCTCCGGGTGAGATGGGAAAGGTAGCCTGGGCTTAGCAGACTACTCACAGCCTGATTTATGGGTCTGAGGCCACTCAGGCCACTGTGTGGGAAGAGACTGTGGGTGGTGATGCAGAGTGGGGACAGATGGAAGGCCCTAGAAGGAGCCCAAGGGAAACCCAAGGATGGAGGCCCGGGCTGGGGTGTGGTGCGGCTGGTCAGCCTTGGGGAGGCGGGCCACATGTGTTCATGTGTGTGTGTATCTGCATGTATCTACCTGCGTGTGCATCTGTCTGCACATGTCCACATGTGTGTGTCCACACTGGGTGGCCTGTCTTCTCCCCACCCATGGCCTCATCTGTCATGACGTTCCAGCCCACTCACACGTCATCAGCCGGGTGGACCAGCTCTTGCCACAGACCAGCAGCAGCTGCACTCTGTCTTTTCAGCCCCAGACTCACTGCCTCGGGATAGTTGCTGTGCTTCCTGTCTCCCAGGGTCAGTATCAGCATGTGGCAGGGAGTAGGTGCTTAATAACATTTACCGAAGGAATGAGGACATCTTCCTGTCAACTCTGAGAGAGTCTTATTATCATTAATTATTGAAATTTTTATTTCCTAATAAGGACAGGAAGGGTCAGCAAGGGAACGGAGTCTCTCCGACCAACAGGCGAGGGAAAGAGCAGACCTCAGCTCTTCTGACCCGATCCTGACCCCTGCCCCCGGCACACACTTCAGGGAGTCCTGGGGGTGAAGAACATACTGTGATGACAGCGAAGTCTACAAGTCACAGGAACACGAAACAGAGGGAAACACGGATGGCATCATGCCACCTCGGGGCGATGCTTGGTGGAAAAGCAGGTGAAGGTTACGATTAAGAGGTCCCCAGGGCTCCGGTCCCAGGAGTGTCCATGAGCCGGGGGGCCCAGGAGGCATCTCGAGGCTGTTGTGGGACTCGCAGGAAAGCAGGGGACTCTACACATGCCCACATCCCCCTGGGGGTCCAGAGGCCACCCCAGACCCCTTCCTTCCCGTTGGCTGGGGGCTTTGAGGAGTGAGCTCTCCTGGCTCACTTCTTAAATAAAAGCAAACTAGACTAAAATATTGCTCCCTGGGGCCCAAGAACCTGGGTGGAATTATTCTTTCGTTTTGTGTCTTCCATTCCTGTAAACATTTCCTCTTTTCACAAGCTGATAAATTTGCTTTTCCCAGAAACTCTCAGAAAAGGGCCTTTGGCCCCAGTTGGGCACAGTGTATCGCTCAGGGCTGGAGTCACCAGCCACTCTTCTGGAGCTCTGGGAAGCGAAGGGGTGTGGGCTAGCTCAGGCCTGGTGCCCACCCAAGGGCTGAGTCCAGATAGGGTCTGAAGGCTGGCTTGGTTGTCCCGTGCAGATCTGGCCTGGTCTGGCCAGGATGTGAGCACAGAGCCTGGGCTGTGACTATGGCAGGCTGGGGTCACCCCCGTTACTGGCCACTTCCCTCTTTTCCCACCACCCCACAGGGTGAAGCCCAAACTCTGGAGCCTTCAGAGGCCTGCCAGACCCCAGCTGAGATGAAGTGCTTGGTCCTCTGTCCTTCCTGTCCAGCACCTGGGCCTCACTGTGCCCTATGCAAGGAATGCCCCCTCCATTTCTGCCACTGAGATTCAACTCTGCCTTGGGGCCCATCCGAGGCAGGCCCCCTCTGAGTGCCGGCAATTCTGGGACACCAGGCTGCCCAGGGCCTTGTGGCTCCTGCTGCTTTCCACTCCCAAGTCGCCCACCCCTCTCATCAGGCACTTTCAGAGGTCTTGGGCATTAGTTAGCTGATACTTCCTCATGGAGGACAGGAGGCTGAGGCTGAGGCTGGGCGGACTCTGCCAGGCCTACCTGCTAGTCATGGGGACATGCTCCCAGCCAGAGTTCGTCCTGCCCCTCCGGCTCCCTTGCCTGTACGCTGATGCCAGGCTGTAGCCTCCCTAGCCCCAGGACTCTGTGCACAGATCGACTTGCCACACCAGGTGAGGCCAGTGGGCTCAACAGGGGAAAGCCAATCACGGCGTGATGTCATCCCACTCATCACAAGGCAGTATTGACCTGGCTGTCCTCTGTGACCCAAAGAGAAGACAAGCCAAAGTGAAAGGACAGGACAGCACAGAGGCGAAGACAAACGCCTGTCACCCCGGGGTTAGCAGCGATTGTTTACACAAAGGGGATGCATTTCAACTCATTCAGGAAATAGAAGCTTAATTAGAAATCGCCTAATTAGGAAAGCACAGTGACCACCACAGTGGCCCAGTGGACTCCCTTGCAGCTGCGCCCTGAACCTGGCCTACAAAGCGACTTCTGCCATACAGCTCAGAGCCTCTAGGATTTTGGTCCCGTGGTCTGCCTGTGTGCATGTGTGCGTGCACACAAAGAGGGAAAGGCACATGTGTGCTGGCTCCAAGAGCTCGCTGTGGGATAGGCTCCCAAGCCAACAAAAGTAATCATAAATTATACCCAGGAAAGGACTGTAAATAAAGTTCCTCAGGGAAACCAAATATGATTTTGAGGCAATAAAAGCAGAAGTCCACTGTGCCTCTGAATCCATATAGAATGATAGTATAATCATTTTTCCTTCAGCTGCAGACTGATGAGGTTGAGGCTGTGCCTTAAGCCCCCTGCAGCTCCACATGCTAGCCCCGCTCACCTGTGACCCCTCAGCTGCACCCTGACCTAGCCCCAAACACTCAGGTTCCAGCCACACCAGGCCCCTTCACTCTCTGAACACGCCAGCACAGTCTTCCCGCCCTGATCATCTTTCAAGAGCCAGTTCAATTGCCACCTTCTCTGGGAAGTGGTCTCCTTCATGGTCAAAATCAAATATGATCTTCTTTTGTATGGATTTCCATTCCAGTGCTTAGCAGAAAGTATTTTGGTTGTACGATTGTACATCTATTTCTATTAGCCCACATGCTCCTCAGGGGCAGTGCTGGGCAGGGTCTGGTGGACACTCGGTGCTTAGTAAATGTTTGCTAAATGGATGACAGATAGCTTTATTTTTCTTAAGTTTACCGAAGAGAATTGTTAAAATTCCTTAGGTCTGGTTCCAAATAAGCCCCAGAGGAAAAAGCAAGCACCTATTATATTTACTGTGTTATCCCCACAGACTTCTAGAGACTAGGTAAATGTTTCCTGAATGAGCAAATAAATGAATGAGTGATTTTTCTCCTTGACAATAAAGATTACCTAGATGATTTATTCATCTTGGCCATGAGACTTCTTACATATTAATGTGCATGTTGGCAAAATGAAATCTTATCAAAACATTCAGAGTGAAAGGGATTTCTGTTTCTAGCCAAGATGGAGTAACAAGGACAGATTTACCCTCCTGAGAACAAACAAAACAAAACAAAAAAACAGACAAAATAAATGAAACAATGATTTCCAAGACACTGGCCATTAGGCAACAAAGAAGAGTGAGACAAGACACAAATGAAGTGACCCCTATGATTATCGCACTCACTGTCTTAGAGGAGTTGTGAGACCATAGCACAGGGAATGGGGACCTTACAGGGACCCCTAAAGTCTCTGTGAGTTGAGGAGATGAAACTCAGAGTCTAGGAAGGTGAAGGTAGCTAACATTTACAGGACAGAATGCTGGAGAGGAGAGAAGAAAGCTCAAGAGGGAGAGGGGAAGAGAGAAAGAGAAACTGTAGAGATCAGTGGAGGGTTCCCTTTGGTGTTCAGCAAGACACTGAAAGTCCCCAAGGCTGGGGGCAAAAAACACCTGAGAAGATTATAGAAAAAAGTACCTGATATTCATATAGAGCCAGGGATAGTACCTGTTCTCATCAGTCAGACAACAGAACAACAGTATTCTTAAGGCATTGGTTAGTACACTTAGAAAGCTCTTGCATTAGTAGTGGGAAATAATTAGCCCCAGACTAAACATTGCACTAGTCCTGCCAAAACATCTTAAAAGCAAAACCCAAAATGACATAACTGTTTGAGTAATTCAATGGTATCCCAGCTTCTCAAGGATATTTATATCCAGCTCCCAATAAAATAAAATTTATAATGTCTGGCATCCAATGAAAGATTACCAGGCATGCAAAGAAACAGAAAAATATGACTTACGATGAGGAAAAAAGCAACTAATCAAAACATGCCCAGAACCGACACAAATGTTAGAATTAGCAATGAAGATATAAAAACAGTTATTATAACTATACTCCATTTGTTCAAAAAGTTAAGTAATTACATAGAAGATACAAAAATGAACCAAATTGAACTTATATGTCAATGAAATGTACAATATCTGATATAGAAAATGAACTGGATAGGAGTAACAGATTAGACCTTACAGAAGCAAACTAAGTGAATGTGAAGACATAGCAATAAAAACTATCCAAAATGAAACAGATAAAAAATTTTATGAAAAGAACATCAGTAAGCTCTGAGACAATTTCAAGTTGCCAAACATAGCTGAAATTGGAGTCTCCTGAAAGATAGGAGAGTAGAGGGAGGCAGAAAACATAATTAAATAATGGCCAAAAATTTTCCAAAATTCATGAAAACTCACAGACCCAAGAAGCTAAACAAACCCCAAGCACAAGAAATATGAAGTAAACTATACCAAAGCACACTATAATCACACTGCTCAAATCCAGTGATAAAGAGAGAAAGCAGCCAGAGGAAAAAGCAGCCAGAGGAAAAAAGACATGCTATATACAGAGGAGCAAAGATAAGAATGAGAGCCAATTTTTCATCACAAACATTGCAAGAGAGGTGACAGTGAGTAACACCTTAAAGTGCAGGGTAGGTGGGGGAGAAAACTTAATCTAGAATTCTGAATGCAGCAAAAACCAACTCTTTCAAAACATAAGGTGAAGTACAGGCTTTTTCAGAAATACAAAAGCAGAAAGAATTCAGCAGCGGCAGACCTGCATTATCAGAAATGTTAAAACGAATTCTTTGAGGTGGAAAGAAAATGACACCAGATGGAAACATGGATCAATAAAAAGAAATGAAGGCACAGGAAATGGTAACTACGTGGATAAATATATAAGTTTTTTTTTTCTTATTGAAATATCTTTAAAATAATATAAACCCCCTGGGGTTTATAACATGTATAAATAAAACATATGACAACAATACTATTAAAGCCTATAGGGAACTATACTATAATAAAGTCCTTATAGCAAACATAAAGTTGTACAATTTCAATTAAAGATAGACTGTAATAGGTTAAAGATTTATACTCTAAACCTGAAAGCAACCACTAAAATAATAAAACAAAAGTGTTATAGCTCATAAACCAACACAGGAGATCAATTGTCTTTGTTTGCAGATAACATGATTGTCTATGCAGAAAATCTAAAAGAATTGAATAAAAAAAAGACTCCTAGAATGAATAAGTAATAATTATGGCCGGGTGAGGTGGCTCAGGCCTGTAATCCTAGCTCTCTGGGAGGCCGAGGTGGGCGGATCATTTGAGCTCAGGAGTTCGAGACCAGCCTGAGCAAGAGCGAGACCCCATCTGTACTATAAACGGAAAGAAATTAATTGGCCAACTAATATATATAGAAAAAAAAAATTAGCCGGGCATGGTGGCACATGCCTGTAGTCCCAGTTGCTTGGGAGGCTGAGGCAGCAGGATTGATTGAGTCCAGGAGTTTGAGGTTGCTGTGAGCTAGGCTGACGCCACGGCACTCACTCTAGCCTGGGCAATAAAGTGAGACTCTGTCTCAAAAAAAAAAAAAAAAAGTAATAATTACAAGGTCATAGGATACAAAGTTAACATATAAAAGTCAATTGCTTTCCTATATAACAGCAATTAACAAGTAAAACTTGAAATTAAAAACAATCACATTAGCACCACAAAAATGAAATACTGAGATATAAATCTAACATATTTTTGTACAAGATCTACATGAGGAAAACTACAAAACTTTGATGAAAGAATCAAAGAAGAACTAAATGAATGGAGAAATATTCCATGTTCATGGATAGAAACACTCAATATTGTCAAGATATTAGTTCTTCCCAATCTAGTCCATAGATTCAATGCAATTCCAACTAAAATCCCAAAATGTTATTTTGTGGACATTGACAAACTGATACTAAAGTTTATATGGATAGGCAAAAGACCCAGAATAGCTAACACAATATTAAAGAAAAGAAAAAAGTCAGAGTACTGACACTACCCTACTTTAAGACTTGCTATAAAGTTACAGCAATCAAGACAGTGGACACTGGTAAAAGAATACACAAATAGATTAATGGCAAAGAAGAGGGAGTTCAGAAACATACCCCTGTCAATACAGTCAACTGATCTTTGAGCCAAAGTAGAAGAGGCAATAAAATGGAGAAAAGAGGGCCTTTTCAACAAATGGTGCTGGGACAACTAGACATTCACATGCAACAAAATTAATCTAAATACAGACTCTATACCCTCCAAAACACTTAGCTTGAAATAGATCACAGACCTAAATATAAAACGCAAAACTATAAAACTCCTAGAAGATAACATAGGAAAAAATCTAGATGACGTTGGGTATTGCAGTAATGTTTTAGATGCAACACCAAAAGCATGATTCATGAAAGAAAGAATTGACAAGCTGGACTTCAATACAATTTGCAGCTTAAGCTCTGTGAAAGACACTATCAAGAGAATGAAAAGATAAGCCATAGACTGAGAGAAAATATTTTCAAAGACTTATCTGGTAAAGGACATATTTTGTATAACTGTAATCTAAAATATACAAAGAACCCTAAAAACTCAATGACAAGAAAATGAACAACTTGATTAAAAATAGGCCAAAGAGCTGAACAGACACTTCATCGAATAAGAAAAAATGATGGCAAATAAGCATATGAAAAGATGCTCTACAATATATGTCATTAGGGAATTACAAATTAAAACAACAATGAGACACCACTACACACTTATCAGAATGGCCAAAATCCAAAACACTGACAACACCAAATGCTGGCTGGTTGGGATGTAAAATGGTACACCCACTTTGGAAGATAATTTGTCAACTTCTTACAAAACTAAACATACTCTTACCAAATGATCTAGTACTCATGCTTCTTGGTATTTACCCAAATGAATTTAAAAACTTATGTCCACTCAAAAACCTAGACACAAATGTTTATAGCAGTTTTATTCATCATTGCCCAAACTTGGAAGCAACCAAAATGATCTTTAATAGATGAATGGGTAAACTATAGCACATATAGACAATGGAATATTAGTCAGCACCCAAAAGAAATGTGTTACCAGCCATGAAAAGATACAGAAGAAAGCTAAATGTATATTACTAAGTGAAAGAAACCATTCTGAAAAGGCTACACACTGTAGCATTCCAACTACATGACATTCTAGAAAAGGTAAAACCATAGGGGTTAGGGAAGAAGGAGGGACGAATAGGCAGAACACAGAAGATTTTTTAGGGCAGTGGAACTATTCTATATGATACTCTAATTGTAGATACATGACATTATACATTTGTCCAAATCCAGAGAATGTACATCACCAAGAGTGAACTCTAAAGTAAACTATGGACTTTGGGTAATATTGAGGTATCAATGTAGGCTCATCGATTGTAACAAATGTACCACTCTAGTGTGGAATGTTGAAAGTATGACAGGCTGTGTATATGTGGTGGAAGGTACAGAGTATGTAGGAACTCTGTAATTTCTGCTCAAATTTGCTGTGAACCTGAAACTGCTCTAAAAAATAGTCTATTATAAATGATGGAATCATAAAAATACTCAGTGAAACCAAGATAGGGTAGGAAAAGAGAAAAACAGAACAAAGAACAGTTGGGAAAAATATAAAACAAATAGAAAATGATAGACTTAAACTTAACCATATTTATAATCACATTAAATATAAATGGACTAAATCCAAATGGATGTAATAAAAGGCAGAGATCATAAGGATGAAATAAAGCAAATGCTTACCAAAAAAATGTACTTTAAATATAAAGAAACAAATCGGTTCAAATTAAAAGTACGGAAAAACATATATCATGTTAATACTCATATAAAGAAGGCTGGAGTAACATCAGAACAACTGGTATTATAAAGTTAAGAATCACATTTCTTAAGTATAAAGGGGTCAATTCATTAAAGAAGACATAAGAATCCTAAATTATGTACCTAATGACAGAGCTTCAAAATTCATAAAGTAAAATCTGATAGGGCTGAACAGAAATCAACAAATCTACAATGGCAGTTAGCCATTTCAATACCTTCTCTCAATAACTGATACAAGTCAACAGAAAATCAGTCAGAACATAAAAGACTCCAAGGATACTATTAAACAACTTGATATAATTAATATTTATAGAATATCCTACCTGAAGCAAAATATACATCATTTTCTAGTGCACACTGAATATTTACCAATAGAGAGTATATTCTTTACTGTAAGTTTAAAAAGATGCAAGTCATACAAAGATGTTCTCTGACAACAACAAAATTAAAATAGCAATCAATAACGGAAAGATATATGGAAAATCTCTAAACATTTAGAAACTGAACAATATACTTCCAAATAACCCTCAAGTCAAAGAATAAATTAAGTGAGAAATTAGAAATTAATTTGAACTGAGTGAAAATTAGAGCACAACATATCAAAATATGTGAGATATCACTAAAGCAATGCTTAGAAGCAATTTGTAGCACTAAACACCTACTATAAAAAAAGAAAAAAAAACCCTCAAATGTATTATTTCACCTTTTGCTTTAAAAATCTAGGAATAGAAGAACAAATTAAATGCAAAGTAAGAAAAAAAGGAAATAATGAACAGCAAAGTGGAAGTCAATGAAACAGAAAACAGAAAAATCAATAGAAAAAAAAAAAAAATCAATGAAACCAAAAGGTGGTTCTTTGAGAAACTCAATAGAATTAATAAACCTCTAGCCAAACAGATTGGGAAAGAGGAAAGAATATATAAATGATCAATTTCATGAACTAAAGAGGTAACATTACTACAGATCCTCCAAATATTCTGAAAGGTTTTATTCTATTAAATTTGACAACTTAGATAAACTGGATAAATTCCTTGATAGATACACACTACCAAAGCTCATTAAAGAAGAAATACATAACCAGAATATTCTTTAATATATCTATTAAATAAATTGAATCTGTAGTCAACATCCTTATCACAAAGGAACTCCAGGCCCTGATTATTTCACTAGTAAATTCTACCAAACATTTTAGAAAGAAAGAAAACCAATTCTTTACAAATTCTTCCAGAAAATCAAAGAGGGAATACTTCCCAACTCATCTTGAGCCCAGCATTATCCTCATGCTAAAACCAGACAGAAATATTATAAGAAAACTACAAATATTACTTATAAACATGGATGAAAAAATTGTAAAAAAATTTTAGGAAGCTGAATCCAACATGTATGAAAAAAATAATATATTATTACCAACTGAAGCTTATCTCAGGAGTGCAAGGTTAGTTTAGCATTTGAAAATCAATCAAGGTAATTCATCATATTAACAAATTAAAAAAGAGAAACCATATGACCATCTCAATAGTTGAAAAGCATAAGACACAATCCAATACTCATTCCTGATTAAAACTCTCACCAAGCTAGGAATAGAAGAAAATTGCCTCAATTTGATAAAGGGCCATCTCTGAAAACCTACAAATATGATATTTAACGGTAGAAGACTCCATGCTTCCCCCTCAGATCAAGAACTATGTGAAACATCATACTCTCACCACTTTTACTCAGCATTACACTTGAAGTTGTAGGTAAGGAATAAATAAAAGAAAAAATAAGTAAAATTGTCTTCATCCTCACATGCCATCATCAACTTTGTAGAAAATCCAATGGCATCTTTAAAACCAGCTACGAGACTAATAAGCAGGTTTAGAAAGGTTATAGGATATAAGATTGACATGTAAAAATCAATTCTATTTCTATATATCAGCAACAAACAATTGCAAATTAAAATTTAAAAAATAATATCATTTACAATAGCATAAAGAATATGAAATACTTAGGGCTAAATCCGACAGATGATGTGCAAGACTGGCACACAGAAATCTACAAAACACTGTTTAGAGAAACTAGAAATGGCTTAAACAAGTGAACAGATACATCTTGATCATGGTTATAAAAAGTCAATATTAAGATGTTACTTCTCTCAAAATTGATCTATATGTTCAACATAATTCCAGTTATCAGGCTTTAAAAAAATAGAAAGTGACAGATTAGAAGATTCAGATGGTAAAATATAAAACCTAAAATAGCATAAATATGATCTGACTTCAAGAGTTTTCATACTGCTATAATAATTAAGATGCTGTGGTATTGGCTTCAAGATAAACAAGCAAATCAAAAAAAACCCTGAATACATAGTCCAGAAATAGATCCACACGTATACGGACAAACGATTTTTGACAAATGTGCAAAAGCAATTCAGTCAAGGAAAGACAGTCTTTTCAACAAACAATGTTGCAACAATTGAATATACACATGCTAAAATGAACTTCAATTCCTACTCTGTATATATAAAAAAATTAACTCAAAATGAATCAAAGACCCAAATGTAGAACCTAATGCTATAAAACTCCTAGAAGAACACATGGGAGAAATTCTTTGTGACCGTGGGGGAGGCCAAGATTTCTCAGATGCAACACCAAAAGCATACTCAATAAAAGAAAAACTTGATGAACCAGACTTTGCAATTAAATATTTCTGTTTTCAAAAGACACTACTAAGACAATGAAAAGATAAGTTATAGACTGGGAGAATGTATTTGCAAATCATACATTCGATGAAGGACTTTTGTACATAATATATTCTCAAATGTTAATAATAAGAAAATAACCTAGGTAAAATTATAGGCAAATGATTTGGATAGGCACTTCACTAAAGAAGATAATATGGATAGTGACTAAGCATATGATAAGATACTTAACACCATTAGTTAGTAGAGAGACACAAGTGCAAATCACAACTACAATGAGATGCCACTTCACCTGTAAGAATGACTAAAGTCAAAATGACCAACCATATCAAGTGCTAGTAAAGATGCAGAGAAACTGGAACTCTCACAAATTGCTAGGGGGAATCTAAAATGGTACAACTGCTTTGGAGAACAATTTGGCAGTTTTTTTTAAAGGTAAAAAGTACAACTATCATGTGACCTAGCAATTCTACTCCTAGGTAGTTACTCCAAATAAATGAAAGCACATGTCTGTACAAAGACTTTTACCTAACTGCTCGCAGCTGCTTGACTTGTAACAGCCCCGAAACTGGAAGCAAGGGGAACATCCATCAAGTGAATGCATAAGGAATATTACGGTATACGCAAACAGTGGGATACTACTCAGCAATAAAAAGCGACTAGTGATACACACAAGAACATAAATGAATCTCAAAATAATCATGCTTCATGAAAGGAAAAAAGTATGCCATGTATGAATTTATTTAAATCAACTCTACAGGGCACAGACTCATCTACAGTGACAGAAGCAGATGAGGGATTTCAGGGAAAGAGACTTCACACAGGAGCAAGAGGAAACGTGAAGGAGGTGGCCATGCTCGTGATCTGGACTGTGGTGAGGGCTGCACGGGTGTACACACTTGTCAAACTTATCAAATTATACCCTTTAATTATGTTTCCTTTATCATAACACAACAAAGCTGTTTTTTTAAAAAAATCCAGAGATGGAATCAGCCATGGTGCACCCATGTTTACATTTATTACTACCAACACCCAGCAAGGCCATGCCTTTTCTAGGAAAAAGCATTGAACTGACAGGAATGAGTGAGTGTGGCCACCTAGTACAGTCATGGCCTGAGGGAATGTCCAGTCTCTGCTTAATTTGAATTTGAGGAGGAAAAAATCTTGTTCAGAGGCAACTGAGCTGGTTGGTGTCTCTGTTACAGCCGGAGGAGAGAGGGGTTGGGAGTCTGGACTGGATCCTGCCATGCGGTCAGTGCTGGCTTTCGTCCTTCTGCAGCCCTGGAAGTAGGGGTTGCTGTGCCCCCTCTAAGGGCCTGGGTTCAGAGAGGCGACTTCTTTCCTGAAGTCTCACTGCCAGACAGGGACAGAGCTGGGGGGAGGCAGGACCCAGGACAGCCCGCCGGGCCCGTCCAGCATGCTGCCTCTACCCTGGGCGGCTTTCAAATGCCCAAATGGAAAAGCGTCTCACCGAAAGCTAAAATGTAAATGGATCAAGCTAAAGACACTGAGATATGTTTAAGTTTTTTCTAAATCTTCATCAAGTTAATAGTTAAGAATTGGTGACTATTTAACTTTGAGTTTAAATTCATTTTTCCAGTTAATGCAATTGTTTTTAAAGCTATGGATCTAAAACTTTCCCGTACTAGGTCAGTGCTACCTGCCAATGGGCACACAGGCCAGTGTCTGTGCAGGGACCGCTGGGTGGTCACCAGACCCCATGGAAGGCCACTCCAAGGGGTGTGACTTTGAGCAACCTTTGATTTCATCATGAGGCCTTGAGGCCTTGAGGTTTGTCCTGGGTAACTTGGGGGTGAAAATCTTGATTAGTCCTCTCTCCCAGGGCTACTACCAGTAAAAAATTGGCTGGTGGCATGGATAGGCTTTGAAAAGCAGACGGCCACTGGAAGTGAGAGGAAGGCCCCCCACTGTGGACACTGCACCCCTGTATCTCCACCCTGCCAGCCCATTCACAGGGCTGCCCACGGTGTGCCAAAGGGCCGGACCCTGAATCCCAACCAGGCTCAGACCTGCAAGAAGCCTTCCCCTCTGCTCTTGTTTCCTGCTGGGGACTACGATGACAATGCCCTGTGTCTAACAGGACCGCTGCCCAGATCAAAGACCCAAGTGCCCCTCTGGATGCCCTGCAGAAATGCCCCTCCATTCCCCAGCTTCTCCTTGGGCACAGGCCTCTGCCAAGCTCCACATCAGGGTGGATACTGTGTGTGTGTTGGAGGAGGGGTAGGGTGGAGGATTAATTTTAAAATTTAACTTGCTTTCCTTTTTCCCACAGGGAAAAGGAGTGGGAACAGGGTTTCTAAAAATAGCCCGGCCTGTCAAAACTGCTAACTATCAGGCAGGGCAAAGTTGGGGGCTGCTGGGGAGGGAGAGCCGGGAGGAGCCGAGAGAGCTGTGAAGGGCCTACGCCCGGGACCTTCCCGGCGCTGACTCCTGCCGGGCATGGCCAGCCACCAGGCAGCCCACAGTCCTGGGGCCACAGAGGCCATCAGAACGTGGTGTGGTGAATGCATCACAACAGCCACTGCCACTGCAGAAGAATGGTGACCACTACTCATGTCGGATACTGGCCCTGGGTCACAGGCTTTGTCCTCCCACTCTCCCCCTCACAGCCACACTGGGGCTGGAGTTACTGTTACTCTCACTGTCACAGGTGTAGACTGAGGCTCATAGAGACTGAGCTGAGAGAGGTACCCAGCTGGCACGCTGCTAAGCGGGCTGCAAACCCTGTTCCTCTGACAGTGATGCTCACGGCTGCTGGTGCTGACGCCTCCCATGCACCAGGGTCCCCAGCTCCCCTCCCATGGGTCCTAGGGCTCCTTCCACTACCTGCCTTCCTTTCTAGGGAAAGAGCAGACTTGCAAGAAGAGAGGGGATAAAACCATGGGCAGCATCAAGGTTGCCAACGCTAGTAGAGAGAGAGCACGAGGTCCACAGCCCTCCCCAGACACAAAGTCAACTCACTGTGACCCATAAATCACACTTAACACCCTTGGCTATTGGTCCTCCCAGGATGGGTGGAGGGAATTTCAGGGACAAATAAGATATCAAAGGCCATGCTGGGCGCTGCGCCACTGGCACTCTGCAGGTCAGACTGAACAGATTTGAAAGAAAAGTCCAATTAAAGAGCACCTCATTTTATAAAAGCCAAAAAACAAAGCACTTGATTCTTTCTAACTTGAGAAACATTCTATACATGAAGATGCAAAGAAGGTATGGGGAGCTGACAGGACAGAACAGCTAAAATCAGCACGCACGTTAATGTAACATCACGGATTATACAAAACGCCCCAGAATATCTGCTGCCATCTCCTCCTTTCTAGGTGGGCACCTGGACAAGCAGCCCATAGCCATGGCCCCAGTGGGAGGTGAGCCCCACACCTGCCTTGAAAACACAGAGCCACAGTGACCTCAGGTCCAGGGCCTGTGCCAAGTCCTGGTGCTACCCTTGGAGAGCTGTGTGGCCACAGGTGAGGCTACAACTGAGGGCCCCGCAGTCTTCCCTGCCCACCCCCAGGCTTGCTGGGAGCCACAGAGATGTGGCCTAGAGGCGTACACATTGTCCTGGGCCATGCCATGATTGGTCATCACAGTGACCTCACCAGACCTGTCTTGATGCACTTGTTTAGACCCAGCCTCATCACTCCCCAGGCTACTTAAATTTCAGCCCAGCTGAACCACACCATGCAACACACCTGTATGGTCAGGAGCTTGACACACATCGAGGTGGCTGAGGATGATGTCTGGGGTCAATGCGTCACCAGAGTCCAGCCAGCAAGCCGGAGCAGCCTAGGGGTGGCTGCTGCTGGAGCCCGGGCACCCAGGCCTCCCTCTTCCAACCATCCCTGCACTTCTGGCTATTTGCTCATGAATGTCCTATGCTGGGGTGAGCAGTCAGTACACCTGTGACCCTGGAAGCGTGTTTTGGTCCCAGAGAGAGGCAAGTAGGTGCGGGGATAGAAAAACCGAGAGAATCGTGTTACCAAGGGAGGACAAAACAGTGGTGTACTGAGCGGAGACCTCAACTCTGGGACCAGCATATCCATTTTATTAACAAGCCTGGGCTGGAACATTTGAAATCAGTAATCTGATTAGGGAGGGCCCTGCAGGCCGCCTCCTCTGACTGTCTCCCCTCCGCCCACCCCTCCCAACCTACGGGAAGGACATTTGGTGTGGATCATCTTTCTCAGTAATGGGGTTATTCGGGGCCTGGCCAGGCTGGGGAACATTACGACGTGTCGTTGCTGAACTGGAACAGCAGGTGTTTGTCAATGCATCTGTGGAAAATGCTCGCACCACAATCTCTACATCAGGACACACACACGGGCAAGGACACGGGGAAATTGAATCTTATTACTAATTAATGGCTTTAATGCCTATGATTAGGCCTCAAAAACAGTCTATTTTCTGAAAGATAAGTTTAGCCCTGTTTGAACAGGAACTCAAGTGCTCTGCTAAAGCTGACGCCAAAGAGCTCAGCTCCGCTAATCAAATTCAGAAGTTCTGAATCTACCGCCTAGATTTTCAAAAAACTGTGATCCGAGAATAAATGAGACCAGGAGGGTGCTTTGTTCTCCAGCAAGAGGTGCCACCGTCAGAGAACGGATGAGGATGGGGTGTGGGGTGCAGGACCGGGGAGCCAGCACTTGCTGGGCCAGGCCCTACAGCTGGTGCACAGGAAGGCCGCACTCTCTCCCTGAGGGTGGGCTCAGGGTGCTGTGAGCACTCCAAGGCTGTGGCCCCCAAGCCCTGGGCCACAGCCCAGTACCAGTCTGTGGCCTGTTAGGAACCAGGCCACGCATCACCGCCTGAGCTCCACCTCCACCCCACTGCCCTATCTGTGGAAATATTTTCTTCCATGAAACTTAGGAACCTGGCCACACAGCGGATGAATGGTGGGTGAGCGAGTGAAGCTTTATCTGTATTTACAGCTGCTCCCCATCACTTACATCACCACCCGAGCTCCACCTCCCTCCCCCACCGTGGAAAAATTGTCTTCCATAAAACTGGTCCCTGGTGCCAAAAAGGTTGGGACTGCTGCTCCAGGGGACAGGGGTGCAGAACAGTTCTCAGCTGGGATTCCATCCTCCAGGGAACACTTGGTGATATCTGGAGACACTGTTAGTCATCGCATCTGGGAGAGGGGGTGCTACCAGTATCCAGTGGGTAGAGGCCAGGGATGCAGCTGAACACCCTACCATGCACAGGACAGCCACCACAGTAAAAGATAACATGGTCCCAAATGTGGAGCACATCCAGGTGGAAAGCCCTTGGTGAGAAGAAGGCAATGTGGTCATAGGGGAGTACCTAGCACACCCTGGTGAGAATGGGGTCTCAGATCTGCAAGGGCTGCCCTTGCCAGCGTCTCTAGCTGGCCAGCCTTGGCCGTCCTCTGCAGCCTGTACACAGGAGCACGCTCTGTCTCACACACCCCATTCCCCCCTAACTCGGCCTGCCCACAAACGTAGGGCCTGGGCTCTCTGATTTTTTAATAGATCCCCTTTTCAGTCTGGACGTCGTATGGATCAGTTCTAGAGCTCAAAGACAAGGACTCAGGAGTGGTCCTGGCGCTACCCTCGCCCAGCCAGGTGGTCACTGGCAGGTTAGAGCCCCTGTTGCCTAACACACAGTGGTTGTGAGTGTCCACACAGATGGGCTGAGTTTGAGTCCTGCATATCTGCCACCTACCAGCTGTGACAAGAGGGCGGCAGGAAGATGCTGCAGCAGCAAGTAGAGGGAGAGAGGGTGCCTGAAGGGGTGGGGAGGAAAGGAAGAACTGCTTCACTGGGAGCCATGTAGGCTTCACCCTTGCCGGTCAAAGAGCTTGGGTGACTTGTTTAAAAACAGAGGCAAAAACATGGTCCAAGGGAAGTCACTGCGGGTTTTAATGCCAGGTCCCAGAGGCGACAAGTAAAACAATCTCAGATTACATGTCTACAAGTGGAAACGAGACTGATCGGGGCTGAGGGTCAATGACGCTCACAACATGCTGCACAATTCAGCGTGGGCCAAGGAGCTGCTGCGCAGGGGCTGGGTCAGTCTTGGTGTCCCAGCCCCCACTGCCATGGGCCTAACCCAGCGTGGGGCCGGGGGTGCAGGAAGGGACATGCCAGTGCATAGAAGACAGGAAAGACAGATGTGCTGTGGATACTGTCCGGCTGCAGGCGCCAGCCTTGTCCCTCTTGCTGAAAATGACCCGGCCCCACCTCCTAATGCAGACATTCATATGTTGGCATCTTTGTGGCCACAATGACTCCCCTGTGTTCTGCCCACCTAGCTGAATCAGTAGAAATCCTGTCTCATAAACTCTGAGGGAAAGAGCACTTTGAAATCCTTGCTTCCTGGGTGCCATGACATGCAAGTCAGCAGCGGCGAGTATGTTCACCAGGCTCTGTTCACTGGGCTCTTCCAGTAAACTGGGAAGAGACCAGCAAGGGACATCTGTCCATGTAGCCAAACCAGGCACATGCTCAGGCCCTGCCCAGACACAACCTCCTTGGGGATGAGGGTCCTTGTGGGCAAGGGTCCCTGTCCCTTGGGGCTGGCATGGGGACAGAGGGTCTGCTTGTTTAGGGAAGCAGTACAGGAAGGGGAGTGGCCATGAGGTTCGGCCTATGGAGCCCCATTCAGCTCAAGCAGTTCTGGACTGTGGAGAACAGCAATTTATCTCACCAACCTGCGTCAGAGCAAGGGAGAGGGTGACATTCAAAATAAAAAGTGAAAGCCTCACTCAGGATCGCAGGGGCCACCTTGACCTTGCACCCAAGCTCTCTGCCGTCACCCCTGCATCCTCCAGCACCCCGTTCCACCACACTGGCCACAGCACCCCCTGACACAGGGCCTCCACATGCAGTGCTTCCAGCTGGCACGTCCCCTCCTTCCCCCTGCAGGTCTGTCCGGCCAGGCATCCCCTGACGACTCCCCTACCCTCACCCTGTCTGCTCTTCCTCGCACGCAGCACCACTGGACAGACTTACACCCACTGCTCACTCAAGCCCTGTTTGACCTGCCCCCCAAACTCCAGGAGAGCAGAGGCTTGGCTCTCGGCTGTGTTCTCAGCACCTGGAACCCTACCTGGCATGGTGGCCTTGGCTGCCCACTAGTAATGTACTGAGGGAGCACACAGTGCTTCGTTTCCTCCCTGGACACCTCCAGCATTCAGCACCTGCAGCTGAACCTCAGCACCTGCCTATGGAGGTCTCAAACTATTGTCCCAGTCCAAGGCTTTCCCAAGGTTGCTGTCCACAGACAGGTGTACCAGAAAAAGAGGGTTCCAAGGCCAAATGGAGGTGTTCTTAATAACAAAAGGGAAACAGTTCCATCGTAGGGGACTCCTGGGAGCCTCGACTGTGCCAGGGTGCCGTGCAGCATCACAAATGCAACTGGGCACACCTCAGGGACATACTTCGGGAAACTCAGGTGTGAGCCCCACCAGCAGGGTGACGACCTGGCTGTCCTCTCAGGCCTTGTTCCTGGCACAGGGAGTTTGTCATCCATCTCCCATACCCCACAGACAGGCTTCCCTCCTTCCCTCTGCAGGAGCACTGCTGAGGCACGCTGCTTCTGCCTGGGGGGTGTAAGTGTCTGACCTGTGCTTGCCCCTGTCTCCCTCGGAGGGGATGGCAGGGACAGGTGCTAAATAATGACAGGCAAGTGGTCAGTGCTACCAGCCTGCAGGAGTTGCCTCACTGTCCAAACAAGCAGCACCGGAGTGCCGAGAACCACTTTTTAAGGTGGTTCATGTGGCAGAGGATGTGCCACTCTTTGAGTCACCTGACACCAGGCCCGTGGCCTAAGACACACCCAGATCCTTTCCTAAACCTGAGGTGAGGAGAGCACAGGAAAAGAAGTCAATAAGTGGCATTTACCTATTATGGCTGGGTACTTTTCATACTTTAATTTGCTTAGGCTTCTTAACTCCCTAGGAAGAAGAAAATTATCAGGTTCTTGGAAGGAGACCTAAGATAACAGGTGTGCACAAAAACTGACTCTCTGTACCACAGTGGGGCAGGTATGGGGTCCTGTGTCCTGCTCGTCTTTGCATCCTGCCCATGACTCCATTTACCTGGCAGCTACAGCAGGCAGAAGGGCACTGCCAAGGAGTCAGGAGAGCCAAGTGGCCATCCCATGTCTGCAGTGAACTCCTCACAGGCCCTTCGGCAAGATGCCTGTCCCGGATACAGAGATCTCAAAACACTGCCTACAAGATGAAGACTTTGGCCAGATAATCCCTAGGGACCCTTCTAGCACTAGCATCCTGTGCTGCATGATTCAAACACAGCTTTTCCCCTGTGCAGCACATGGCTTAATTGCTAGGCAATGCAGTTGATAGGATCTGTAATCAAAGTCAGGCAAGGAGGGGTGGTGGGGGCGGTGGGGAGAACTGAAGTCATCAGTAAGTGGACACTTTGATGAGTACTTACAACCACCATTTAGCATCTGAAAGCATCCTTTTCAATTATCTGAAAAATAATCCACAAACTAACCTGAAACCCAGAGTACACAATTAAAGTGTTGGGAAACAATCAGGGATGTGGTGACGCTCTCCTGGGCCCAGTGAGCTTGAGGGGTGGGAGGCAGACCTCTGGAATTGAAAATCAGCCAAGCACGAGCCAATTACCACCCTGAGATCGATCCTCAAAATGGCACAGGGAAGGAACTGGATCCCAGTGCGAGAATGCTCAGGGTCATTAGCCCATGGTGAACAGTCACTAAGCAAACACAATGCGGGAGAAGGGGGCCAAACACAAATTGCTGTCTTTAAGAATCTGCACCCTCAGTAATAGCATGAAATGGGCTTGGAGGAGGAGGGGATTTTGCTCAGGACACTCCCTTTCTGTGCTGTTCACAGATATATTTATAAAACTCAGCCCACTGGAGCAGAGCGCTGGGCTTCTCTGGGGCTCAGAGCCCTGCTCTGCCCTGTCTGTGGGGTCTGGGCAGGTCACTCACTGCTCAGCATCCAGGCAGAGGAGCTGGCCTCACAGTCACCTGGTAGGTTGCTGGTTCCAGCCTGGGGACCGTGATGCCATGGCGTGTGCTTGGGAGCAGGGTGGCACCAGACACCCCCATCTCCAGGAACCACTCATTGAATGTACATCTCTGTGGATTTGCCTATTCTGGACATTTCATGTAAATGGAATCACACAATATGTGGCCTTCTATGTCTGGCTTCTTTCACTTAGCATGAAGTTTTCAAGGTTCATCCATGTTATAGCATGTGTCAGTGCTTCATTCCTTTTCATGGCTGAGTTAGTCCATTGTGTAGACATGGCACATTTGTTTATCCACTCATCAGCTGATGCATATTTGTGCTGTTTCCACTTTTTGGTTATTATGAATAACACTACTATGAATATTTGCATATAGTGTTTGTGTGAATGTACGTTTTCAATTCTCTTGGGTATATACCTAGAAGTAGAACTGTTAAGTCATATGGTAACTTTATGTTTGACTCTTTGAGGAACTGCCAAACTGTTTCCCAAAGCAGCTGCACCATTTTGCACTTCCACCAGAAGTGTATAAGGGATCCAATTTCTCCACATGATCATCAACACTTGTTACTGTCTGCCCTTTTGATTTTAGCCAGCCTAGCTGGTGAGTACTATCATCTTGTTGTGGTTTTGATTTGCATTTCCCAAGTGACTAAGGAATGATGTTGGATGTCTTTTCAGGTGCTTGTTGGTCATTTGTATTTCTCTTTGAAGAAATGTCTATTCAAGTCCTTTGCCCATTTTTAAGTTGGGCAATTTAAATTTTTAAATTGTCCTATTATTGAGTTGCAAGAGTTCTTCATATATTCTGGATACCAGTCCCTTATCAGATACATGATTTGCAAACATTTTCTTCCATTCCACAGGTTGTCTTTTCACTTTCTTGAAGGTGTCTTAGAAGCATAAAAGCTTTTAATCTTGATGAAGTCCAATTTATCTATTTTTCCTTGTTTTGCTTAAATTTTTGGTTCCCTACCTAGTTACCTATTGCCAAATCCAAAGTCATCAAGACTTATCTTTATGTTTTCTTCTAAGATTTTTATAGTTTTAATTTTTACATTTAGGTAAACTTTATTCTTTTACATATGGATACCCTGTTGTTCAAGCACCATTTGTTAAAAATAATATTCTTTCTCTATTGAATTGTCTTGGCACCTTTGCTGAAAATCAATCGGCCATAAATGCAAAGGTTTATTTCTGGTCGCTCAATTTTACTACATTGATTTATATGTTCATTCTTATTCCAGGACCACACTGTCTTGATTATTGAAGCTTTGTAGTAACTTGAAATTGGGAAGTATGAGTCATCCAACTTTGATCTTTTTCAAGATTATTTTGCCTATTCTGGGTCCCTTAAATTTCTATAAGAATTTTAGGATCAGCAGCTTGTCACTTTCTAGTGAGAAGCCAGCTGGGATTGTGACAGGGACTGTGTTGAATCTGTATATCAATTTGGGGAGGATTGCCATCTTAACAAAATTAAGTATTCCAAACCATGAACATAGGATATCTATTTATTTATGTTTTTGAAACATTTAATTACTTTTGACAATGTTTTAAGATTTTCAGTGTACATGTCATGCTCTTTTTATGTTAGATTTATTCCTAAGTATTTTATTGTTTTTTGCTACGATTGTAGATGGAATTATTTCCTTATTTATCATTTATGGACTGTTTATTGCTAGTATATAGAAATACAATTGATTTTTGTATACCAATCTTATATGGCAACAGAGACTTTTAAACAGAGCTGGGATTTGCAAATACTTGTTAGCATCCTAAAGAGAAGATTCCCGAGACACTGGAGATATAGAGATCAGAGGAGGGCTGTTGTAGTAACCCAAGACAAGAAGATGAGAGCCTGGGCCAGGCGCGGTGGCTCACGCCTATAATCCTAGCACTCTGGGAGGCCGAGGCGGGTGGATTACTCAAGGTCAGGGGTTCAAAACCAGCCTGAGCAAGACCCTGTCTCTACTAAAACTAGAAAGAAATTAATTGACCAACTAAAAATATATATACAAAAAATTAGCCAGGCATGGTGGCACATGCCTGTAGTCCCAGCTATTCGGGAGGCTGAGGCAGGAGGATCGCTTAAGCCCAGGAGTTTGAGGTTGCTGTGAGCGACGCTGACATCACGGCACTCACTCTAGCCCGGGCAACAAAGTGAGACTCTGTTTCAAAAAAAATGAAAAAGGAAGATGAGAGCCTGGACTACAGCAATGGCTGTTCCTGACTGTGTGTTTCTTTAGTTTTTTCAAAGATGGGGTGGTCAAAAGTCTGGGAAGAGTGTGGCCCAAGGTGTGGCTATCTCAGGATCTGTGATTTAAAAGAGGTCAGCCCTGCCAAGTGTATAATTAGCTACGATCCACTGATGTGAGCTGGTACTCCAATGATTATCTTCTGAAACTCTGGGTCCTGGCTTTCGTAAGTCAATGTGGACACACATAAAAGGGTATGAGAAATACTCCTGCTGCCATTTCCTGTGCTGCTGTAACAAATTACCACGAACTCATACAGCCCTGGGGGCCACAAATCTGATATCAGCACCCCTGGGCCAAAGCCCAGGTGTTGACAGGGCCACAGTTTCTCTGGAGGCCCTAGGGGAGATTCTGGTCTTTGTTTCTTCCAATGTATGGTGGCCACCAGCGTTCACTGGCTTGTAAGCACATCACTCCAACTTCAGCCTCCTGGTCCACATGGCCTCCTCCTCTGCTATGTATAAATCTCTGTCTCCCTCTTATAACAGTACATGTGATTGTATTTAGGGCCCACCCAGGACAATCTCCCAATTTCAACTGTCTTCATCACATTTGCAAGGATCCTTTTTTTAAATAAACAATATAAGGTAATATTCACAAGTTCCAGGGATTAGGACGTGGATATCTTTAGGAGGGCCATTTTTTAACCTACCAAACTTTCCTTTGTGCAGGAGAGGATAACTGCAGATAAGTGGCATCCTTGTAACTAACCCCTTAAATGCCAACCCTCAATTTCTCTGCACCACCAATCCAAGCCCCCAATCCACTACTCCTCACTGGCTTCCTAAAGGGTCTGTTTCCTCAGACTACATTTTCTGTACAATAGCAGAAGGCTCTGAGACCCTGTACTCTCCATTCCATATCATTGGCATGGAAACTCTATACCCTGTCTCCAACCAGCCACACCAAGCCCCTGGGCAAGGAGCAAGGAAGAGCTCCTGTGAGCCCCTCTTACAACAGCAGCAAGAGGAACCTCCTGCTGGGGCTGGGGGTGAGACGAGTGGGGCCAGGCAGGCTCTGGGGAGGCCTGCAGTGCCCTGTGCTGGGCATGGAGACACTGAGGCAAATACACATAGCTGCAGCCTTCAGGGCTTCTCAATCTGATGGGGAAAGATAGGCAAGAAAACTGATCATTATAATCTGAAGAGAGAAGTGCTGAGGGATCCAGAGAGTAGCAGCTCATACACACATATAGAGAGAGGGACAAAGGGTGGGACCAGCTCCAGAGTCAGTGAGATCTGCTGCAGATATAGAGAAAAAACAAGCAAACACTTGTCACGAGACACCCAAATGTTTTAGCAGCTGATTGGAGTTACCAGAAGATGGGCCAGGCATCATACTGGACAGGCTAGAGTGATTTCCTGCTCCCTCATGGCACCTCTGTTGAGGTCCTCTGTCCACTGTGCTGGGTGGTGTCACAAGACCTGCCCCCTCCGCCAGGATGACTGGACACACATCAGCCACCTTGCACCAGGGCAGTGTTCTATCAGCTGGCCAAAGCCTGGGAAGGGGTCAGCCCAACAGGGATGGAAACTGGATTACTCAGAGAAGCCCTCTCAGAGCAGCTGCCTAGAGACTTAGCGAGGCCGAGCTGTTGGCAGAGGGCACATGCATCCAGACTGCCGAGCAGGGAGCAAGGTTTCTGGTGTGTCAGGGCAGAAGTGGAAAGGCAGCCCAGGAAGACCAGCTGCTCTCCTGGTCCACGATCCCGCAGCTGAGGTACAGCAAGACAGGCTGCTCCCTGGAAGGGCAGGGCTCCTCTCGGGAAAGCTGATGCTTAGGAGGCGTGTGCCATCACTGCCCAGTCAGATGTATTTTTCCATCCATGTGGCAGATGGGACTCAGAGACATTCAGTCACTGGCTCATGATCCCAGGGCTAGTCCATGGCAGGGCTGGGACTGGAGCCCAGGACAGCTGTCTCCGAAATCATACTTCACTCCCCTCTAGTAACTGTCACTTAGTGAGATGGATGTGTCCACAGGGTGAGTGCCAGGCAATGTGGTGATGTGGTGCCCAGGACCAGGGTGGGGTGGGGGCAGCTGGGTTGGAGAGGACCCCTCGTGCTTCCTCTTCCAGGGAGACTCTGATGCTGGCCTCTTTGCTTTGACCCATCCTCCTGAAGCTGACACAGCTGATACCTCCCTAGTGCTTAAGGATGCCCCAACACACCCGCTGGGACATCTCATGAGCCAGGGAGCTCCCCAAGAACAAAGTGCAGGAATCAGGGCTCACACGTGACCAGGTGAGGCCAGAGTGTGGCCAAACCTCAATGGGTACAGGCATGCACGCCGAGAGGCACCACCCCCGAGGAGGGGTATTCACTGGAGTTCCTGAACCACGCCCCACCTTGACTATGTCCCTGTTACCCAAATGAGGCAGAGGGGTGCAAGCACTGGGGCCGGAACAGGAGCTGTGAGGGCATGGGGGCATCAGCCGGGATTACCGTTGTCCTGGCCAGGAAGCACCATGACTTTAGAGCTGCAGGCGGGACTTGCCAAGAATCCACACTAACTGCTGTGTATCAGTTATGCTGTGTTACCTCCTTTTTTCAATTCTGTTCTTTATCCTTAAACCTCTCAAGTGCCAATTAGCTAATAAATGGGATTTGCCGAGCACGCAAACACCAAAGCAGTGGTTCTGCCTATTAAAGAATCAGCGTCTCAGTAACCTTCTAATCCAGGATTGGGCCTGCACGATCTGCCAGGGAGTCCCTGCAGCCTGCCGACACAGCTTGTGGACCTCCCCTCCATGGTGTCAGAAGCCCTTTCCCGCCTGGGTGTCTGAGCAGAACCCACGCCAAGGTGCTGAGTCCCCCAGGACCTGCTGCAGCTTCACTGTCGAGCTCTGGGCTTCTTCCTGCAACCAGCTCCTCCCCTCCTGGTGTCCCACACAACCACGTCCCATGAGCCAGCTAAGTACCCAGCATGAGCCAGGCGGTCAGTGAGGGGTGTCGAGAATCTGCCCCAACAAAAACGCATGTGGAGGGAAGACTGCCCAGCTAATCATGAGGCAGGAAAGATGGGAAGGTGAGGCCACTGGTCTTCATGCACACCTCCAATTTGCTGGCCTCTGGGGGAGTGGCTCTTAATAAGGAGTGGAGGGGAGACCAGGAAAGGCACTATGTTTGGGAGAAAAGGGTCCCTCAGTGATCTGAGACCCTGGCACGTGAGGGGCCACTGGGCCATGGCAGGAGAAGTGTGGTCAGAGGAACGGGCTTCCCGTCCTGGCTCCTACCACTGTCCAGTGAGGTCTCAGACATCCCTCAGCCCCCAACTCAGTTTCTTCACCTTTAAGGTGGGGACAGTGCTACACCGTTCACAGGATTGCCGCAAAGACGGAATTCACAGTAATTGCAAGCTATCAAGTTCTATAAGGTGCTTGCATTAGTCTGATAGAGGAAAGTTGAGTAATAGTGTCTTTTATGGGCAAGATGTCAACTAGTATTTATTTCTGATGATGATGGAAATACATTCTATGCGGAACATTGTGTTCGAAAGAAATAACTGTCTTTGCCTCTAGGATTAGGAAGCTGGACTCTGACTTGAGAACTAAAGCTTCGCAGTGGAAGCATCAGCAGGTATGCAATGTGAAATGTGTGTGGGGGGGTGTTGTGTGTCTGCCTGTGTTGTGTGTCCATGCACCGTATATCGCAGCGTGTTTGAGTGTCTGTGTGCTGTTGGGCGTGTCTGTTGCCAAGGGCCCCAGCAAGCTCTCACAGCCTCTCAGGAAGGTAAAGTCAGAAGGAAACTTTAGAACAGCTAGCCCTGAAGTCTGCCCCCACCCCCTGCCCTACAACCCCTGTGCAGAAACTGACACTGCTGTTGCCAAGGAGGAGGGAAAAGGTGTTCCTGTCTGCTCAACCACACGCAGCGCCTGGAGACACAGACACATCACTCAGGAGCCCACCCCCCAGACAGTGCCACAGCAGCAAGGGCTCAGGCCCAGAACCACTCTCTGTGCAGGCCAGGCCAGGAGCCATGGCCACAGCCCACAGTCCGATGGCGGGCACACCACACAACCAAAGGCCAGCACCTTCTCGGGGCTCAACCTGCTGACTTGCACATATAGACCACCAACAAATGTTCACTTCCTTCCCAATTTACTGGTGGAAGGTTTTCCAAAGAACCAAACCCAGCTTCCTCAGAGTAGATGTCTAGAGGCCCCTGGCAGCTGGGAAGGCAGGCCTATTTCTCAAGATGAATGTAACTCGCTCTCTAGTTCCTTTCTTGTAATCCACTATTCTGCTTCACCACTTCCCCTGGAGGACCAGGCTGCGGCTGGGATTTTTATTTCAGTCACTTTGACAGCTGTCCGAAATAAATGATATCCAAATGTGTCATTTGAACTCCACTGGTAGATGACGCCAAGATGTTCCTCCATGCCCTTTCCCCAGCAGGCCCCTACAGTCTGCAGGCACAGTGCTGGGAGCGTGGCTACACTACCGGGCTGCTACCAACGACCTCCCCATTGCGGCGCAGCTCTCCCTTGAAGGATCCCACAGGCAGAGTTCAGATACACTGCTGGATCCTCATGATATCCACTCTACGGGGTGTAAGTGTGAAATCCAACCAGGCATAAGTCCCCAGTAGCCCTCACAGCTGGGAGCAGAAGAGCTGGAATTTAGGGCCAGGTCCTCTGACTCCCCAGCCACAGCCATCCTCAAGCAGTAACGCTCCCAGGCGTGTTTCAGCCATGAACTCAAAAATGCCCCTTTCCCAGGGAGGGGTCCTCACGTTGGGGGATAGAGGTAGCGTAGAGCCTAAGCGTGGCATCTCCTAATTCTGTACCCTGTTGGGGTAGCTGGTGAGGGTCAGACTAAAGCTCTCTCCTTGCCTCCTTCCAGTGTCTGATCCATACCAAACCCTCCAGAAACCACCTCCCCCCAGCAAGCCTTGGCCAGGTGGTGGTGGTGGGGTCAGATGTAGGCCAGGCATCCCCTAGTGTGTGCATTCCCTTGGCAGTTTCGTTGCGTTTGTGAAACATGCATGGGGGGAGAACAGGATTAGGGCTGTGCTGGGGCCGCCTCCTGCCCAAGAAGTCTGACAACTCCAGACCACGCACAGGCATCTGAGGACCATCTAACCCAGCCTCCTCCCAGCTTGGGACCCTCAACAGGGCCAGATAGGGGCAGGTGCCCCAGGCTCAGCAGGTGGAGGCCCACAGACATCCGTCCTGCTGTTCACTAGCTACACACCCGGGTGAGCCACTTGACATCCTGGGGCCCCCGTTTTTGCGCTCTCTGGCTTGCTGAGGAAATATTCACTGAGCATCCACAGTATGTGCTGGGCACTCTACTTGGCACTTTCATCTGTAAAACAGGACTAGTCTTCCCTGCTCTGCAGGGACAGTGAATTAATTATTTCTAAGTAGTATATATTTTGACAGATAAAACCTTTCAGAATGCAAAGTCCACGAGAGGAGTTATAAAAAGAGTTCTCAATATGAATAGAAAGGCTAGTTAACTCCTGACATGTATTAAAAAGATCAAGCAGAATCTGGCCTTAGAGAACGGTTATTAAGCAGAGACTGTAATACACTGTATGAAGAAAAATGGCTCATGATACGCTTTAAAGCACCAGAAAGTCCACTCCAGATTGGACTGAAACCTAAGCTTAAAAGTACTCAATGTATAAAAGCCTGGTTAAGGCTAAGTTATAATCATGTCATATGCATATAATCACATAATGACACCATCAGAGGTAAGAGTGTGTGTGCAGGACACTAGAGAAGGAAGCTCTAACTCCTCAGTGTCACATCCAAGGGCTCCGAAGTGTAGCTCTAAGAGACTAGAGCATTAACTGAAAGCCTTCTACATGCCAAGCATCATGCTAGCACTGCCATAACCTTAGAGGATTAACCCTACCACCATCTGACAGGGCAGATGTTACTCCTGTGTCACCAGTGAGAAAGCCAAGGCTCAGAGAGGTTGAATGGTCACCTCGATCAAATGGAGCAAAGGATCTTTGCATTTTCCTGTCATAAGGTCTTGCTGCTCCCCATAGGTGGGGTGGGGTCGATGTCTCTCCTCTGTGGAATGGTGGTGGCATGTAGGTTGTGGCCGGCTTAGTGGCTGGGCAGGGAGAGCTTCCCTACCCCCTGCTCCCCACCCCATCCTTGGCAGCTAAGGCACAGGCACATGACCCTGGCCACCTGAGGCTCAGAGGGAGTGACACCAAGGACTTGTACAAACTATTCTGTAGCAGTGGCAACAGGATCGCGAGTACAGCAGAAGCAGGCTCGGGCCCCAGAGGCAGCTCCCTGAGGGTGCGCCTGAACCAGATGGCTCCAGAGTGTGACCTTAGCTGGGATCCTGGCGCTGCCCTGCCTCCTGAATCCCCTTTCTGAATCTGGGTGACTCTGTGAACTCCTCAGTGTCCTTCCAAGGCATTCCTTTTCTGCTTCAGTTAGCCATGAGCCGTTTACGCTGCTTGCGACTAAGAACCTGCTTCTCAGCTGCAAGAGTCACACCAGACCTTTCTCATCAAAAGCCGCGCTCCTTCCTGCAGGACCCTGCTTCTCACAAGGGGGAAAAGAAAGCCCACTCACTCCTCTTGGGTGACAGGAGCTTATAGAAGGGGTGGGGATGTTGGGGAAGGTTTTCTTTTAGTTTGACTTTGGAAAAGAGCAATGCCCTGGTGGGCAGCGGGCAGGGAGGCCTGTGCGCTGAGCGGCCCTGGTGAGCTACTTGCCAATGCCTCGCTCAAGGCTGTCTCAGCCCACGAAGGCCCCTCGAAGGAAGGAGGATGGCTACCACCTAATAATGCCCTGCAGAGGCCAGGTCCTCATGCTCAAATGAGCCCCCACCCTCTCTAAAGGGCTGTCAAAAAGTTCTTGGAAAGACACCATTGTTGTTGAGGCCATTGCTGTGCAGGTCACTCCATGTAGCTAAAAGGATCAAAGATCCAGCCTCAGAATCACATGCCCCACAACTCAGATTCAGGAGAGCCTCTAAACTCCAAGATACAAGGTGGACAGCTAATAGCCCACCCCCTGGCAAGCACAGGTGGCATCTTTAGTATAGCTAAGTGGGGGAAAGGAAGGGAATTTGCTTTACTGATTTTCTTCTAAAATAGCAGGCACTGTGCTGGGTGCTTCCCAAAGGTGCTCTTACCTAATCATGAATGACAATCTGCAAGGAAAACCCAGTGGACAGCACCTGACACCTATTAGGTGCCCCAAACACAACTGCTGACCGAGCTATTGCAGGTGAAAGTGCTCAGACATTGAAGTAGGAGCTCAACAAAAGTTGGGTGCACTGCACCGAGTAGTAACCGGGTTCTGTGTTACAGCTCCTCTCTGTTTAACGCCCAAGAAATCCTTTCTCTGATTGCAATACAGAGGTTGGTAATAACCCTTAAAGGAAAACTACACAATGTAGAGCCCACAGTAGGAACTCAGTGCAGCTTTGATGAATGAACAAATTGCAGACACCTGATGAGTGGATCCTGGAGGCAGGAGCTGAGCTCTGGCTTTGTCTGTGATGGGCTGGACTCATACTATGAGAATTTCCCCACACAGGAAGGCTATTCAGAAGATGTGGGGGCAGCACGAATGTGACAAGTGTCCCTGCAGTTGGGTATCATGAGCCTTGTTGACACAGAGAAGGGCAAGATACAGGAAGTTTAAGGAGCTTCGCTAAGGTCACAGAGCCCCAGTATCACAGAAGGGTATGACTGTTTTCTGCCTGACTTTTTAAAAATTATTATCTTTTAACATCTTTACTGAGACATACTTCACATACCATACAATTTGCCCACTTAAGGTACACAAGTCAATGGGGTTTTTTTAGAAAAAAAATTTGTGCAACTATCAGCACCATTTAATTCCAGAACATTTCCATCTCCCCCAGAAGAAACCTTGTACCCATCAGCAGTCACTCACCCCCTCCGACAACCACTAATCTACTTGCTGTCTCTAGGGATTTAGCCACTCCGGATGGTTCGTATAAATAGAATCACATACTATGTGGCCTTTTATTTCTGGCTTTTTTCACTTAGCATATTTTTTTAACATTCATCCACATTTTCACATATATTAGTACTTCACTCCTGTTTGTGGCTGAGTGATATTTCACTGTATGGATATACTACACCAGTGGATGGACAGTTAGTTGTCTGTTTCCACTTCTTGGCTATTCTGACTAATGCTGCCATAGACGGCCGCGCACAGGCTTCTGTGTGGACCCACGTTTCGTTTCTCTTTGCCTAGGAGTGGGTGTGGCCAGCTCTCCAGCCTGTGTTCTCTCTGCCTTGCTTCCTGCAGAGGTTCCAATAAGAATAAACACCAGGCTCTCCATTGATTGCAATATTTCCTCACTAAAAATATCTGATGTGATAACCCTTACGAGGACTAGGAAACAAATGCCAAGTCTAGATAATCCACTTGTCCCACTTAGCATTTATCACAAAAAGTGAAAAAAAAAAGTCACCTTGAATTGTACATAAGACATTTCTAAAACTGGCTTCCTAGTGCAGGCCTGTCCAAAGGCAGGTTCAGCAGTTTGTCCTAAGTGCATCAGCAACATTTTGACTGAGGGGGCACAGTGGCTGGGAGTGACATGTCCTCTTTTAAGCATACCTGAACACTGATAGTGCTGGAGAGGGAGTGGATGGGGAACTGAGGAATAGTGGGAGACTTCCCAAGAGTCACTGGGCCGTTTCCTATGCCAGACAGGAGGCGGGCAATGAAATCACTCAGTGTGGATGCGCCTGCGGGTGTAAGTCTCACTGGAGAACCAGTCCTGGGCAAGGATCTTCGAAGTCAGTCTCTTTCCCACTGCAGAGCCCTTCCGCTGCTGCCTCAGGCTGCAGGTCTGGTTCTGCCAGCTGGCATCCCGAGGCCCAGTGCCCAGCCCTGCACCTCCTCATTTCCCTACCAAAGCCTCCTTCTCTCTTAGGGAGTCCCCAGGTGGCAGTCAGCACACCCCTGCAGGCATCATCCTCTGCACAGCCACAATAACCCCCATCTCAGACCCAGCAGCTATGACCGTGCCCACCACAGAAACAGCTGCCACAAACAACCTCCAATCCCCAAGGCAGGACAACTGCACACCAGCCCTCTGAGGTCTGCAAAGCACATTCCTGAGCTTTCCACTTCCTCCTGCCTTCCCAGCCCCTCCTCCCTGCCTCCCTTGTGCTCTAAGAGCAGAGATTGCTGTAGGCACATCTGGCAGCTCAGCACATCTGCCTGATGCTGAATCACTTGGGACCTGGAAACATGCAGGTTGGGGAAGCGTCTGCTCAGACAGGCCGGCCTAGCATCCACGTCACCTCTATTCCCTCCTGGAACCCACGGAGAGACAGCAATAGCATAAATAAGGTATGAAGCCACAAGGAAAAGGAGACAAAAGCAGCTGTGGAAAGAGGGCAACTAAGTTTGGGAAGCAGCAAAGAGGATGTACGAGAGATACCTGACCTAACAGAGCTGCAGACACTAAATCACGGGCGGGGGTGCTGAGGAGAAACCAGCCACTGCTGGGCAGGAGAAGGTGAGGGTTCAGGAAGTGGACGCTGCAGAGAGGTGAGGGCAGAGAGCACAGGGCAGCAGCTGAGATAGTACGTACGGTACGTGCGAGCTGAGTCCAGCCAGAGAGGACAAAGTTGCAGGGACTTCATGAGTTGGTTGACATCATGATGGGAGCTTGAAATTGGCCAATAGAGGAATATTTACATCTCAGCAACAAGCAAATGCTACCAAGTAGGGCTCCCTATCTTCTGAGAGGTGGGTGTTAAACATTTACCAGCATACCATTGCTCAAAACCCTCTTCCCCCAAATGGCCTGGAAATGACTGGACCTGAGTCTGACAGCACAGAAGTTCCATTCTCAGCAGGAAGCCTCCGGACTCAGGATCCCATGAGTGGGGATTAAGTCAAAGCAGCCATGCTCTGAGATGTGGCTTCCGGAATGCTGGCAGTAAGGCCCATGCCCTAGTGCAGGATTGTCTCTGGAGATCCAGCCTGAGGACAGATCTAAACACTGGGCTAGCTGTTGGGGGGGGGGGTCCCCAATGTACTAGGTGGTTCTCACCATATCCTCCCCATGAGCCCCAGTCAATCAGCCCAGCCCAATCGCCAAGCTCAGGACTTCCCACCAGCTTCAGGGCCTCATGCTCAGAAAGGAACAATGGCCAAGGGCATAGCCATGTGAGGACAACCTCTCAAATGAAAGAGACCAACAGAAACAAGAGAGATGACACAGGAAAACAGAAACAATGCAGGGAACAAAGAAAGCTGTAGTTAATGTTCTCAGAGAGATAAGAAAAGACAGTCCATCCATTAAAAAAGAACAAGATATTGTGAAAAGGAATAGTCAGAGAACAAGGAAGAACTCTTGGAAATGAAAAATTAAATAAGAGATATTTAATACACAGACTGGAAATGAAACTTTGGGCATTTCTCAGGAAGCAGAATAAAAATTCTATGAGATAGAAAATGGGATAAGAAAGAAAAGTAAATAACTAGTCAAGGAAGTCCTATCTCCTATAAACAGGCATTCTGGAAAACAGAGGAAGGAAGGTAGAATTAGTAAAGAAATCATTTTAAAAGTCCTTTTTGTTTTTACTTGTTTGTTTACTGAAATGGCCCACTGAGGGCTTAGTACAAATGAATTTCAAAAGAACAACATCAGGACACATTATACAAAATCACAGAACATTGGAGATTGAAGAGAAGATACCAAAGGCTTCCGAAGAGAAGAAAGCAGGTCATCTACAAAGCATCAGAAATTCAGAATTCATGGCAGGACACTTCTCAGTAGAAACACTGGAAGTTCATTCTGTAAAGCTCTAATTTTTGGAAACTAAAAGATATAATTTTTAGAAGCGAGGAGATAGGAGCAGCACCTTCAAAATTCTGAGGGATAAATTCTAGAGTCTAAACCCAGCCAAATATCAATTAAGTTTGGGGGAGAATCAAGATATATTTTTTCAGATATGCAAAATTTCAAAAACATTTTTTCCTACACCTTCTTTCCCAGGAAAGCACTAGAGGATGTGCTCCAGCAAACTGAAGGGGTAAACCTACAAAGAGAATGACAGGGAAGCTGATGCAGGAGTCTTGCACAGAGGAGATGCCAGTGGCCTGCTGGGGACAGCAGAAGGGACATGCCAGTACTGCAGTGCTGCAGCAGGCCTGGAGGATGCCAGGCCAGCCCAGAGCAGGGCACAAGCGTGCCAGAAGAGAGGGCTCCCAGATCACACACACAGTGACAGTATACCTGATAGGTTTTATGGTAATGGGAGGGATTTCATGGTTCTGTTGGAAAGTTCAAGAAAAATCAGTGATATGTTCACATAAAAATCAACAATAAAAAAAATAGGGCAATTTTTAACTCTAGAAAAAGCAAAAAAAAAAAAAAAGTGCAAGGAAAAGAGGTGTCATAGTACACACTTAGCTGTGGCAAACAGTCACATTGTCATAGCAAAAATGAACAGAGGAACTCTGTGGATTAACCAAAACTGTGACAGAACCATGTAGGAGGGTAGTGGCAAGAAGTCAACAGACAATGCCTGACGCTGAGATATAGGTTAGACAAGGGTACTCTCTGCAGCACTAATTTAGTCACCTTTTTCGAGGTAAGTACCTGAAGAAACAGCTCAGCATCTGAAGTGCTGCCTCTAAGGGTCAGGACCAGTGACAGGGAGGGCGGGGGAGAGGCCTGCTGCTTGTCGTCACATGCTTGGTGGAACTCATCAGCATTTAAGTCATGGGTATATATTAGTTTGAATAAAAAATATACAGAAAAATTAATCATCAAAGGACAATGTTAATGAGTGAAAAAATAGATATTCTAAACTATAGACTCTTATATAAATTAGTATGAGTATTTTTTTGTACCCCCAAATGACATAAACCAAGCATAGGGGTGTTGGAATCAGGGCTGGGCCTATGGTTTGAATCCTTAAAAGAGCTTTTCTTCCTAGCAGCACAGGCTGTAGCTAGGCTGAATTTCAGTTTTCTCAACTATGAAATGGGAGAAAACGAACCTACTTTATGTGGTTGCTCGGAGGATTAAAGAAACTGGGCGCATCGGGCTGGGCTGTGAAGGTACTTGGCAGACATCTGTGGGATGGGCACACTGGAAGGAAGCGAGCTCTATGCCCTGTCCCAAGTCTCTGACTTTCTCTCGTGTCGCCTTCTTGAGGGGCTGAGGGTGGGGAGGACCAGGCCAGCTGCTCAGGGCACTGCCTCCCGTCTCCTGTCTTCCCATACAAGAAGAGTGAGGCCCAGCAAGCAGAAGGGGATGTGGGACCCACTCCAATAGGATTTCACATCTGTTTGACTTTGAGTAAGTTACTTACCCTCTTTTGTGCCTCAGTTTTCCCCTCTAAAAGTTTGTCATGACAATATACCTACCCTGAAGCTGGTGCAAGGGTGGCGTGAGAATGAGTGTGAGGGCCCTGCCAAGGCTCCTCCTGTTCCATTAGCGGTAACACACAGCTGCATTTCCCAGGGTGCAAGCCTAGCCCCTCTCCTCCCATCATGATCCAGAGAGGGGATGCCCTCTAGAACTTTCCTTTACAAAGACAGCAGATGCCAGTTCTTGGATGAGCACAGGCCCTCCTAAAGCACTGTCCCATCGCTATCACGGTGGCAAACAGCCCACTGCAGGGTCTGAAAAGCTACCTCTGGGCCCAGCTCTGCTCAGCACTGGTGGGGGCCCCAGCAAGTTGGAACCCAGGTCAGGAACAAAGGCTTCCTGGGATCTAACACGTGCCAGCCCTCAGGCTGGGCTGCCTGGGGACACAGAATGAATCAGACATCAGAGCCCTTAAGAAGCCCACAGAATCACAGGAAAGGCAAGCATGCAGCAAAGGCCACGAGGTGACAGTGCTGGGGCAGAGGGCAGAATGTTCTGCAAAGCACAGGAGGGACCGCTCCGCCCAGCCTGGGGGAAGGGTACCCCAGAAGGTTCCTGGAGGAGATGACACCAGAATCCTGCCCAGGTCAAATGACTCCAAAGCCCTCTTTTCTCTCCCTCCATCTTCCCTCATGCACTCTGAGCTTCCACCTCTGAGCTTGAAGCCCAGGAAATAATAATCATGTTGCTCCAGCAGCCCCTGCAGCTGTTCAGTCCTGCCTGGCGTACTTGTGCTCTGCAACGCTGGCAGTGGGCGGCCAGGGGCAGACTGTGATGTCAAACAGGGAGGGCTGTGGCCGCTGGGAGAGCGGGCAGAGACAGAGACCAGCCTCAAAGCCAAGCCTGTTTCCGTGCCAATGGCCTTCCCAGTGGAGACAGGAAGACCAGAAGCCAGGAACAGTCACCACTGCTGATCAGAAGCCCTCAAGCTGTCAGGAAGGGGGAGAGCATTTACTTAACTTGGAAGAGCAGGCTGTCTAGCAGAAAGGACAAGATGCCTCTCAGGCCAGAGCCTGGGCCAGCAGGAGGGTCCCAAAGCCCCCAGGCAGCATATTCAAGAAAACCAAAGGGAATCGTAGCTCAGAGGCTCACTCTGAGCCAGGCTTTCTCTCTCTGGGTTCAGAGCTCACAGCTCTCCTTCCAGGTAGACGTGAACTTGAGGCTCCAAAATACTACCTTTTCCAGGGTTTTACAGCTAATAATTGGAAGAGCTAGAATCTGAATCCAGGTCTGATTTCAAAGCTTTTCCTCCTAAACTCCAATAGTTGGCCCTGAGAAAAGAAAAGGAGAACACTAGCTGAGAGCTCCAAGCTTTCGTACCCTAAAAAATACCCAGAAGGTGCCAAAGATAGACAGAAGAAAGTGGGTTGTTTCAGGATTCTGTACCTGCAGGTTCCTATAATCAACCAACGAGCTTGCAAAACGGGATCTAGAAAACACCACCATCAGCTTTCTGAGGACGCAGCAGGGTACTGAGCTAATGACAGCAGGGCCATTGGACATTATAGAAAACCCACGTGTTCCCTGCTGCCACAGTGGCAGGTACCCAGGCCAGGCATCCACAGTTTTGCCCATTTCTTAGCACTGGTCAGCTTCAATCCCAGGGTCAGCTGGAAAAGTTCTGCTGCAGACAATCTGCTGTAGGACACCCTTATCAATAAACTGGGAAGGGCTGCAAAAGTGTGAGAAGGAAAGAGGAGAAAGCTTTCAGGCCACTATGGTTTCGGTACCGACACTTCCCATCGCTTCGTAGCTCCCCTGTCCCGCAGCAGAAGGCATGCCCAAGTGAGGAAGGAGAAAGGGGGCAGCTGATTTATTTTTAAGCTACTGCTCATGGCAGTATATGCCAAGCAATTGACATGCATTGTTTATACAGGGGTGTAGGGTTTTTTACTCTAATTTCATGGTGAGGAAAGAGCACTCAGGGACTTTAGGTAATCTGTCCTCAGCTAGAAAGTGACTGACCCCAGGGTGTTCAGACTCCAAAGCCTGTGTTCTTAGCAGCTTTGTGCATGTCCTGTCTCTAGTGCCAGGCTCTGAGCAGTGATAAAATGACATGGTCCCTGCCCTCAGGGGTGCAGAGTCTGATTAGGTACTGAGGACAGGAAGACAGACAGTAATACAGTCTGGGGTGTGCTGCTAAATAAAGGTTTAACAACCCACTGTTTGGGGGAAAAACAAACAAGCTGATTTTTAATATTTGCCGTTTTCCATGCTGTAAATACTGGCCACCTGGCTGATTTCTAGTTACCAACATGCTGTTAACTGGCTCGAAAAATTCCTGACAATGTCACCCAGTGCAAGTGGTCTCCAGCACGCCCCTGGACAGTCTTCCCCCTCTGCCACCGGGTGAAGTCTTGCTCATTCTGTGAGAAACAGTTCAAATGTCAGAGCCAGAAGAAAACTTTCCTTGACCTCTTGAGACACACTACATCACACTATCTTCTGTGCTGTCTTGGCCCCTTGTACACATCTCAATCACAATACTTATTCTCCAGCACTGATCATTATTCTCTGGAAACCCCCTAAAGACAGGGACAATCTCATCAGGGCACAGAGATGGCATATGGAAGACAGTGGTATGCCAGAGATAACTATAGATAAATTCCACTCTTGAGCATAGAGGCAAAAGTTCTAAATAAAATACTAGCAAATCATATCCAGCATCAAAAGAATAATTCATCATGACCAAGGATGGGTTAGTCCAAGATGGATTTCATGTCAAGAAATCCATCAGCCTAAATCATTACATTGAAAAGGGAAAAATATCATAACGTTAATAAATGCCCATAGTTATTTAATTTTAAAAAAATCCAAAGACTTCTGGAAAAAAAAGAAAAACAACTCTTAAAAGAGGAAGAGAAGAAAACTCTTTAAATTATAGGAACTATTTTACAAAAAAGCAAATATTCCACATACATTTTTTTTTTTATTTCTAAATAGAATCCTCATTTTAAACTGTATAAAAATGCTCTTGATGTTCATACGGACACATAACTAAGAACACTGTAAAAAGAATAGTGAGAAAAGGGCTTGTTTTGACAGGTATTAAAATTTATCCTGAAACCATTATAATGAAAGGGCATGGCATTAGCACAGCAACAGACAAATCTTTTCAGTAGAACAGATAAGAGAATTCAAAAATAGATCCACATTTATACAGGAACTAGATACATTACAAAGGTGGCAGGCTAATTCAGACAAGAAAGGATGGTTTTTAAAATAAATTGGCTCTGGCATAACTGACTAAACATCAAATAAAAAAAAAACAAGGATCTACCTCATTCTGTATGCACAAATTCCAGATAGATTAATGTTCTCAATGAAAAAATAATAAATTAAGAGGGCATATATATATATATATATACACACACACACATATACACACAAAAAAATCTGGTAATAGGGGGACATTCGTGAGAAGACACACTGGATTGCAGAAAAATGAACAATTTTATATGGCAAAAGCCATGAAAACAAAGTCAAAAGAAACGAAAGGCTGGAAAAAATGTATCTGCAGCACATAAGCAGTCAGTTTCTATACCAGATCACAATTTCCTACAAATGGGTAGGAAGAAGTCACAATTTTGTAGGAGAAGAGGCAGAGAACATGAATAGAGCACCCATGGAGAGAGTCCCCACAGTCGGTAAACGGAAGAGAGACACCCAGCTTCACGAGTAGTCAGGGAAAGGTCATTAAAACCACGACGATGTGTTTCGCCCACTGGATTGCGAAGCACGAAGACAATGTGCACTGCGCTGCAGAGGGCATCGAGCTGCCGCAGCGGCTGTCACTTAGAAAATATACCGGGGCACGGACGGAGATGGCAAGTACAGGGATCCTAGAGGAACCCAAGAATAGCAGGACCTCATTTTTGTAAAGCAAATACATTTCATATATATAGATATATGTCCATAGACGAGCCTGGAAAAATGTATAAAAGGACAGATGCCAGCGTTGAGACTGGGATTCTCCTCAGAGGGACAGAAATGGGGAAGATGGAGAAGATTAATAGATTTTATATCACTTTGTATGATCTCACTAGTTAAAATGAGCAGGAATTACTTTCACAACTTAAAAAATGTACAAAGCAGTTTTTCAGTGCTTTCTAGACGACACAACACCACCACGGCAAGGCTTAACTAGTGGTTCAGCCATGGCGGCTCATGGGGCCCCTGAGCTTGTTAAGGCGTCTGAGCAGAGAGCACAGATCCGCACATTGCAACAGCCTGGTAAATAGGAATCAAAAAAGTAGCAGCTGGAGCTTTCCCCGCAGAGCTCAACGGAGAGATAATGAATCGCAGTGCCCTGTGCAGCTGTTGGCTGGGCCTAAATTGGTCCTCACTTTGAGAATTTGTTAAGTGGCTGAGTAATAAAGGAGAGAGATTCGCGAGTCCTTTCTCCGCACAATGGCTTTGCCTTCTGCCCCTCAGTCAGGATGGCTTTATTAGGGACTGGAGTTGCTGCAAAGATATTTGGGGCTCTGGCAGACCAGTCCATCTAGGCCAATTAAAAACCCATCACCTGGAGCTGCACTGGCCCAGAGCTGGGGTGGAAAGCAGAGGTGACTGCTCCAGGCCTATCTCAGTCCTGCAGCAGAGCCTCCTCCAGGACCAGCAATGGCCTTGAGGAAACAGATCAGAAACATGGACCCTGCCTTGAGGTGGCTCCCAGGTCACTGGAGTCAGCAACATGCTAGGAGAGGAACTCAACAACTTTTTAAGTTGCAGCCTCCCATTTGTGAAATGAGAGGGTTGAACCTGAATACTGCCCAAGTACTCATATACTCTGAAGGAATGATGGCAGGTGCCAGCTACACAGGGCAAAGAGACCCAGCCCCAAGCTCCTGGAGAGCCCAGGTGAGGGGAAGGACACTAGCAACCCATGCCTGATTCTGGACTTGAAGAGGTTGTATCAGGGGCCAAATCTCAAGTGGACACTAGAGATGGCCTCCCCGAAGAAGAGGCATCTGACTGAGAACTGCAGGATGGGGAGAGCTTGCCTTGATCTCAAGGAAGAATAGCAGTGGGGCTGCCACCTGCCAAGGGAGACCTGCTGAACAGACCCTCTCACACACATGGCCCACTGCCAGCATGCCAGGTTCTCAGACACTGGGTTCCGTAGCAGATAGGGCACTGGCAACGGAAAGATGAACAAAGCCCCGTCCCTGCCTGCCGCAGTCAGCTCAGATTGCCATAACAACATACCACGACTGTGTGGCTTAAATAACAGACATCGATTTCTATAGTTCTGGAGGCTGCAAGACCAAGATCAAGGTACCAGCAAGGCTGGTGTCTGGTGAGGGCCTCCCCTGGGCTTGCAGTCCACTAACGTCTTGCTGTGTGCTCACGTGGCCTTTCCTCGGTGTGGGTGCAGCTCTCTGGTGTCTCTTCTTATAAGGACACTAATTCTGTTAAATCAGGGTCCCACCCTTATACCTCTTTTAAGCTTAGTTACTTCTTAGGAGGCCCAATCTCCAAATACAACCACGCTGGGGGTTAGGGCTTCAGCATACAATTTTGGAGGGACACAAGCATTCAGTCCACGGCACTACCCTTCCCGGCACCTGATAACACCAAAAGCACAAAAACAGGGGGAGGAGTTTCGACTGTCATAGAGAAGGCAGTCTTTGGGCTGGGACCAAGGTGCAAATGGGTCCACCATGGAGAAAGGGGTGTACATGTGAGTCGGGGCCCTGAGAGCTGGCACCCGGGTTAAGGAGCTCCAGTGAGCAGAGGCCTAGTGCCACACAGCAGAGTGGGGTTAGAGAGAAGAGAAAAGATCAAGGTGCCCAGGGTGGGGGTGGGTGAGGAGCCTGAAAAGACACCAAGGGGAGCCTAGAATGCCCTTCCAAGGAGTTTAAATTTCACCTGCAGCCCCCTGAAACCCTGGAGTCATCAGAGACCCCAGAGTCACTGGTCAGAGGGCTCCAGCCAGATCGGCGAATTCTACCAATTTATCCAACACTGACTGGACTTCAAGCCTCCACTGGGGGAGCTGCCACACCCAGGAGAGGGGTGCATCAGGGTCCTGGCCTTCAGCTGGCAGTGGAGACATACTCTAAAAGTCTTGGCCACCTGATGGAGATTGTTCCTGTGGAAACGCTGCCCCGGAGTTGCCAGGCCTTCCGGGGCATCAAGCTGAGAGGCTGAAGCCCTGAATTTTCAAAGGGCAGCTTGACCGCGGTCCTGGGCGGGCATCCTCAGTACAATAAAATGTCAACAGGCTGGGATCTTTCGGCCACTTGACTGCTCTCTCCAAACCTACACCTGCTCCCCTAGATTCTTTCACTTGCCCTTGGCACAGAAGGTCTTTGAGGGAAAGCTGAAAGGGACTCAACTAACTGCCGAGAACTTGTTAGATGTGCCTGTGAGGGTCAGGATAAAAATACCCAGGCCTTCTATTACTGGAGCAGGCAACAGTTTACACAGGGTTCTCACGTGTATTAGTTCACCCCATTTTCACTCAGAACCCAAAACATCTGGGAGGGAGGTGATGCCGTCCCTGTTTTGTAGGGGAGGAAATAGGCTCAAAGAATTTGCAGGGCCCATTAAAGGAAGCAGGTGGAAGTTTTTCTGGCTTTTGCAAATGGCCCTTAGAGGTCAGAAAAAGCTGAGCAATGTGTGGGCAGATTAGGTAATCCCCGAAGCTCAGTTTCCTCATCTGCAAAATGAGGGTGGGGGATCAAGTGCACGGTGCCCGTGAAGCACTTGGGAGGCCTGCGTGGGGTCCTGAACATCAGTAACTGTGCGATCAAGGCTGTCATGGGGGCAGGTGGAACAGTGGAACGCATCAGACAGTGGTGTGAACCATCACAGCTGACGGTGAAGCTCTCCAAGGCGCTTTCTGTGGAACAGCAGTTTTAAGGGATTTAATGGGCTTCACCTTTTACAGGGCTCCATGATCCGATACATTTAGGACTGGCTGGTGTGATGTAATTAACAGATTCCTTTACTCTGGGCCTTCTCAGAGCCTCTCGTATGCTCACGTCAGTCCCCAGCAGGGAGGTGGACGTAACCAGGGAAGCCCTCCTGACTCCTCACAGAGCACCACGAGGAATGAGAATTCCACAAAAACACTCAGGGGCTCCAGGGGGGAGTCAGAGATGACCCAGGTCCCAGACGTGGGACAGTGGGATCCACAGGACTGTGGTCACCTAGGTCCAGAGAGAAGCAGAGAGGCTCCCTGAGACTGGCAGGACCGGGGGCTGGGTGAGGGTAGAGTCCACTGTGAGTAGAAAGGGGGATGCCTCTCTCGCTTGGGGTCCCGAGAGGGGGCAGCACCGTTCCTACTGCGGCCTGGGGAGGCAGGCGGGCCAGAACCCGCAACCCGATTCTGCCACCTAGAATCTCTGATTTGACAGTGAGTTTCCTCAACCCCAAATAAAGACACACCTCACAGGGTTATGGTGAGGATCAGAAGAGGGGACATGTACCAGAAACATCTCTGTTTACGGTGAAGTGGCTCCTCACATGGAAGGGATGATTATTACTGAATTGTTACTCAGATATCTGCTCTCAACAAAGCTTCCTCATCCATCCCGGATGGTGCCCTTGGGTTGCTGGGTTCTGTTCTCCTTCATATTAAGCTCCAGTGGGTGATGTGTCTCCGCCCTGTGTCCCAAGACCAGGGCCCAGGGCATGGGGAAGGGTCAGCTGGGTGTAGAGAGCAGTGACCCAAGTGAGAGGGACTGGGAAGGTCTCACAGAGGGACCAGCTGGCCTCAGTGCAGTGGCTTGGAAGGGCTCAGGCAAGAGCCAACAGTGCAGCCATGCAGGGTGGGGCAGGGGCGGCTCCTGTCTCTCCTAGAAGTAGCCTTTTCTGGGGTACCCGTGGCTACACTGGGCCCAGGAGCTCATCCCCTCGGAGTGGAGGGAGAACAGGCACAGGCGCTAGTGCAGGCAGCACTGATGCCCTCCAAGGCCAGCGTCCTGTCCTTCCCATGGCTGCACGGGATGAAAAATACCGGGCTGTGGGCCCAGGAAGTGCGCGCTGGATGCTGGATCCTGGACAGACAGGGCCAGAACAGGGAGTGTGGGGCACAGAAGCATCAGCCACATGCAGCCTTAGACTGCCAGGATCTGAAACTATTCAAAGAATCTCTGCCCTCAGTCCCTTTGGGATCAATTAATGTTCCCAATAAAAATGGAAATTTAATCTCCATAATAAGTTCTGAGAGAAAGGTCACTTCCACCCATGGGAAATTTCCTGGCCCTGGTGTGTTTGCTTTTGGCCCAGTATTCTGCAGGACAGGGCTGGTGACCAGACCCCCGTGGAGGCTCCTGGGCAGCCTTGCCCAGAATGCAAAAGGGAAGTGATTCTGAAGGGCAGCGGCAGCTCCGAGACGATGAGCTGGAGCCAATGAGCTGGATGACGAGAACTGCCGGGGGCTGCCCCACTCACACGTGCGTAAATCTGAGTATTTCCTGTGACGAGTGCTGTGCCAGGCTCTGGGGCTGAAAGGTGAGCAGTGGACACCACCTGCCTAGGCCAGGACACAGTAATATGGGGGGCACTCAGGGCCCCTGTCTCCTGGGGGGTGTGGGTGGGAGCTCATTCTGCCTGGACGGTAGGCAGCGGTGGGACCTCTGGCAGAGGAAGAGCATGGGGAGGTCTGGGGTGCACCCCAGCCTAGAGGCTCCTTGGTTCTCCCAGGCCTGGGGTAGGTGACAACTCTTAAGGGCCTCTTATATGCCAGGCACATTATGTGTGCAGCCTCTTTTAATCCTCACAACCTCCCTATAAAGCAAGGATCGTTCATTCTTCCATGTAGTTGAAGAAACTGATGCTCAGAGAAGCAAGGCCATAGTCCCAGTCCCACTGTTTGAGGCAGAACTGGCTTTGCAACCTATGTCCCCTGGCTCCAAGCTAATGCCTGTCCACCAAGCAACCTGCTCTAGTCTCTGAGGCCCTCTCCCTAGCCCCTGTGTTCTAGCAGCCACTTGTCCAGGTGCACTGGGGTCAAGAGACAGCACGAAAGCCACGGAGCTCTGAGCTGGGCGTGGGCTACAGCGTGTACTTGGAGGCCACTGGGGGTTGAGGCCCTTTCTGCCTCATTTCTTGGTTTCATACAATCCCCAGACCCTTCATACTCAAGGAGGTACAGGGACTCATTTCTCTAGCTACAATTTTGTCACATTAGTGCCGACCATGACTTGCTGTGCAGCAAAGATGCACACGCCCGGAGTCATCCCTGGGGTGGAAGGGAAGAGCAGGGAGAAGGGCACAAACAGGGATCTTTTCTTCTGAGCACCAACACTTTGCCGGTCACTCTTGGTACATTACTATACTTTCATTTAATCCTGAAGCAAGCCCACAGGGTGTTACTGGGCCTACTGTGCCACAGGTGACAAGGCGCAGACCCGGGAGAGTCACACAACTGGAACCAGGTCACACCACTGGGGGCAGGGGCCAGTCAGATGACAAACTCCTGAGCTCTTCTTCCATTCTACAAGTAGATGTTGAGTGTCAACTCCCTACAAAGCTATGGATACTGAAAAGTGCCAGAGCAAGGATCATTGTGCATACCATGTTACAGAGCCTGGAGTGGGAGAGCCACTGAAAAAACGTTGGCCATGAGACTGACCTGCTGTGTTTAGGAAGGTCACTCTGGATTGCGTTTGCAGCTGGAACAGAGGCCTGCAACGGAGGCAGCACTCATGTGTGAAACCCTTGCTGTATTCCTGCTGGGCAGCAGGCTGCGAAGTGGTGTTATCGTGAAGCCTGAAGAGCACAGACAAGTAAATGATGGCCACGTGGCAGAGAAACGAGGTGACGTGGGAAGTCAGGGTGCTGGGACAGCAGAGAGGGGCTCCCCCCATGCAGGTGGGAAAAGAGGCTAATGATGGCCCAGTATGAGAGGTAAGGGTCTGGACCAAGACTGCAGGTGAGAAAGAGAAAAGGGAGCAACCTGGAAAGATTCCAGATGTAAGATTAATAGGCAGTTATCAAGAAGGATGGAGACTTGGGTCAGAAGAGTCCATGACTCTTCACAATTCCAGATATGACTGATGAATGTGAGATGCCACCCTCTCACCTCCCTCCCAACCCCAGCCTGCAGCTGCGCCCCAGCCGTGTTGAGACGGTGCTCTGGAGGGTGACCCACCGTTTGGGGCTCTGCAAATTAGCCATTCAAGCCCTCATAACACAGAACGCAAACAGTAGTGGCCTTACACACTTGAGTGTGGGGGAGGGGAACAGGGCCACATTTGGTGTTATCTGTAGGCACAGCAAGCAGCTAGGGGCCACTGCCAGAGCTGTCCTGAGTCAAAGGGATCAGAAATGTGAGAGACACCACAAGGAGGAGCCTTGCAGTGGAAGAAATGCAGGTTTTCACCTGGAACAATCTTCGAGCAAATCGCTACTTGACACCTACTGGCCCCATGACCTTGCGCAGGTCATGGAACCCTGGGGCCCTCTGATACAAAAATGGGATAAAAACACTCACTTCACAGAGTTGTTATGAAGACTCAGTGAGGTTATGAGTACCAAGTACCTAACAGAGCCAGACACAGAGTGGGGATTCAGTGACGACCCATCACTCTGGTTTTCCACTGGCTCCTGCTGTCGTGGTCAGGACTGTGCGAGGCTGTGCCAGTCAACCACTTCAGTCAAGGTGGGCATTTTGCTATCAGGGCACACCTGCATCTGCTGGTTGCAGAAACCTCAGACAACTCCATGGCTGCAAACCGATATCTAGGGAAAAGATCCGCAGACAGCAGAGGGTTATATCAGGAATGACGGGACCGAGATTCCTAATAACCTATGACAGCTGTGGTGTGCACTCACTGCATGCTGTGCAGGGTCGAGAGATGCAAGGTGGCTACGTTAGGAAGATGGAGGGCACAGCCACAGGTCATGTGGGGACCCCCAGCCAACAAGCAGGGAGTGAGCAGCGTCTGGTAAATGCCAAGAGAGTTGTCCCCCATGTCACTGAGCCCTCAGCAACACTGGAGCAGCAGGGACCATTACTGTCCTGTCTCACAGCTCAGAGAGCTGAAACCCAGAGTGACTGGCTTGTCCATGGCTGACCGGGAGTTGGCAGAACAGCCTGAACTTGGACTCAGGTCTGGCAGCCTATGAAGCTCTTGGTTCTTCCACCTCTCCTTGCTATGGCCAGTTCTTTTGAGAGGGATCGCACGTCTGATGGACACAGGACTTGTCACCATCATAACTGTTTCAAGATGTTAAACCCCAGCTCAGAACATAAATCATCCGCCCAAGTAGCAGAGCTGGTATTGGGAGCCCTATCAGCTTCCTTGCTGATGTTTTTCCTACTGCCCCACAGCAGTCACTAAACTAGGACGTTTCTTTTCCATGTGTCGTGGGCTTCTTTTATTTCATGTGCTGACTCACAGGCACAGAGCGGCTAAGAGGCTGAGGTGATACTTCCAAGATAAAGGTGCCCCCTGTGAAGTGGGCATGGGCCAGCTGGAGGAGTCTTTGGCCTTCCTAGTATTCAGGTGTTTCTGCTGGTTGGGGTTTTGATGTTAATGAATGTGACCTTGGGCAAATAACCTCTCCTCTTTAAGCCTTGGACTAGAGCACTGGTTTCTGAGCTGGGGCGCGTGAAGTAGGTGGGGTAAAAGCATTCCCAAATCTTCACCCACCTGAATAGCTCCTTTGGTCTCCTCACATCCACTAACCGGAGTAGAGCTGCTTTTTGTGTGTTTGATACATTGGGATGTGCACTTGTGGCCTCTGACTGATAAACTTCTAAAGCCACTGAGCCCACGAACCCTGAAGGCCTTCCTGGGTCTGCCCCCCAGGAGCCTGTGCACCCTCGCAGCCACTCACCCACTCTCCCGTGGCCCCACGGTGTCTGTGAGCGTGTGTGCGTCCGCTGGCTCACTCCGTGTTCCTGCATGTGTGTGTGTCTCATATCTACTCACCTATGCCTCTATTTTTGTGCCCACGACATCCTAACTGATAACCCTGGGGACGGCAGTGGAAAGCAGCGAGAATGGCCAACCAGTGACACTGCCGTAAAGCGATCGAGTCCCAAATGACAGCAGATAAGAGACACTGCTGCCAAGTCTGCTTTCTTTAATTAAGGGGGAGATTGATAAGAGCTGTCAGAGTGAAATGAAGAGACTCCAAGCCTCACTGGTTTGCTAAGACATGAGAGAGAAAGCCAAAGATTAAAAAAAAAAAAAAAAAAGAAAGAAAGTTCCCTAGGAAGCCCACACAAAGGGCAGGCACAGAGGACAGCAGGAAGGATCTGAGATGCCACTGATCACCGCCTCAGGCCACCAGCAGAAGACATGGCCTGATCTTGCCAGCTGTTTGCACAAATGATATATACTACATCTATATCTATATCTACCTACCCATCTATCTATCATAAATTGCATTTCTCACCGAGGAAAGCTGGGTGTAGCACAAAGGGAAGTGTTTCTGGAAAAGGAACCTGCTCTTCCTCTCAGACACTGGCAAATGCCCACCATGGCTCTGACCCTGTGCTGGCCATGCTCTTGTCTTATGTAATCCTCCCCAAAGCCCAGGTGCACAGGAGCTGCTCAGAGGCCCCTTTCCCAGAGGGACTTGGAAGGAGAGAGCCTGACCAAGCCCGAGGAGGGTCGTGAAGCCCTCACTGCTCCTTCATTCAGCTGTGGAGATGCTGCAGCCACAGGGGACTTAGCTGAGGTAGATCAAAAACACACGACTCATCTGGATTCCAGAGAGAACTGAAGAGAAACAAGCGTCGCTGGAACATTCTATTGAATTCCCATGAGCAGACACCAAGGCTCTAAGAAATCGCAGCATACATGGAATTTGTTATGAGAAGAAACAAATGCTCTTTCAGGAGGATGCTTCTAACTGGAGATATTTTACTTTGTAAACTAAAAAATAGAATCTTTTTAAAAAGTTCAGCGTTTGCTATCATTGCTGAAAATGGTAAGATATGATTGGGCCCCACAGTCTCCAGGGAAGTCAGAGAGGTTTGATACGAATTGCTTTTTCCAACTCTACATTTTTATTTTTCTTACAAAGAAAATAACAATGAAGACTTAGAGCCTAAAGACCCGGGTTCAAGTCCTGCTTGGTTGTGAGACTCAGAGCAAGGAACAAAGCCTTGTACAGTTTACAGTGAGGTCTTCATTATCTACCTACCTGCGGTGTCATTCAGGGAACAAACGAGAAAGTACACAGAATAATACTGTGTAAACTACAAAGCTCAAGATAACACATCTGCATAGCACAGAAAGGCCTATGCAAGGCCAGTGGCTGGATTCTGGTTCTTAGGATTACCGTGACACACATGTGACAGCCTCCCACTGGCAGTGTGCATGCCATGACTTGCCCTTGGGGCAGACTGGGAGGGTGAGCACACTAACTGCAGGTGCCACTCCAGAGTGCACAGCTTCCCCCGAGGGGGTCTTCCTGCTCCCAACCGAAAGTCTACCACAGCTCCTGCTGGCTCTTTAAAAGGTCCCAGTCATCCCAAAGATGTTGCCCAAGGCAAAACGAGCCATTGGCTGGAACAGGATTTTAACTTCAAAAAGGAACCCTGAGGGTTACTTCTTGCCATGGCAGGAACTCATCTACACCCTCCTCCTGCAGGACCCTGAGGCTGGTGCCTCTGTCTCCTGCTCCATGCTCCCTCTGGGTGGCCTCGTGGAGGCCTATGGAGCAGGTCTGACCCCAAAGGAAGGCCTATCTCCAGTCCAAGGCTCTCCTGAGCTGCAGAGTCCCAGCCAAGCACATCCTCAGCACGTACACTGGGCTGTCCCCTGCCATTTTCCCACACACACCTGGTTTCCTGTTGTTCTGGATACCCAACAGATGCTGGGAGGCCCCTCCACCCCTCTCATCTCTCCCCACTTCTCACTTGCTACTGATATTCCCCTTCCAGAGTCCAACCCATCATTTGCCCCTCCTGAGGGCCACCATGGTGGTCCAGGCCACCAGGAGCTCTTGCTCGACAGCTGCCATCTTATCACAACTTGTCTGTCCTAACCAAGCTGTACTTCCTTCAGGCCCACCCTGCTTGTCCCTTCCAGACTGTGCATCTGACTGTGTCACCTCAAACTTTCCCACACGCTGCTCCCACACCCTTGTGACTGGTGAACTCTCACTCTGTAGGAATCAGCCAAAGCACCTCCTCCTCCATGAAGCCTTTCTCCACCCGTGGCACTGGGCACTCACATCTGCCTCTTCGTCTCCCATTTAGCACTCACTGTATGTCACTGAAGTTTTATGTATTTAATTTCTTCTCTTCCCTGCTAGATGGTGAGCTCTGTGAGCACGGGGGGCCACATGATCATGCTGACTATTCTAACCCCAGTGCTCACAAAGCAAACAAGAACGAGCAAACACAGACGCAGAAATGAACCAGTGGCCCATGGGGCAATGTCAAGGACAGAGTGCAGAGTGAGCCTGCATGGAAAAGCCTGTGTGCTGTGGCCACACACCTGCTGAGTGCAGGCTCTGCCTAATCTGTCCCAGGGCAGGCTGGCCAGGCAGGGAGGGTGGTGCTGACAGCATCCTCCTCTCCAATAGGGCCCCAGACACCTCAGGGATGCAGGGGCTCCTGGAGTAGGCTGGACCTCCAGAACCCGTGTTGTTCACAGTGGGGAGCTGAGCCCTGGGGCTCACGCAGCATGGCCAGTGCCCACCCACAAGGCGCTTGCTGACCCAAGAGAGATCCAGCTCTCTAAACCACCCTGAGGCCAGGTGACATTCCAAGACATAGCCACCCCCCCCACCGGGGAGCAGTCCTGGCAGGCTTCATAGCACAGGGAGGCTCTGAGCCTCCATGTGAGTGACAAGCTCAAGATTTTACCAGGTGGTACGCAGGAGGAAAGCTGTGGTGCTGGGGTGGGGCGCTCTGAGCAAGTGAAGACTTGTGACAGGGGCTCACTTTGAAGAACACAGCAATGTGACTATGACTGACAGGTAGGGGCTTTGAGAGGAGGAAGAAAAATTTAGCAGAAGTCAGTCCATGAGGCCATTGCATCAGAAACTAAGAAGTCTGGACTGGACTTTTGGCCACTGGTCAGGGCTGTACTTTTAAAAGATTGTCCTGGCATCAACCTAGCCAATTTGCAGCCTCTCTTTTGACAGCTGCAGGGAGAGTTAATTTCATTGCCTGTTGAAATATCACTGCTGCTTGGCCTTGGGGCTTTTTCCTCCTCCTCCTTTTTAAAGAACAGCCTGGGCCTGGAGCTTGCTACCTGTGGAAACTTGCTCTAAAATTTCCACTAGCATCCAGCCCTTTGTCCTGAGGAGAAGCCCTCTGGGCCAGGCCTCCACACTCCACATTCAAAGTGAACAGCAAGAGTTTCTTGGGGGAAAAGCAAACTCTCCTTGTAACTCCTGTCAAAGCAGACATCCCCCACTGACACCGGCTTCACAGCAGCCCTGATGAATAAACACAGTCAGCGGGCAATTCATCACAGTTGTAAACTGAATCAACATCTTCTCTTGCCTTCTTGCCCAGGGACAGGATCACAGCTTCCCCTGCACAAGGAAGCCTGACTCCCACAGAGGATGGGCGGGCAAGGGCGTGGGCTCAGGATGCAGGGGGCTGGCTGCCCAGGAGGGCAGGGGCAGGCAGCGCCATCCCTGTCCTGGGGCTCACTGCCTTGCCCACTGACAGCTTCCCCTCACTGGTCTTTCTGCCTCGGGGAAGGCGGATGCTCCAGGTGTGCACTCACCACCACCACTGCAGAGCGTCTGCCCTACCAGGCCCTGGGACGAGGTCTTCTTTCATCTCGTGCCCTCTAGTCCCAGGAGATGGCTACATGAGCATTTTCATTCCACAGAAGAGGAAGCTGAGGCCCGAGGAGAAGAACTGACAGGTACATAGCAGGCTGGGCCTATCTTACCAGGTTCTTCCAGAAAACCTGGCCTGTCCAACCACCACCCAGCCCCAGGACTAGCAGTCCAACTAGAGGCAGCCAGAGGGGCACACTGGCCTCTCCTGTACACTGGTTTGTGCCCAGTGCCCAGCACGGTGCCTGGCACATGGCAGGCAATCAACCAATACTGAGCCAATGAAAGAATGAGTAGCACATTGTAGGTATTCAAATACCTGTTGAATAAACAGCCATGTGAGATAAACAAGGCAGAGACAGTGGCCTTGTTTTACACATGAATAAACTGAGAACTGAGGGAGAAGTGAAAGGAGGTTAGCAGGTGGCAGGGCTGAGACTAGGCCAGGACTGGTCTGTAGCTCTCTGCTCTCTGGGGTTTCCAGGCTCCTGCAGCAGGTAGAGAAGCCCTGAACTGTCTGTCTGTGTGGCAAGTTAAGCTGAACTTCTCTGAAATTCTGTCTCACAGCAGCACTGAGTATCTCCAACTTGAGGCAGCTGAGAATGATGCAGACTTTAAAAAGTAGGAGTTTTGATACCTGGTTTACCATTTACTAGTTCTATGACCTAGGCGAATAACTTCAGTTTTTCTAGGTCTCAGGAATGAGGCTGATGCCACCCGGGCACTGTGGGGCTGTGGGAGGACAAAAGCAGTGTTACAGGACAGAGTCCTGGCACAGGCTAGCATCTGACAGGCACTCACTCCCTCTCCTTTGCACCACCCTGTTCCTGTCCCAGGTCCTTATAAACACCTATGATGCTCCATCAAAGTTTTCACACTTGAAATGAATCAGAGCGGCAGACTTCTAATTGCTGCCTAATATCCACTTTGCCCTTCCTCAGGAATGGAACCCCATGTCCAGCCGGGCGTATTAACAGAACCCGCACTTCCCAGCCTCCTCACAGTCAGGCCGATGGAGTAGAAAAGGAGGAGTCTTGTGTGAATTCTGGGAGGTCTCCTTAAACAGAGGAGGGAGCGCCCTCCTCCTTCCCCCTGTGCTTCCTGCTAAATGAAACCTGGCATGTCAGCTGGCGTAGGAGCAGCCTTGGACTCCTGTGGGCCATGTGTGCCAGGGCAAGAGCAGAGGAGCAGCCCAGGTTCCTGGCATGGGGCAGGTCACAACAGCTTTGGTCTGCCTGCCGCCAGAATTTCATGGGACTGAGACACAGAACTTTACTGAAGCCACTATTATTTGGGGGGTTTCTGCTACTTACAGCCAAGCAGAACCCTAATAGACAGCCTGCAGCCTTTTGTATATCAGGCAGGATTCTGTTCTCAAGGGGCTCTCAGGCCAGTAAGGGAGCCCCTTAAGTCAGTCCGTGACCCACAGAGAGGGCCAAATGCTCCGAAGAGGGACCACAAAGGATCGGGGCATCTGGGAAGGCTTCACAGAGGAGGTGGGGACTGGGAAGCTTCAAAAGGTCAACAGGGAATGCAGAGAAAGGAGAGGGAGGGTGCCACAGGCTGAGGCCCTTAGGGAACAGCTGTGAAGGTGGCCGGCCAGCCTGTGATGGGCCTTGACCTCCACCCAGTGAAGGAAGAGCTTGGAAGGGCTGCAGCGAGAGCAGCCGCTGTGGAACTGCACTGTAGGAGATGGCTGGCTTGGAGCGGAAAGCAGTGGGAGCTGTAAATAGTCCCAGCAAGGACTGGCAGCAGCTGGGCTGAGGCCCCCACAGAAGCCAACGCCAATCCTGAAGTGAGCTAAGTTCTCAGCGCGGGAGGGTGGTCACCAGGGCGAGACTCACTAGCTCAGCTGCCATTTTCCTGCACCAGCCTGCAAACCTCGGACTCTCATTTCCCCAGACTCACTACCTCTGGCAGGACAGGGTGAATTACAGCCTAAATCAAGTGGATGCAATGAACACATTATCTCAGGAATAAAATGAATAATGAAGATAGGTATTTACAAATTACTTTAAAGAAATTCACTCATGCACACATGTAATTTTAATGGTCTGTGAAAGAAAATGTAACAATTTCACTGAACTCCAGCTTATCTGTATTAGCAAACTACCCTAGCCACCCTGGAAGCAGACTGAGGCATTCACAAGTCTGACAGACACAAGGCCGTCGTCTGTCCTAATGGCCTCGCAGATAGCGCAGAACTGCGTGTGACGCAGCCCTTCCCGCCCCCTCCATCCGGTCCTTGATGCTTGGCGCTGTGCCCGGCTGGCCTCCCCCGGAGCTGCCTGCGGGGAGGACAAGGTGAGCAGCCTGGGCTAGGACTCAGACTGCACCCTCAGGCTGCTAGTTCAAGACCACATCAAATCGATATCTTTATCACACAAATTGATTATCCAGCTTCATTAACAAGCTAGCGAAGCTGTCAGGTCCAGTCAAAACCTTCATTCTTTCAGTCATTCATTCTATGATGACTTATTAGAAGATGAGCATGTGCCAAGATCTGGGCTTGCAGCCATCCCTGCCCTGCAGGGACCCCGAATGCCAGTGCCTGTGGGTGCACAGGCAGAACGAAGCCCTGACAATGGAAGGGAAGGGGGTGCGAGACCATTAAGAAGCAGACCAGAAGGCTTGAGGAGCAAATGCACCAGTTTTCCAAAATCAAGGGCTTGTGCCAAAAAAGCTGAATGCTGACTTTTGGCAAAAAGAAAACACAAATTGAGGGTTTCTGAGCAGGGGAAACCTGTACACATACCCAATCCAAACACTTACACACTCGGAAGTGTGCGGTAAAAATCAAAAGGAATCAGTTTCCATCCTGGATGAGGGTGGCGTCACCCAATTAACTCAGGCAGAATGATGTGCACACGCAAACACATGCAGGCTTCTGCAGCCAGCCTGATCAGATCACACTGTTCACCCAAACGAGGACCACGTGAAACAGTTCTGCCGGGACTAGCGTAGGGAGGTGTGTGGGCATCTACCTCCCCAAGAGTGGTGGAGACAGCAGGAGCATATTTAAAGACCTCGCCCAGGCAAACAGATCACCACCACCAAAGCCTCTGCACCCCAGCTCGCTGCGCATGGGTGTCACAGAGCAGCATCCCTGAGAAATCAGGGGCTTGGACTTGAGTCTACAGGATGGGAACGAGGGACCCATCACTCACACAGAGCCTGTGCCAGCAAGCTCCACAGCATCTCTCCTTGGACAAATCACACAATCTAAAAGGCTTTCACAACAGGCTTTGGAGGGAGAAGGAAGAGAATTGAAGCAGGTGGTGGAAGGACACGGCAGAGGAGAGCCCAGCTCTAGACCGCTGGGCCTGCAGGGTGAAGGCAAACATCCACTACACAACCAGCCGCCAGTTCTGGAGGCCTGAGTGCATGCCCAACAAACACTGAGCTGATGGAAGCATGAGTAGCACACCATAGGTATTCCAAGTGAGAGGCAATTGTCCAGCGTCTACAGGCTTTCTTTCACCGCTGTGGAGAAAGTGTTATTAACTGGCCTCCCTGGTCCCAAAGCCCATGGGGCTTCTCTAAAGATCACAGAAAAATAGAAGAAACACACACATTCTAAAGTGGCATGTCACACAATGATATATTACCTATAATAAATAACCTGGGAGAGAAAAACTTCCAATGTTTATCAGAAAACCAGGATATGATGGATGAAATATACATATATGTGTGTTTTATATATATATGCAAAATCTACGTGTGCTTATATCTCAAATGGCTCACTTTCTATATAGAGACATACAAATGTATAGATACAGCTCTCTCCATATGAATATGTATGTGTGTGTATATATATCTCCCAGCCCCTAAAATAGAAACCTATATACTTAGATGAATTACAGTGTTTAAAAAGAAAGACTCTAGAGCTCCATGTGCCTGTGTTCAGACTAAAACATTCTTTTCTTTCTTTTTTTCCCTTAGGCAGCCTTCCTCTGGCTCAGTATTTGCTTCCCTGAGTCTCAGTGATGTGACTTCACATGCCAAAATACCACTGCAGGTTTACTGTCTAGACCGGCCGTGCCATGCAAGGCTAGAGACAGATTTGTTTGGTACTGAGTGTTTTGCAGACATCAAAAATAGGATGGATATCATCTTGAAAGGCTTTTGTTTGGTCAATTCATAATATTCAATGCAGGTGACTTCCCGGTGCACCAACCCAGGGCCCTAATGTTTCTGCCTAAGAGTTAGTCACGGCGCCCACTGGGCCCGTGGCCCCCAAATAAAATGAAGATGCTCAGCATCCCCTCGGACCCCGGATGGCACATTGCCAGCCATTCCTCAGGTGAGGCCATTCCTGAATCACATTATTCCCTCCAGCCTTTGTCTAGGACACCTGGAAAAAAGATCTCCTGGGACCCCCACAAACACACCTAACGGCCATAGCAAGAAACACAGAGCAAATGGGAAAGGGATTACACGGGGCTGGGCTGTCAAGACACTGCTCTCCCGTCACCAGGAAGAGATTCATTGCTGACACCAAGCATTCACCATTGCTCCTTCTGAGGCTGTCCTTGTGGGACACATTCCCTGCCTGCCTTGCCCTGCTTGGGGACAATGGCAGCAGAGCCACCATGCTGGGAAGATGCCCCAGGAGCCGGGAACAGGACAGACCATGCCACACAGCATATGCTGTCTCTTCTCCTCTCTGGTTCTGTGCTTTCTTTATGTTCCTCATTCTAACAGTAAGACTGTCTTAATGGCAGCAAGGGGACTATGGAAGAACTACAGTTTTAGGACATAAACGTATAATATTTATAATATTAAACAGATCCTAAATTCTAAGACATATATTATAGGATATAACATTCCATAATGTAATGTGTGATAGTGAATGCTGTCGTGAAACATTGTCATGTGTGAACATTTTTGAAAGAAACTATGCTAAATGCCCTCTGCTCTCCGCCTAGCTGAATTCTCACGCCACCCTGTCAGGTAGATATTAATGTGCCCCTTCTGCAGGGGGTGGGGAATAGCATTCTCAGGGTCTGTCTGACTTAAAGGCTAGCTCTGCCAGTACACCTCGCTTCACCCTGGCTCAGTACCAGTGACTGCCGACCCGGATACCCCAGGACCTTCCTGTCCCGGAGAGGGCTGGGCTGTTCTCACCCTCCTTGTGTACTAGTGACCAGGCCTCCCAGTGGCTCTCTTCTCTCTTTCTTGGTTCCTGCACCAGCTCCTCTGTAACACCTGCGCCCAACCCCGAGTCTTGGTCCAGTTGTTTGGGGCCCTGACCCCCTCTTGGCCACCATGAAAGTGCCCTAGTGTCCATTTTTTTATCTGGTACAAATTACAAATGGCTCAGAAAGTGACATGAAAACCAGAGTTTTTGAATGCCTGCCACATGCCAATCACTGTGGCAATCATTTTATGCTTGACAGCAATTAATGCTCAGTTCTGCAGTTGGCTGGCACTCAAAATGAGCAGCTGGCAGAGCCAACGCTAGAACCCAGGGCTCCCAAATCCCAGAGCCCCGTGTTCCTTCCATGTAGCCCAAAACATCAGCACCCTTCATGGGACAGGAAGTCTTGGTGACTCTCTTGCCAGGGCAATCCCAGCAATGCCTTTTTCCTAGGGAGAAACTGGGTCGCCTGTGACAACATTTTAATCACAAGCCACCACGTTAAAGAAAAGTAAGAGTGACACTCTAATATAAATGCCAATGCATCTGAAAAGGCTAGGCCATATCATTTGCCATTTGTAGGGATTTAAGTCACAGAAGGAAAAATTTTTTCCTTGTCAATGAGTTGGGCAACCAAATCATCCACTTGCATACAACCATCCTCCCATTCGTTACTATCCATATATTTACTCTTTTCACCATCCAGCCATCCACTTATTCAACGTTTCATTCAGCCATCCAAATATATGTCAACCCCCCAACTATTTGCCCATCTAGCTGTCAACTCATCTTCCCATCTACCCAGCCACTATCCACCTCTTCAGCTATTACTTACTGAAGTCCTAGCACACGCCAAGAACCATTCCAGATACCGGAGCAACAAGATGAGTAAGATATGCTCCTTGCTCAAGAGAACTCAGTCTAAAAGAAGAGACCATCATGTACAAAACAAATTGCAGAAGCTCCCCATCTATAGATTTTTGCCTTAGAAACTTTCATGAGAAAAATAATGGAGAAAATTCACATCAGCTCAGCTCCCAATTAGCAGATAATATTAGGGGTATCTTATATGGTATTACTTTCAGAGCTTAACCCGTTGGTGAGTAGCAGAACTTCTGCACAACATGGTAGGAAAGAGGTATGAACCTCTAAAGAGAGGTATACACAAAGGACTATGGGAGTCAGGAGAGCACAGGGAAAACTGTACCTGTTTGAACTTGACTGGATTCAAACCTAAGTCGGTGTGCTTCCAAAGCTCACAATCTCCCCATGTAACCATACTGCTTTCAACAAGAATTGAGGAGCTCTGGCCCAAAGCAACTCAAACAATAGAAACACTGACTGCAGATGCTACCAACCACTCCTCCATCTGCACTCCAGGAGCCATGTGAGAATGACAAAGGAATGGTGGTTTCTCTGGAAAACGGCATGTCCTGGGAAGCAGTGTTATGGGCTGACAGCTCTTCAGAAGGTCTCTAAGCTGCAGTCTGCAGAGGAAGCATAGCAAGAGGGGTGCCTTCCATGCAGGGGGACAGCCTGGGAAGCTTAGACAGTGTTGGGAAGCCAAATAGAAAGAGTCAATGAAGAAATGATTCAGGAAGAGAAAGGACTTCCTGCAGACTTATTGAAAATATTTATATTTAATGATCTTTGGAGTATATGTGTGGCTGTACAAATTAATTTTACTGTTAACATTTTGTAGGAGAGTGAGCTGGCATCAGAAATACCTAATCTCCAAAGTCATTAGGCTGCAAACAGCCTAGTCGCTCTCCTGTGAAGTGGGTGATGGAGAATGGACACTGGGCCATACATCCTGCAGATGTTCCTGGATGGTGTGTGACATGGGGAGTGTTCTGCCAGGTCTGGCAGAGCAGATCTCTGGGGTCTACTCCCTGCCCTGCCCTGCACACTGCATGTGCTCACCTGATTTTTGGTGTTGGGTCCTAAATTCATCAGTTCATGCCTATCTCCCACACTGGACTGTAAGCAGCTCACAGAGGGCCAGGCTCATGGTGGATGCTCAGTCAGCACTGCTTTCTTCCTTAGTCCTGGTTCTGCCACTTAAGAACTTCCTTCTCATGGGCATGGTTTCCAAATGCATGAAATGACAGAGAAGAGTCAGACTGATGGCTCTTGCCAAGCTCCTGAAGGCACTGATGTTATAAATGGTAATGATTTTCAATATTTCAAAGAATCAACTGGAAATCATATATTTATCCTCCATCAGGCAGCACAAACCAAAGAAAACATTACATTTCTCCCTTTGGGCTGGAATGATCTCTATTCCATGAGGTTGCACCAGTTACCTTGGGCTGGCCAGAAGCTGTGGTTGGCAGATATGTATTTTTGATTAATGACATGAAAAAATGAGTTCATCATCCTTCACTGAACAGGTTGGGAGACAATCTTTCCAAATCTGGGTGGACCCAGGGAGAGGGAACCATAAACAGAGCTTCTCGGAGGTGGGTGGAGGGTTCCTGGGTCCCTGCCTGCTCCACCCTGAGTGCCTGTGCCAGCTGCCGACCAGGATATACATCGTTCTTCTCGTTTTCTTCCTCAGAACACTTCTGAGTCTTGGCTTCTCATGCAGTGTTCCAAGGTGACACCAAAGCCTGGGGTTCAACCACCCCTGTCCTGTCAGCACAAGGAGTCCCATGCTCAATTCTGGGAAGGCCCATGGCCCCCAGGCCTTCTGCTCATTGTGTGTTCTGGCCTGCTTTCCCAAAACTCAGCACCCACCAAAATGTGGCTGTTGCTAGAGCATGCACGTCCAGGACACCGGCCCTCCCAGAGACACAAACAGTGTTTCCCACATGCAGCCTGGGTCCTCATGCCATCACCAGAAGGGGAGACTAAGCGATCAGCATGTAGTCACTTAGAAGCACTTTCCAAATCACTTCTTCCTTTTGGAAAGAGCTAGAAACTGTATCCTCACACCCATGGTGCCCTGTGATCTGTCCACCTTATTCACCACTGGTGTCTGCCCTGCACTAGGAGAGCCTAGGGAGAAAGAGCTGGGACCCACTCCATCCTCATCACCAGCGCCTAGCACAAGGCAGGTGTTCATTAAACGCTTGCTGACAGAATGGATGAAGACATGAAGGACACACAGACAAATGGATGAACAAGTGAACAGGGCTCTAGCCCTGACCTTCTGAGGGCAGGGTTCAGGTCTCAGCTCTAGGAGGCGGGAGGCATGTTTGCCCATGAGGTTGTGAGGCTGTGACTGCTTCCCACTGGGTCGGCGTTGTTCAGCAGGGCCAGCTGAGGGGGTCGGGATGCAGCATTGTGTGCTCACTCTGATGACTCGAGTAGAGCCAGGTGCGGGGGGAGGTGGGGGTGCTGGGGGGGGAAGTGAGGGGGGCCCTGAGGGCCAAGGTGGGGTGACTGAGCAGAGGAAGCAAAGCAAAGGGCTCTTGTTAAGTTTGGGATTTTGTAATTTTTACTTGTGAATTAATATATAAATATTTAATATGTTATACTATGTACTTCATATATGCAATTACCACATATATGTAATTACACATATTTATATAATATGTAAAATTATTTAATTATTTATTTTTTTTAATTCTCAAGGCAAATGGTCTCATTGCAAATGTCATCTAAATAAAACAGTAAAATCAGGAATATTAACACATCTGATCATGTTTTATCTTTGAGTGTTCCACAAGAGAAATTCATCACTTCCTATCAGATTATCAGACCCTGGGAGAGTTTTATGAGGGCTTACTCTGCTCAGAAACCTCTACAGGTTGAGTTCTTCCAACACTCCGGAATTTTCTCTGCTCCCCACATGACTTTGGAACATCAAGAACTGAAATCATCTCATTCTCTTTGAGTCAGAATCGGCAGGGCTGGCTTTGTTCCCTGGGGCCGCAGTTCGGAGATGCTGCCATTAATTATGCCTTGCCAGAGGCAGGCCCGCTCTGCCTCTCGTCAGCTGTGGAAGCTGGGCACTGCATCCTTGTGTGTACCCTGGGGTCAAGCAGGTGACACCTGGAGCAGCCAGCACAAGGCCTAGCACACAGGATGCCCTCAGTAAAGGCAGAACATCAAACCACCCATGTTCAAACCTTGGCTTCTCCACTTCCCAGCTGTGTGGCTCTGAGGCAGAAGCTTAACCTCTCTGAGCCTCCATGAGATAATAATGATAATAGTGGTCACAGCACTGCTCAGCATCATGCTTGGCACAGGGTAAAGTTGTAACAAATGCTGCTCTCACTAACTTCTCTTTTCTTTCTCTCTTCTGGGCAATCTCACAGAAGACTTGCTAGCAGTCACCCCTAGCCAGGTCCAAGCCTTAGCAGTGGCATGTTCTCAAAACAGCTTGGCAAAGTGGGTGCCAAGTGGGCGCCGAGGCCAGCGCTGGACTCCCTAGAACCTGTCTGGGAAACACGTGGGCCTGATGACACCCGAAAATCACCGCAGCCTTGCTGTCCTCTTCTCAGGTTGAAACAAGGGCCAGTGGGGTCCTCGGCCTTGGCCCAGCTCCCTGGTTCCTTCTGTCATGAGATCAAAAGTCTTCATTCGCAGCTGGCCCCATGCTCCTGGGGCAGACAGGTCGATCATTAAACCATTATTTGTGCGTGTCTCTGAGAGGCGGGAGCCGGCTTCCTCCACAAACACTCCGGAAGACCATCAGGCCTCCCTGGTTACCTTGTAACCAAGAGTTGAGCTACAGATCAAAAGACAAATAAATAAATAAAACAGGTCCAAAGATGCCAAATCTGAAACTATGGAACCCATAAGTGTGGGAAGTGAATAGAGAGCAGCTAAATATTTGTTTTTCTCGGTAATCAGGTGAGCAGGCTGGGGCTTTCCAGACCTTCTGTTTAGAATCCTGAGCTGCTACCACACGGTGCAACATGCTGAGCTTGGGGGCTCTGGCTGGCAGTGCGACCTTGCCGACTGACTTCGCTTCTGAGCCTGAGATTCAAGACCTTTCAAATGACAATGGCATCACCAACAGAGCAGGTGCACGTGGAGATTCGTGACAATGGAGGGCAGAAAGTTCCGGCAGGCTCAGCACAAGAAGCCCGTGCTGATGCACCAAGTAGACAGGGGCTCCACTCCTGACCTTCTAGGTGAGGACCCTCGGTCAGCGAAGGGGCCAGAATCATCCTATCCAAGCTCTTCAGGTGGGTCTTCTGTAGCCAACCCACCTCCTGCTGCCCTCCCTCTGGGAACCTCTGAGGAGGAGCCCTGCCAGGTATGGGCCACTGGGGCTTCTTGGTACACGAGTGCTCTTCTCCTTGAAGCCCCAGCTCTGCCCTGGCACCTTAGGGCTGCCCTGTGACAGAAGCCATTTGATGCATGGTTTATAAAGCCCATAAGATAAGCAACTCCCAGAGTCAAAGGCTGAGCCATATTCCTCCCATTTCCCCAGGAACTGCCAGTCTGGACCCCCAGGAACCACAGAACTGGGAGGCATGAGGCCTGGTGAAAGCATGTGCATTTTGAGTCAGAGTTGGGTTCAAATTCTTTATCTTCTCTTTCTAGCTGTCTGATCTTGAGCAAGTTACTCCAGTTGCATGAGCCCCATCCTTTCACTGGTAAAATGGAGATGATGTTCTCCATGTGGGTTACATTGGAGATTAAGTGAGACAATATACACAGAGTGACTATTTAGCCCAGACCCAGCGAGTGCTGTGATCTGCTCCTTCCCTCGTGAGATGGTCTCATCCACCAGGACTCCAACATGAAAACTCCCCAAACACATACACACAGCCGCAGCATCTCAGGGCCAGGGGCTCTAGAGGAAAGACCAGCAAGACCAGGGGCTGCAGGTCAAGGACTGAGCTGGGAAAGCTCAACGTGGGGGCAGCAGTGTGCCTAACTTCAATACACCTTTTCCAGATGTTGCCTGCCTCTACCTGGAACCGTCTCAGGACCAAGGCTACTGCCCTCAGGGACCTTTATCCTGAAGCCATCTCTGCTCAAGGAAGGAGAGAGACCTCAGAGAGCCCTGGTGCTGCCCTTCTCCTCTGCCACTCCAGCCTTTGAGTCTAGGAGGCAGAGAAGACTTGGCCTTGGGAAGTGAACCCACCACCGCCCACTGCAGCCTGAATTCTGGCAGGAGAGAGGGTGGGACCCTCTCTCCCCTAGGCCGTCTCAGCCTCCCCTGACAGGTTGATGACAACACAGCTGCACTGGGGTGGGCAAAACAGATTTGTGAATTTATTTACTTGAGAACAATTGCATTAACTGCACGTGACCACTCTCTCCCCTTGTAAACCAGGATGGTTTGCTTTCAGTGTTAATTTCTTCCCAAGTCAAAACCCAGTACTTGCCAGAAAAACAACCAACTGGGGGAAAGGGAGGGATGGAAGGAAAGTACAGCAAAATCAGGTGGGGTGGAACAAGAATGTGCTCATTCATTCATTCAAATATTCGTCCATCCACTCATTCATTCTAATATTGTTGGCTCATTCACTCATTTTTCATTCAAATATTCTCTGAGTAACTGTTAGGAATCTGACACTGCTCAGCATGGGACTCAGACATGACTCAGCCACACACCTCTGCTCTCGGAAAGGGCTTGCAGTCTGTGAGAGGAAACAAGGGACATTCAGGACGCTCTGGGAACCCAGGGCGGGAAGCTGGCTCAGACAGAAGGGGGTGCCTATCCTGTACTGCCAAAGAGCAGGAACATGCCCAGGGCACTCCAGGCAGAAGAAAAAGCATGTGCAAAGGCACAGGGGTGTGACAGTCCATAGTTTCAACCAATTACTCATGGTTAAGCATAGCAGAGGAGCTGGTGAGTGCCAGGAGAGGAGGCCAGAGGCTGGCAGTGGCTCATGGGCCTGGCCTTGCAGGCCACACTCAGAAGTCTAGTTTGTATCCTGGGGACCAAGAGAGTCAACGAACATTTGCAGTAGAAGGTCTTTAGAAGTCAAACCAAGAGCTTACATACAATTCTCCCATTATATCCTAATACCACCACTAAGAGATGGTCCCCATTTCATTTCTGTTTGATGACTGGGGAGATGTTTACACAAAGTATACAAACAGGAAGGCCCAGATAGAACTGGTGACTCATGGGGAAATCGATGCTAGAGAGGCAGATGGGACAGGTGACAGGGGCCCATTACCTAGGGTCAGCTTATCTGTCAGTATCCACACCTGTGACATGAACCACACCTGCAGGGACTTGAATACTGAGTGGCAATGCTCTGCACATTCAAGGAGTGCCAACAGTTTTGCCAAGGCCAGAGCCAACAAGCTGCCACTACAACCTAGGGCTGCTCATTCATGGGCAGAGTCTGCACTGCCACCCACCCTCTGAACCTGTTCCTGTAAACACCTCTTGAATAGCCCTAACACAGTGCCTTGGCTCATCCTGCTGTCTCCATCTGGAAGCCTTTTCCTCTATTTCACATGGTGAAGTCCATCCCTGCCTTTAGACCTCTCTGAGATGTCACTTCTTCCATGAATTCTCCCTCATCACCCCCAACAGATATGGGCCTTATGGTGTCACCTGTTCTCAATGCCACATGTCTCGGCCAAGCCAATAGCTCTGAGTTTCTCCAGGGCTACCCCACCTCCCACCAGGTGCCCACCCCAAGTCAAAGTTCAGGAAGTCTCCTTGACTTGCACTGAGCTCCTCTGTCTGACGCTCAGATGACCCATGCAGCCCTGTGACCTGAGGGGTCTCTCTGTTCCAAGAGCCCTGCATTCCAGAACCCAGGAGGCTACAGGCCGGTTCCCTTCCCATTCATCACGCCCATCCCAGTTCTAGACGCAGCAGTCACTATTGCTGCCTGTCCTAATGATCCACACAGACACTGAGTTAGGGCAGGGTCCTATTGCTTACTAAGCAAACCAAATTTCTACATAATAAAATTCATGCTTCCAGAAATAGAAAAGGCATCTGGATGGTAACATGCCATGGCTTCAGAAAGAAGGGAAATCAATGCTTCCTCCTAAGGACGGCATGACAGTTTCCACATTCCAAAAAAGAGAATGACCAACAGTGACTCTGCTCCCCAACCAGAGCTCTGCCTGTGGCATTTGTACCTGCACACACAGTGCCAGCTTTGTCCTACACGGCCATCAAGGCCCTGCAGACAGGAAATAGCCCAGCCAGGCCCTGGCCCCCAGAGGACATGGGATACCTAAGAGGGAGGCATGTGGATGATACATATGTGGGAAGAGCTGGAGTTCTGGGGGGCACTGTTGCTGAGGTCAGCAGCCTAGGTCAGGGGGACAGCGAGCTGTGCCCCGAAGGATGGAGCGAGAGGGCAGAGGGGAAGGAACTGCTGTGTTAATGCTTCAAATGAAGCCATTCCAGCCCCTTCGGGGCCACAAATCTGATGAAAATGATGGGCCCTAGTCCCAGAAAAATGAACCCACACTTCTAAAGTGTATATAATTTCATGCCCTTTGAGGATGACTATATTCCAATTCTTGGTTCAAACATTTGCTCATTGGAATGTGAGCTTTTTGAGGACAGATCATTTTTTATCTCTGTATCTCTAGTATTAGCACAGTGTCTGGTACATATAGTAGCTGAATAGGTGCCTGTGGAGTGAATAAACAATCAAATAAATGATCCTCCCAAACCACCAATAGATATGAGCACTAACCAAGTTAATGCATTTTTCTAGAGAAGAAAGCCGTATCATCTTCAAAATGCAGAACAAGCTCACTGAAGATCACCTGGGTATGACCCCATGCATGCTGAAGCTCTCAGAACTTGGTCCAAATGTGACCATCTCAGGGTTCCCATGGGTAGATGGAGGGGACACACCCCAGAGAGCCAACTGTCAATCCTGCCCAAGGCATTTTGATGGCTCTGTGTTTCTCCACCATAGGCCTCTTTGCTTAATGAGATCAATTTCCCTAAGGTTTGGTCACACAAAAGACCAACACAAAGGCCAGGTGTGGTGTGGCTCATGCCTGTAATCCTAGCACTTTGGGAGGCTGAGGCAGGAGGATTGCTTGAAGCCAGGAGTTCAAGGCCAGCCTGGGCAACACAGTGAGATCCCATCTCTACAAAAAATTTTTTAAAAATTAGCCAGGAGCAGTGGTACCCACCTGTAGTCCCAGCTACCCAGGATGCTGAAGGAGGAGGAGTTTGAGGCTTTAAGCCTAGGAGTTTGGGGCTACAGTAAGCTATGACAATACCACCGCACTGTAGCTTGGGTCACAGAGGGAGACCCTATCTCTAAAAATAAAATTTAATTGGAAAAAATACCAGCACGGAGTGGGGGAAACAAGTTCATACTGAGTTGCAGGATATTTCATTCCCACTGTAATTTCTCAAAAACTTCAACTGGATTCTCACCGAAAGTCAGCCAAACAAATTTGAACCAATCTATTTCATACCAAAATTTCAGAGTAGAACAGAATTTCAACTCAGGAAATTTACCTGCCATTCTTCCATTTCACATCACTTATGGTGACATCTGAGTTCCCTTTTCCCATGGCTGCCCAATTCTAACTGTCACCATGGGTGAGAAGCCCCCAACACCTGCTCGTTTGCAGCGATGCCCTCGAGTCCTGCAGGCTGCCCGTTAGATCCTTAAGCCCGAGACCCTGGGCCAGATCCTGGGCCCTCGTTTTTGCCTCAGAAATAAGGGCTGTGCCAGTCTGCACTGAGGACCCCATGTGATGTGCTTAGTTACGAATGGGCTCTTGACCTCGAGAAGATCATAGGCCAAGAAAGCACCATCCTCCAGGGTGAGAGGTGTCAGGTATCCCAGGAAGGCAGAGGTAAAGCGCCAGGCAGGTGGTGACTATGAATCCTCACCTGGGAGCCCAGAGTGTCCACAGCACCTACTGAAAGGGCACAGGGAGCAGCAGAGAGCCAGGGATCACTGGGACTGCAGAGACTCGCCACTGGACCTCTGCGGTCAGTGACAACTCGGATGCCTCTGTCTGTGGCCCTACCCTTCCTCTTGGCTTTCACAATCAACTCCCTTGCCTTCCCAGCCCCCTGCCCAGGGCTCCCTTGTTCCCTGCACAGCCACATGGCGGGGCTCCCCCAGACTGCCCTGTGGCCCACCTGCTCCTCACACAGCCCCTGGGGGCAACTCGCTCACTCCTCTGGCTGCGCAACTGTCAACCCCTACATTGTGATGTGACCTCCGTCTCCACTTCAGAAATGTATATCCACCCGCCTGTTCAACATCCCGCTGACGTCTACAGCTGTGTCCAAACAGCGTAACTGGCTGTGAGAGCCACTCCAGATCCAGGCCTGGCCCGGCTACTCTCCAACCCACCATCAGTTTGGGTCTGGGGAATGAGTGACATCAGGAAAGGAGATGAGGACGGACCACACCCACCTGAGAACACAATCTAGGAAAACGGGCCGACCACTGGGTGACGAGGCCCTCCTGCTCCACCAGCCTGTGCCTGCGTGGCTCCCGCCAGGCGGGGCGCCTCAGCAATGCTGGGGTGTACTCATCTAGAGCCTTCTGTCTGCCAGGCATAGCACTTGACCACAGGCTCTGCTCATGCTGGGACCTGTCCTCACCTCTTTTCCTACTTAATCCTTCTTCAGATGGAGTCTGTCCCCTTCCTGCCCATGTCCCTTCCTCCCCCACTCCTCCCATGAGCCCAGTAAATGCTGTGGGGATTCTGACTGCAGGTCAAGTTCTCCCCATCTCTGTATGGCACCCAAACTCTCTCCTAATCCCCACACTTCCAACACCCACTGGCACTACCTCCCTAGTCCCACAAGAAGACCTTACTTCTAGTCATAAAGAAAACACACCACCTCCATGGCCCTGGGTTCTTCCCCTCTCCTTGGCCACACGGAAATAGCTGCTCTCTAACAGGCTGCAGTCGACACACATAACAGCCTGGGGGCCCGGGCACCACGTGGCTGGTGGCAGAGCAGGCATGTCACAGGCTGGCAGACGCTGGTCTCACGGCTCTTCCCCACAGGGGCCCTCCTGTACGTGCTGTCGGGCAGCACGTGCTGGTGGGAGAACTGGCTTCCATTGTGCTTTGTACTTTTCCTTCTGCCCGTCCCAGCCTAGAGGAGAGTGGACATATATGTTCTGGAGTGCCATGCAAACTCCGAATTGAGGGGTTGTGAGCAGATACTCTGAAGCTCTGGGCCTGGGCTCCTTAAGTGAACAAGTGGAACCGATGGAGTCTGCTGCTGCCTGCCCCCAGCTGCCATGTTCTGACACCTCTCCACCCCTGCCCTCGGGGAAATGGGGCTCCTCACTGACAGCCTGTGGTCTCTGAGAGGAAAATGAAACTTTATATCCACATGTGCTTACTATAGATTCCCCAAAGAAGCCTGGACAGAAGGCAGGCGGAGCACCACTTTCTGGTGTGAAGGTAACGCCCGGCAAGCAGTTTTGCTAGACAGATACAGTGTGTGCATTGCCCCATTTGATCTTCTCCACAGTCCTATCCACTGGTACTGTGGTCCATTTTGCAGACTCAGAAACAGGTAAAGGTCAGAGAGTGAAAACAGTTCAGCTGGGAGAAGAACCCAGGGCATTCAGCCCAGTGCCTCGGCTCTCCCTGGTCCGATGCCGTGTCAGGGGAGAGGGTGATGTCTGTACCCTCCATACCCCACCAGGACCTGTACACTTCCCACCGTCCAGGGAGACCTGTAAACCTGCTTCAAGTTTAGGGGCATGTCCTTTGATAAAGCTGACATCTCGGAGAGTGAAGGTTGCTCTGCTGTTTTTTTCCAGTTGTTGGACTAGACCAACAATCCAGTGACGAAGCAGCAACCTTGGGCCTTGGGGAGAAGGACATCGTCAGGAGCTGCCTGGGAAAGGCCAGGGGCTCAGTCTTTGAAGTTGCCTCGGCTCAAGGTCAGCTTCAAAGTGGCCTGGAGGCCACGTGCCTGTGAGGATCACTTCCTTTGTCGATGCTCCAAGAGGGAAGAAGTTATTTTCCTCCAAACCCCTCAGGGCTGAGGCCTAAGCTGACCCATATTTGCTTCCAGACCTCTTCTCCTTCATAAGAAATTAAACATCTTAATTTCAAACACTCCATTAGGCACCTGCTCTGGGCTTATTTTACAAGTTCTAAGGACCTTCTAAGTAAGTCACAAAGAATAAGGGGATAGCAGGGTGGGGGGACCTTTCCCCATCTAAGGGTGTCCTGGTCCTGCCAAGACGGTGCAGCAGGGCTTGGCATTTTGTCCCTGGCCTCGTGTCCATTGTGTACAGTGAGGGGCATGACGTGGCCTCAGAGGCCCTGCTCATACCCACGCTCCACAAGCCCTGGGCCTTGAACACGTTTCTTGGTCACTGCACACTCGGCACACGATGCCTCTGTGGCAGGAGGTGGGAGAAGTGGCCCCTTCTGAACCCCTCTCCCACAGCCCGGTTCTCCGAGCGCGTGGTGGCCTCCCTCCATCTCCCAGCACGTGCCAGAGGAAGCTCCAGAACCCGGGGCTGAGGCAAGGGGCTCTGAGACCAAGTAGATGGTTCCAAAACTACTGACAAAAGCTCATTTGGTTCATCTTCCCATGAGAAATAACCACAGAATAGACTATATTCAATGTGAAGTGGCAGAACCCTCAAAGGAGATGGTTTCTAAGGCCTTTTGGAGCACTGGCCTAGCACAGTGCCTGGTGCACTAACCCGACATGCTCAGCACTTGCCTTGCAGGGACTAAATGAGTGAACCCTGAGTAGCAGGAAGCCGGGAGTGTGGAGGAGGGGTGAGCCGGAGAACAGGGACCACAGGGAGGAGGACACAGAGGGCTCAAAGAAGGGTGCATCAAACCCACTCCCCTCCCTGCTGCCTGATAGGATGCCCTCTGCCAGGGTGCTCCTCACACTGGCTGGTGAAATCCCAGGGAGCACCTTCTCTCGAGCACAGTGATGGCCCCAGTGGGCCCAGTATGGCAAGTGAGGCCCCTGCGCCCATAGGACCATGTGAGGCGTGGTGCCCCTGGCAGGGGCACTGTGGGGAGGGAGGGCACTGCTCCCCACTCGGGCGTCCTGCTGTCCCGCACAGGCATCACTCAGCAGATGTGCTCTGCATGGGGAGGGGAGGCTTCCTGTTCACAAGAGCTGAGACAGTAAACACGTCAATATGGGGAAGGCAGAGACACCCCCAGCCCCTACCATGCTCATCTGCACTGACTGTTTGTAGCCTCCATTTGAAGGCCACAGCTAAAAATAGATCTGCCACCAAGAAGCACAAGGAGCGGCTGTGGAGTAGGCAAGGAGCAGTGTTCTTACCATGGCCGGCTGGAAATGGGATCCAGGATTTGGGGCTCCAGTCACTGCCACCCAGGATGGCTAGAAAGTACCGTGGTTCTCAGCCAGGACTGGGACAAGGGGCACCATGGTACCCTCCAGCAGGAACACAAATGCTCCTGTTCAACCCTCACCTTATGGGCCTAGCTCCATTAGGCCACGACAAAGCTCCTCTCTTCTGCACACAGGGTACTCACAGCCTGAATCTCAGCTCCTGAAGGTCACGTCTCACTTCTATAAAAGCTGCCTTGAGGGGGTGAGGGGGAAATGGACACTGGCTTCATCATCTGTTGACTACCAGCCCCCTAGTCACCTCCTGGGTCTCAGGTCAAGAGAGTCATTTGAGGCTTCAAGGCTAGGAATAGAGCCCAGCTCAGCTGCCTCCTGAGTCCAAATGGAGGTGAGCAAGGTGGGGCTGACAGCCATCTCCCCAAATTCCTGCCCCCTGGCTCATCGAGGAGATGGCCAAGCACCCAGCCACTTGCTTGCCCTCCCCAGTGGAAACTCACCCCACCTGGGGTCCAGCTCCTAGCAGATGTCTTTACCTCCTTGCTATAATGCCCGGTGGGTGAGGTCCCGGGGGCAACAGTCTCTGGCACTCAAGGAGCACATCTAAGGGAGTCAGAAGCCTGGATTTGATTCTTGGCAGAGGTACCTTGGGCAAATCACATCACCTCACTGGCTATCCCAGGGCACTCGTTTGGGAAGCAGGGATGGATGATGATATCGCCCACCAGGGGTGTTCAAAGACTTTCATGCAAACCAGGGTATACATGTCATCACCCTAAAGGATGAATAATGTGGGCATCAGTATCCAGCATGTTCTCAAGGGAAGTGGGGGAAATGAGAAAAGCAAACCCTCTATCTGTGCTCAAAGAGTTTCTACTGCAGATGCTGAAACATGAAGTAATTTAAAAAAATAAAGGCAGTCCCTACCCAAGGGCACAGGGTTGGCACAGAGACACAGACGTATCCATGCATGCAGGGCCTGCACACACCTGTGTTTGTGCTGCAGATACCCAGTGTGGAGGCAAGAGCACAGCGGCTGGGCAGTATAGGAAAAGTGTCACAGTTGTGACGTAAGCCTCAGAGGACTTGGGGTTAGAAAAAGGGGAAGGCCAGGGAGGCAAGGCTTCTTGAAACAGCCTGCCCTGGGAGTAGACATGACCCTGGCAGAGGTGGGTTCCTTCCTTGGGGCTCCCCCAGCACCTCTGTGGACCAGAGGTAGGTCCTGGAATGACCCTGGGGAGATGGACAGAGGAGAGGCTTCAGGCAGAGGGAGCAGGTGTGAAGCAGCCTGCAAGTGGCTCTATGCGATGGAGTCCATGGAGAGCGGGGGCCCCACACGCCGGCCCTCAGCTCCATCTAGGGAATGGGGCCCCTGGCAGGACCTGGGACAGGGAAGAGCCACTACTGTCAGGGAGTCTTTTGGAACAGCAAAGAACTTGGTGAACGGTGGAGGAGGCTGGAGCCAGGGCATCCAGCAGAGAAACCCCTGCAACAGACAGGGTGAAGAACTGGGCCACTGCTGGGCCTCCCCAAGGAGTGGGATGTGGGGAGGCCATCATCCGTCAGCCTAGAATAGCCTAGAACAGAGCCTGCCCCGAGTCTGCGGCTGCTATTGCCCACCCCAGCCCAGGCGGTGACAGGCTTTGTCAGGTGGATGGTCTCTACCACGCAGAGGCCCCAGCTAACCTAACAAGTGCTGAGCAGAATAATGAACCCCGGCTTCTCAACAAGGCCCTGCTTGATGACCATGACTTTGGTGCTCCCAGGCAGCTCCAACAGCTACAGAAACTTGGTCAGCAGACTCATCCCTCTTCTTGAGCAAGCTGCCCTGCCAGAAGCCCTCAGTGCACCCGGCTAGTTTAAGGAGCCATTTAGTCAGCTGGCGCCTGAGGCTCTTTTCTGCACCGTCCTTGGACGAGGCATCCAAGAAAAACAAGAGATTTCATTCACTGGTACAGTAAGTCCCAGCTGATCCACGTCCAGACATCCCATTCAATTACTCTTATCTCCATCAACAACATATGTTTTCTCCCTCTGAGCCCTTCAACACTAGGTTTTGGAAAGGCTGCAAAACCCAGAGATACAAAATTTCCCCCAAGAGGGAAGCACCAGGGGTTCAATTGTTTTTAATCTTATTAAAAAAAACAATGGAAAATTGGAGAAAGATTGAAATCTCTATCACTTATTTTTAGCATACCACATATCTTGAAATTCACTGTTTTTTAAGGATGGAACACACCTAGGACAACATGATGCGGGCCCGTGGACCACACCACACAGACAACGATCCAAACGTAGGCTCCGTGATGTCATGGCTGGGTGACGGCAGAGCCCCAGTTTCCATCTCTGTGAAATGAGAATAAAACGCTGCTCCACAGGCCTGCAGGGAGCAAGGCAGTTGCCAGCCAGCAGCCCTGAGCACTGCAGAGCCGTGAGCCTGCCACCCTCCCCCGGGGCTATTTTCCTGATCCTGGAGGTGAAGTCTCAGCAGATAGAAAGGGCCTTAGACCTGGATGAGGCAGGTCATTTACCCACACTGGGCCTGCCTCCTCTTCTGGAACAAAGGTGCTTCATGCCGGTGGTCATTCGCCTGCACCATGGTGAGCGTGACCCAGTAGGAAGCGTCTCAGGGTGCTGGGAGTGAATGTCAACAGGCCCAAGAGTGACGACAGAAGCTCTGCAGGAAACACGTCTGTGAAGTCTGCCTGGAAGCTCACGTGAAACTTTGGAACTGAGAATCCCGCGGAGACCTGGCTTGATTTACATCTGTACTAATTAGCACTGATTCAAACCAGCAGTCTAAGTTCTCTTGATTTCGCTGTGATTAGGAGGCAGCAGAGGAAAGACTCAAGGAGGCCCAGCAGCAGCAGCAGCTGTCGTCATCACAACTAGGGCTGTCCCCATGGGGTCTGACAGAAAAGCTTCAGGACAGGGCTCTCAGGGTGGGAGCCACAGGCCCCTCTGCAGACAAACAGGGGCGGCTCTTCCCCACAGGACTCCAGCCTGTATGTTTTGGTCTGGCAGGAACATAGCCTTTCTCCCCAGCAAGCCAGTGGACTCACTAAGGAAAAGAATTGTTTTTCTCTCATTCATTCATTCATTCATTCATTCATTCACAAAACAAATATTTGTTGAAGGCTTGCTATTTACCACTCATTCAACAAAAATGTACTTCATACGCACTGTGCTGTGAGTCCCCAGAGAGCATGAGACGGACACAGATGACCAAAGGGAATCAGAAAGAGCCACCTTGGTGCTGGGAGCACAGAGCAGAGCACAGCGAAAGATGTGTTCAAGAAGAGGCCACTGTCTACCTGGGCCCAGAAGAACGAGTCAGAGTAACCTATCAAAGAATGACATGAAAATGTGGCAGGGAAAGGCGGCACCATGGGCAAAGGCATGAGTCACACAACAGAGGCAGCCTGAGGGCCCCGCCCTACCCCACAACTCAGCCCCAAGGCCACTGGCAGGACAGGGTAGGGAGAGTTTGCTGTGGACCAGGGAGGGGTGTTGAGCTCGGCAGAGAGAAGAGGGAAGCTGCAAAGTTGAGCCACCCCATGTGGGAACTGCCCTGTGTGGCGTACCAGGAAGGAGGGCATCCACACAGACGGCAGCACAGGTGGGATGGAGACAAGAATCAGTGGCACCAGAAGGGCACATCCCCTTGGTGAGAGTTGAGGAAGGAAATGAGAGATTGGTCACAACAAGGGGGACTTGTAAGTTAGTGATTATATGAAAGATAATGAAAGCTCAGTTCTCAATGCTGAAGAAGTGCAGTACACACAAGGAAAAGGAACAAACTAGAATGAACCGTGCAGTGTTGGATAGAAATTAGAGGTAACACTGTGAACCTGTGACTATTAATATCAATAGACTTTGTGTGTGTATGTGTGTGCACATGTTGTGTGTGTGTGTGTGTGTGTGTGTGTGTGTGTGTGTGTGTCTATTTCCTGGCTCTGTCCTCTGGGAAGGCTTGGGAGCAACAACACGCCCCAATATGAATGACCACCCCTGAAATCTGGATCTTGGTTTCTTTTTTACTTTTTTTTTCCCTCAAAAATCATGGCTTGTTGAAATGGATCTTGGTTTCTAAATACCAGTTTTCACGAGAGAGAACCAAGACTCCTCGGAGAAATGAGTGATGCTAGGGATGAAGTTTAAGATGAACCTAGAATATCTTGTGCCAAAAAGCCAGGATGTGCTCAAAGAATGAGACAGTCAAGAGCACAGAAGTCAGCCAGAAGAAGCACCTGCTGGTCAAACTGGGACGATGTGAGCATCAAAGTAAATAATAGAGTCATATTTTAACCCAGTGAACAAAACAGAAAATGATGAATCCATACAAATATAAATAAATGAACAAATATAAATTTGTACAAATTGTACAAATATAAAACTGTACAAAAATTTGTACAAATATAAATTTGCTGAGGAATTAGATATTTACATAGTTTCAAAGCACATTCCCACAAAATACTTATAAGTAATTACAAAGATAAAAAAAAAGTAACTTTATAGTAGAGAAAGGCAAATACCACCTTATTCAAATGATCAAATGACCATCATTGATAACGAAGAGCTGGAAAAATGGGCCACCCGACATATGTGAGGAGAAGGATATAGCATCACTTTTGCGATATTCCTGCCAAGATGCGTAAAACTGAATCTGATCACGAGGACACATCACATACACCCAGACTGAGGAAGTTTCTACAAAATCACCGGTTGGTAACATCTTTAAAGTGTCAAGGTGACAAATATCAAAGAAAGATTGAAGAACTGTTCTAGACCACAAAGACTAAAGATACATAACAACTAAATGCAGCAAATGATTCTGCAGGAGATCTGGATCCTTTAGGTATAGCGGACACCATTGGGACAATTGGCCAATCTTAAATGGGGTCTCCATATCCAATGGTTGTAATGTATGGATGCTAATTTCCCAGTTTTGATGACTGTATTGTGGTTATACATGGGAATGTTCTTGTTTGTAGGAAATACACATTAAAGAATTTGGAGGTGATAGGACATCAGGTAAATCACATGCTCTAAAATGGTTCAGAGGGAAAAAACATTTTTACTACTGTACTTGCAGCTTTTCTGCAAGTTTGTGCATAACAACATTACTTCATTTCTTTCTTCTTAACGGAGTGTGCTGAAGTGGAATATCTGGTTGAAAGTCAGCAAACTGAGGCTTGAAATCCAGCTGGCGGCCAACAGCTCATTGTGTGATTCTGGGAAGGCCAAGATCCTGGGAAAAGCATGGATTTCAAAGTCACAGTAACTATTTTCCAGTCCTTGCTTTACAGGCTGAATGACAACTTTGTATAAGCTTTACAGCAGCTTCTTTCCCCTAAAGCACAGGGGCAACGCTTAGCTACATAAGAGCTGTGTTGTGAAGGCTATGTTACTAATTTCTTCAACAGATGTTTATGAATGCATTGCATGTTCCAGTGACAGTTCTAGATTCTGAGACTACAGTGAGGAAAAAATTCATCCTGCATGGAGCTTATATTCTGATGGGGGTGGAGAGACAAACAAGAAACAATTCTGCAAATATTAATATAATGGAATTTCAGGGAATTATGAGGATTGTGATGAAAAATGAAACAAGAAAGAACTTAAAAGGAGGCGTTAGGGAGGCCAGACCAGAGATGTAGAAGGAAACCTTAGAAAGGAAGAAGAAGAAAATCACTACACAAAACAAAACTAAGAAAATGCAGATCACAAAGGTTAAGATAAAAAACTATAAATACAAAAAGCATAAGAGAATATATGACATAATTGAGACCAAACATATATGTCATAGTATTGAATGTAAATGGCCTACACTTCCTTATTAATGAAAAAGACTATGAAGTTGAATCACAAACTAAAACTCAATGCTTCATCCAAGAGAACCAGATTAAAAAAAAAAAAAGTAATTCTCAGAGGTTTAAAATAAAATGATAGGCCAAGGTAGACCAGCTAAACAAAAACAGAAGAGAGGTGAGAGTTATATCAGACAAGGTTGAAATAAGGGCAAAAAACATTAAAGGAGACAGAGAAGGGCATGTTAAATGATAAAGGGTTCAACAAAATAATGATGATTATTAATATCTATGCATCAAAGATCAACATTCACAACACAGATATTATGGGACACACACACATTATATTAATAGACAAAAGCCCACTCATGGTGAAACAGACCCACTCGAGTATCAATTGTAATTCACCTCTCAAAGCCCATGGTATATCAAATATTTAAGGATAGTAAAGACCTACCACATATAATTAATTAATAAGGTAAAGCCAATTGACACATTTTCAACTTAATACACTTAAAAAAAGGAATATACCATATTAAAAATTGTCCATGTAGTAGTCATAAGAAAAAACTTAGCACAAAGAAACCTCAGTAAGTTCAAAGAGGTGAAAATAGTACTAAATTGATTATGATGTAATGCCATTACATTAGAAAATAATAACAAAAGCAGAAAACAAAACAAAATTTTAAAACTACCACAGGAAGATTCATTTTTTAAAAAACTATCTTTTAAACAACTTTTGGGACAGAAATGAAACATAATTTAAAATTTCAGAAGGCCATAAAAAATTTCAAACATAAAAACATTAAATTCTAGCACATGGAATAGAGTTAAAGCAGTGATCACAAGAAAATTCATAGCCTTAAATAATTACAATAACAATAGGTAATTTTAAATAAACAGATTAAATGCCCAACCCAGAGATGAGGATAAAAAGAAATACAAAAAGCCCAAGTGAAGCAGAAACAAGAAACTAATAAAGACAGAAGCAAAATTATTGAATTAGTAAAGAGAAAGGGGGCAGAATTAATGAATAAAGTAGTTCGTCTGTTTGCCAGCATAACCAAGAAGAAAAGGGAGGAGCAAAATTATACAAAAAAACAAGAATGGGGAGATTGTCTCAGGTAAAGAGTCAGTTGAACATCTATAGAAGATTTTTTGTTTTTTTAAAATGTTAGACAAGCTCTTTCTGAAATTACATAAAAAATAAATAATAAATATGAACAGTGTTAATGGAGTTTCAGTTTTGAAAGATGAAAATTTCTAGAGATCTATTGCACAACAATGTGAATATAGTTAACATTACTAGATTGTACCCTTTAAAATAGATAAGATGGTAAATTTTGGGTTTTCTCAAACAAACAAACAAACAAACAAACAAACAAATAAATAAATAAGAAAGGTGGGAAAAAGGGTGGGGCATTGAGGAAGGATGCTCCATAGTGGTTATTATAATATACTGTACTATAAAGCTATAATTAATACAAGGGTGTACCTGGCTCATGGGTAGACAGATGAATCAATGGAAAAGAGTCCAAAAATTTTCCCTAAACCTATGAAGAAAGTCATATCGCTTATCACTTTTTCTAAAAGGTAGATTAAATGACAATTGGGTATGTTTCTGGAGAAAGAAACAGTGGACCCATGACTTACACCTTATTAAATTCCAGACAAATAAAATATTTAAATGTCAAAACAAACGAGCCCATGAAAGTATTACCCCCCAAAAAAAGGGATAATTTAAAAAAAATATAATCCACATTAGGAAGGTCTTTTTAAGTATGACACAAAAACAGAAGATATTTTTTAAAAGATTGCTCAATTTGAAATAAATATCCCAGTGTGATTCACTCCTGTGAAGAATGACATAATTATAAGAGTATTTATTGCAACAATGTTTATAACAGCAAAAGATTAGAAATAACCTAAGAGTCCATCTAAAGATAAAGAGTAAACAAATAAGGACACATCCCTGGCAATGGCTGGAAAGAACGCGGCTGCTCTACACAGCGTTGAGATGGAGGACTGAGATGAAATGATACCCAAGGCATACCGCTAAAAGAAAAAATTAAAAGTGGCAGAACAGAGTTCACATGCTACCACTGAGGAAAAGAAATGAACAAACTGCATCTGCAGACGTAACCAGGAACAGGGACAGGGGCAGCCTACAGAGAGAGGACTGGGTTAGGAAGGAGACCTACTTTTCATTGTATATCCTTTTGCACCTCTCAAACTCCAAAGTATGTTTGTGCATGGTTTTTCTTTGCAAAATAAATAAACCAAGAAAATAGTGTGTGGGCTTGCAGGCATTACGTTGCAGAGGGAGGAGGGCTTTCCACTCCTGTTCTGAGTCTTTCCCTAGGTTTTGGGGGAAGTACGGATGGTGAGAGTGAGAGAGTCGAGACTTAGAGTCAGATCTAGAATTGCTCTACACTCTGAAACTTCCTTGCTGGTGATCGTCAAATGATCTTTCTAATTTTTGAGTTCTCTCTCTGTAAAATAAGAGTAATTTTATCTATCTCAGGGGGTTGCTCTGAGGACTGTGCACACGAGTTACATTAAACATTCCGTCATAGAGGATTTTCAATAAAGGTGGTTATGGTGACTACTGGTGAAAGTCTGCAAGCTGAGATGTTTCTTGGTTTTACAGCAAATTTTCTATTAACGTGGGTGGGCACAGAGCACGCTCTTTTTATCCAATTCTTATTAGCTCTTGGCTTATCAGGATTGATAACCTGGCACCTGCTACTATACGGAGATTTCAGACTTCTTTCCTTAGCTTTTTTTCAGAACTTGAAAGCTCCACTCATGTCCGCCCTTTTCTCAGAACTTGCAGGCTGTTGTGCTGCACAGACACTTATGCTGCATCTCTCATCTGCTGGATGCCTGTCCTGGCCCAGTGAGCCAGGAGGCACTGGGAGCACACCAGTTTACCACCACCACACTGGAGAGGACTATTAGAACCTTAAATTTCCTGGAGTCTGAATCCAAAGGTGAAAGCCAGGACCCATGCCCCACCCACCCACAGGAACAGACCTCCTGCAGAAAGTCCCCCTCCAAAAAGGTAAGTCCCCCTCCTAAAGAAAGTGGCAGGGAGCTGAGCAGGGTAGGAAGAGCTAGTGCACCCAAGGCAGCATGCCTCCAACTCCAAGTCTAGCACAGACCAGCAGACAGAAGGTGTTTACTGGATGGGTGGGTGGCTGGGTGGACGCATGGGGGACATAAGCGAACACAGTCTTGAACTTCAGGACTATTCTTACGGTTACTGCTGATTTGCTTGGGAACCCTGGTCAGTCCATCAGCCTTTGCTAGCCTCATTTTCCTCACAGATGGAAGGACGACAACATGTTACTCATCTATCTCCTTCATGAGAGGCTAAGAGTGGTAAGTGAGTACTCATAACCGAGCCAGCTGGACTCTCCCCAGCACCCTGGGTTGAACAGGACTGCCCTCTTCCCAAGCATCCCCTGTCTTCCACTGCCTCTTGGTACTTCTGCCACCACTCCCATCAGGCTGCACAAGAGCCACGGACCACAAGAAATTGCTCCCCATACTTGCTCACCCCCAGTGCCAAGCCCTTCTCAGTGGGCCCAGGAAGGCTTGCAAAGCACCTCCTCTAACCTGCCTGCACTTGGTTAGTGCTCCACGGAGCTCGTGGTCTTGGAATGGATGGATCAAGGACAAGGCAAAGATACCCAGGATGGTGTGGGATGTCATGGAGCAAACAGTGGTGACAAAGGCTTCCTGCAGGGAGGATGCATGAGTCTGGAAGGGCCAGGGAGAGAGATTTCAGGTAGAAGGAGCTGGGGGTTGTGGATAAACTTCCTTCCATTTGGCTTATGTTCTGGGCCATACTCCTGTCCTTCGTACTTGAGCACTCTCCAGGGACCCGGCTCCAGGACCAGAACCCCTATTCTGGCTCTTGCCCACAGGAACACCAGCTCAGACACCACTGTGCTGCTTTCTCTGTTGGCGTTGGGCAAAGACAAGGGCAAGGCCTGGGTCTGAGTCAGCACAGGGGCAGGCTTCCTCTCTAACTGGCTACAGCACTATAAAGAATCCAGACTACAGTTAAGTCATCCTCCTTGCCAGCAGGAGCATGGATCAACACAACCACACTGGCCACAGGCACGCGAACCCTCACAAAGCACGCACACTCTGCGCCAGTAATCCTGCCCCAGAAACTGATCCTCAGCAACTGACCAGGGCAGAAGCCAAGAATATCTGCCTTAGTACTACAAATGGAAAAATGAAACCATTAATAACCAATAAGAAGGGATTGTCTAAGTGCATGGAGCCATTTAAACCACATGGGGCAATGACATCTATGGCTGGGGCTCAGATCTGGCCTTGAGCACATGGGAGGAGGATGGCTTCACTCGCTGATTCTTTCCTGCAGCCAAAAAGCACTCACTGAGCACCCACCAGGTGCTGGAGAAGCCGTTCTGCATTCTCATAGTATGCACTCCGTAGTGGGGGACATAGTTAGTGCACAACAAAAATTTAAACAGAAAGGTGCCGTGCCAAGGAATAGGGTAACACACGTGAGGAAACACAGCTCAGCTGTGGAGGGCGTGAGGGCATGAGGGTGGAGGGCAAGGAAGGCTTCCTAGGAGAGCCCGTGTTGAAAGAAAAGGGCTGGATGAGATGTGGGGGCAGCAAGAATTAAGGCCTCGAAGAGAGAGGAGTGGCCCACGGCTTGTGGGGACAGTGTCCACAGCTGGGAGAGCCTGGACCAGGCCCCACAGGGAAGACGGTGGGCACTGCCAGGCAGGAGGGCCCTCTGAGCCACAGCAGAGGATCTGGAGTCCACCCTCAAGGCCCCAGAGCCACACGAGGGTTTAGGCAGGGGAGTGGCACAGTCAGGTTCATGTCTAGGAAGGTCACCCCAAGCTACAGTGAGGACAGTGGACCATAAGGGAGCAGAGCTGCAGGGTGGACAACAGTTGTGGGACAAATTGTGGAAGGTTTTTACCCATGAGTTTCTTCCAGAAAACACACAATGCTTATCTCACTGGGTTAGCAGGAGGAACAGATGAGGTGACACAGAAAGTCACTAATGTGGCTCCTGACACGCAGCTGTAAGCACTCCACAAACACAGTTGTTCTTTGCGGGGGGGGGGGGGGGGGGGGGGGGGGAACGATCACAATTAACAGGCTCCCAAACATTATTTAGAAATGCAGATGTTCAGGGCTAAATAAAGGAATGAGGGGTGAAGGGGCAGGAGAGGGGAGACAAGGTGGCGGAGACGTGCAGGAGGCAGGCCGCCCACCAGCGATGAGAAGGCCGCTGCGTAGCTGCAGCTCTCCGGGTTTTGGTTTCCTCAGCTGTATGAGACAGGTGCTCCCCCCAGGCCTGCCGTGAGGATGCAGGAGGCATCGCCAAGACATTCCCGAGGCAGAGCGGCCTGGCGCTGCAGCCAGAGGAAGGGTCCGTGCACGGGGCTCTCTCCAAGTGGGGAGGTTAGGAGTGCGGGCTTTTTCTTTGTATATAGGCTTTTTGTTTTTACTTTTTTCCCTTCATAAAGAATAGAACTACATTTGTAAAGAAAAACAAGTGAATGAGCCTCTTTGTCGATCTGTGCCCTAGATGCCCAAGGGACACTGAGTCGGCCCTTGGCATCCGACACATACTGCCTCGCCAGCTGGGCTTCTAGCCACTGCTGAACCCTGGGGAAGTGGTCCTCAGGTTGGCCATCCTCTCCGACCTGCCGAAACCACTGAGTTAGCCTGCCTCAGCGAACCCAGGCCCCCCAACCAGCCTCAGAAGTGCTGTCTGACGCTCTGCCAGGAGCAGATGTGTGGAGATATGGGCTGTGCCCGAGAAACCTACAGCCCAGTGATATTGCTAACCTACCTGGGAAGAAGGCAGAAGGTCAGTGGCAAGCTCAGCTGCTGGGGGACCTGGGGTGCTCAAAGCCACCTTTGTGCCGACTGTCCCACCAGCGGCCTGGGTGGGTGCTGGTTTCTTTCCCCCTCTCCCAAGCAGTCTGAAATATGAATGCATTTAGTGACTTGCAGCAACCATTCTGCATGACCTTCATGTTAGAAACAAACAACCCCCTGCCCAAGATGCCCATGTCACACAATTTGATGAAAGGACACATTCTAGGAGTAGGGACATGTCTCCCTGCAGAGCCCTAGACAGCAATGGATACCGCCCATCCTCAGAGTCAGCATATGGGTTCTGGCTGCCTAGCAGCCCCAGGTCTGGTCCTGAATGGAGCTGGTTGAATACAGAAGGTGCCATTTAGATGGAAGAGCAGCATTCAGCCGTGGTGGGCTCCATCGCCTCTTCCAGGTAGTCTGTTCCCAGGGAGGCCTATGAGTTTTGTCAGCGCCTGGGGGTTCTGCACCATGCCCCCAAGCACAGCTCTGGTTCCTTCCCCTCAAGGTGGCAGGGAGTCAGGCTCCAGGTCTGCCTCTCGCCTCTGCTTCAAGGAAAGCCACACAAGCTCCCAGCAGTGCCCACCAAGATACGCGTGCAAATGGTCTGCTGACCAACCTGGGACCCCAACCCTCACCAGCCCAAGAGTGTCTCCAAGGCAGGGCTTCAGTCTGATTTATTTTGGGGCCCCCAGCACCCGCAACAGTGCCTGATGCAGAGTAGTTGGTCAGTAGATACTTACTGAATGAATGAATCAATCAATCCATCAATCAACATATTCCTTGTAGCCTTAGGCAAAATCTCTCTTCTCTGAGTCTATTTCTCAATTTGTAAAAAGGGAGGGGTAGTGATGACATAACAGATGTGTGGGGGCCAGACAAGATACTGTGCAGAGTTTGGACCCTGAGTCTGCCCCCAAATGTGGGGGAGCCACACCCTTTCTGAGGCGAGGCGTGCAGTGTCCCTTGCACAGTTACCAGGTGACCACTCTGCTTCCCAGATCGGCATTATCAGCATGCCTACAAGAGCCTCCTTCACATTATCGCTCAGAACTTGAGCTCATGGGTAGGATTTGCTTGGTGATTATTTGGAGTCTGTGTATTGAAAATGTCCACTCTGTAATGTAGCCAAATCTACTTTGTATTCACCGGAAGTCTATGAAAGACTTCACAGACCAATCATTGATGTATCTAAAGAGATATAAAGCACTAAGAAGAGAAAAGTGTTATCAGTTGGAGAAGGTGGAGGGTAGCACAGCAGTGGGACATTCAAATCTGCGTGGCAAATGCTTAGCCCCATTAGTCACCATGACCGGGTATCTATGGAAACGCCTGGAAGATGGTCCTCAAAATAGACAGTCAGGAAGCATGCTGGGTTTCTGCAGCAGGCACAGAGGGGCCCAGCCCTGCCTTCCCTCTTCCCGCCTGCAGTATCGAACCAGCGCCACCATTCCCAGGACCACTCACAGACTGAGATAAGAGGCATCTCGGCAGCTCCAGCCTGATGGGGGACTCGGTCCTGTCCTGCACTGGCCCAGCTCCTGGCCGCCCTGCCCTGTGTCCTTCTTGCCAATTCGAGGGAGATCCTGGTGGCCCCCACTGCCCATGGTCCGGCTCCAGCACCCACGACACAGGCCGCACTGTGGGCCACACTCGCCTCGATGAGCCTGAGAAACATGCTCTCCATTGGGATCACGGGCCTTTCTTCAAACCGTCACTGAGGATCTGGTATCTCAGCATCTCCATTTTACAAAGAGGAAATCGAGCCTCGGGGAATTTGACCACTAGCCCAAGTCAAGACTCAATGTGGGGACAGAAACCCAGTATGAGACAGAAACCCAAGTCTTAGCACAGACACTATGCCAGTCCTGGCCATGCAATTGCTGTCATCACACAGTAAAAGTTGATGGCTTTGCTCTCTGCCAATATCCCATAAAATATTAATAACTTCTGAGAATCCATGCTGAGGGAATAACCCCAAAACACAGAAAAAGCTCTGGGTACAAACCACTGGATATAACTTCTATAACTGTAAACACTTTGAAACGATCTAAACACTTAAAAATTGAAGAAATATTAAATTATATCCACTTGATGAAATACAGTTCAGCCTTTAACAATACGTGTAAGACATGTTTATAACATGGGAAATGTTTATGTTTTGTCAAGCATAAAAAGGGACACAGATACAAATATAGCACGATCATCTCTATGAACAAAATGAAAACCAAGGAACAGCAAAAAGATTTGGGAATGCACAACAAAGAAATAGACATTGTTTTAGGAATACGAAAAAGGCTAATTTTTCTCTAACTAAATGTTCTGATTTTCTCTTGATTTCTAGTGTGAGAGCATATCACTTTTATGATGTGACCTGGTGGAAAGGTCAGGGTTCTCACGCGAGGGAATCATGTTTGCACCTGGACCGTCCTCCCAGCCGTGCAGGCTGTGCGGCCCACCTTGCTGAGTGCAGTTGCCCTTTGCAGGCAGGATCAGCTAATAAGCACGTGGGCTGATGCGGGCTCCAAGTAATAGCACAAAGTCCTCGCTCCTTGCCCAGCAGGTGATATGTACTTGCAAAATGGTTACTTTAAAATAACAACCTTTTTCTTTTTGAAATGACCACAGGAACCTACTCTGAGTCACAGAAAGTCAGCCAGGCCAGGACAAACATGCAGTTGTGGCTGGGAAGCTTGAGATAGGCCTGCAAGGCAGGAGGGCCCAGCCTGGGGTGGGCTCTGAACTCCCTCAGGCCATGGGGGCTTTTGGGGAGCTGCAGCCTCAGTTGATCCTCTGGGGGGGTGTTGGTAGAATCATTAGGGGAGCCCAAGTCATAGGAGTAGGGGATGAAGCAGCCCAAAGCCCTGGCTGGGGACTAGGAGCAGGTGGACCCAAGACAAAGGATCTACTGCACAGGTGACAAGGGAGGTGGGAGGTAACTGTGCCAGAGCCAGGGATGGAGACCCTGAACCACCATGCATTACCAGTGGGCTGGGGGGCAAGCCCAGGGTGTGTGCTCAGGGGTGAGGAAGACAGATAAAACTCACCTCCTTCTCTCATTGCTGCCACACTGGGCCTGGCCAGCCATGGTTCTCCACCCGGCCCTTCCCAGATAGTCGACTCTGGGTGACTCTGGTTGACTCAACCCGATCAGCCATCCCACCAAGTCCAGCTGAGCATCCCCTCAACCTCAAAGTGATCTCCCTCCTCCCAGGGGCCCCTGCTGGTGGGGCTGGCCTGCTCTGCCACCTCGGGTCTCACCAAGCACCCACCGTGCTATTAGTGTTGTCGCCCTTATTTGAGATACGTTTTTCCTTCTAGGCTAAGAGCTCCTTGAGGGAATGACTAGAGAGAGAGACATAGAAAAAAACCAGACAGACAAAGAAGGCTCAAACTGTGAGCACTAGGTATATGGAAAGGAAGAGAGGTTTATTTGTGTTGCCCTGTTTAATCCTCCCAACAGCTCTGTGAGGTGGTTGTGTCACAACACTTCCCAGGGAGGACCAGAGCTCAGAGCATAAGTAACTGCCCAAGGCACGCAGCCAACCCGACAAAATACGGCAAAGTCAAGACCAGAAGCAGCTCTGTGGGGTTTCAAAGCCACAGTCATTCTATGGGGTCTGTGTCTGGCTTATTTCTCCATATCCCAGGGGCCTGAACTATGAGTCATGGGGCGAGGGTGCTTGTTCTTTCTCTCTCTCTGCATATACACAGATACATAAATACATGATCTGAAAAGATGTTCAAAGAGAATGTTCAGTGAAGAAATGGAAAATCCCCACATGGCTGCCTTGGGGAAGAGATGCCATTCAACTTGGCCGAGACCCCTGCAGGCGATCACTGTGATCTCACAGATCACACCGACTCAGGGTGTGCAGGAGGCCGAGGACCCACAGCTCCCAGGAAAAGTCGAGGCAGCGCGGGGCCTCCTGAGTGGCAGAATGCAGTGAGGAGTGACGCCGCCAAAACCCTGGTGGCCACGGCAAGGCCCCTGCCCTCCCATGGCTCGTAGAACCATCCGTAGTATGGGGTTGCCTAGGACATGATGGCCTCTGGTACACAAGCCAGCTCCCAGGCACTGTGGCTCTCAAAGTCCTCAGGACATACTGGAGTCCTTCAAGGACTTGACCTGGGCCCAGGCCAGCCCTTCCTACCACCCCAACCTCACAGGGGAGGCCTGGGAGTTCTGTGCTCTCAACAGGGGTCAGAAAGTCACCTCAGAAATCCAAGCTCCCATGATGTCCCTATCACGATCAACAGTCACATATTCATTTGACATTCAAGATCCTTAAACATGTTCACATCCTTTGACCTGGTAATTCCATAGCTAAAAAATTGGTCTAGTCAGATAACCAAATAAAAACTTGTATATAGAGATGTGGATTGGAAACAGCCAGATGATAACAGCTAAATAAAGTATGACACCCTGGACAGGAAACTACTTTGCAGCGTTCCTGGAGTCTCTACCATCCCTGAAGACTGGCACTGGGCCGTGCAGGTGGCTGCTGGGGACTAGAACACAAGCCTGGCCCTACTTGTTGGGTCCAGCGAGGCCTCTAAGTCTTTCAGGTCTTAGAATTATGTTTAAAAAGCTATGCCTTTTCTCTAGGATAAAAGTATTAATACTTGCATTATTTGCCAACATACTGGCGTTGCCATGAAATGTGCCCGATGACAACTGACACAAACACTGTCAACTGCCAAACAGAAAGAGAAAACCCCCGTGAGGAAACCAATGGCAATGCTGCGGAAGGAGCCGCCCAACTCTCTCCAAATCCCAGGGGTCTCGGGCATGACAGACCTTCCACAGGCTCACCGCGTGGTGGAGCAGCCGTTGAACCACTGCTTCCCGGGGAACTGATTTCTGTCGACGGATGCCACGCATTAAGACATGTTTCACTTCATTTTTATTAAGCCTCTTTGGGGAACCCAACTTGCTTTAGCTCCAGATGGGTTTTCTGCGCAAATCTTAATAATGTCACAAAAATAGGTCACACTGTCAATCACAGTTTATAAGGTCCGGTCATTCGACGATCACTTACAGAGCCTCTCACACGTGGTGGGCACTCCCTACCCACTCCTGATGCCCTCTGAGCCGCCAAACAACCCAGTGGGTATCACCGGGTCCTACAAACTAGTGCATCTTCTTTTGTCTGATGACAAAGAAGTCAAGCCACATCTTGAAACTGTCCTCAGATTTCCAATACAGAGCATCTCAAACCACAACCCTAAAGGCATTCTGACCTTTCTTTAGTTATGAAGAAAAGAGTTGGCATCCAAACCACTAACCATCTTTCTCTGCCATGCATACAAGACCCCAAAACAACCTTCTCAAACTCTTAAAGACCAAGAGAGAGTAAGAGACAGCAACTCTTGGGCCAACTCTGATTCACTGGTAGCAGGAAAAACATAACCTTATTAATGATGGGCCACACCCCCCAGCCTGCTGCAACTCACAGGCCCTCATCCCTCCCACTTGCCCTGCCCCAGGCTGCCAGGGAGAACAACTGGCTGGACAGCTCCCTGGGCTCCCTCTGAGGGTGGCCCAGCCTTGCACAGATGTCAGGAAGGGGTCCTCCTGCTGCCCAGTCCCTAGGGCATGGTGATGGGGGTGAGTAGCACAAATTCATGGAGGGCCCCACTGCAAGTTTATCACATCAGGGCTCTGATATGTGCCCCCTAGAACTGAGCTGATCTTCCAGGAATAATAAAAATATCTGTATAAAAGACTCGGTAGCTTTTAAAACCTAAGTGATTACAATAAATCTCTGCTCTGCAGCCAGTAGGGATTTATGGTTTGCCAGACACATTTACAAATGTCATTTCATTTTGATTCTGATCCTCTGACCAACACTGAGAGGTTGCTGTGGGAGATGTCCGTGCCATCTTGTGATGGGGAAATGGAGGCTTGGAGGTGTGTCATAGTCTGTCCAGGTGACCCCCCCAGTACATGGCAAAACCAAAACTGAAATCCAGGTCTGTCTGACTTCACCTGCTAGGTAACTGAAAGTGTGCTGTCAAAGGCCCAAAAGTGTCTGAGACACCAGGAGGCAATGAAGCAGGGGCAATGACATCAGTGGAAAGTTATCTCACACCCTGCACGGAGGTCAGAGGCCCAGCGTGTCCTAAGCATGCCTCGTCCCACCACTGGCCAAGCTTACTGTGTAGAAGGAGAGCCCAAGCAGGAGGTTGGAGGGGGTGAGATGGCAGGTAGGAGATTTGGGGGAAATGATGGGGCAGGGACGGCACTGGGCACCTAACCAACGTCATCTCACGTGAGCCCCGCAGTAACTCACATGGCAGGCGTTATTATTCCACTCCATAAATGCAGAAACTCAAGCCCAGAGAGGGTAAGTGAATTGCCAAAGGTCACCAAGCTGAGGCATGACAGGACTAACATCAGAGGCTAGGGCTGCCTGATCCAGAAAGGCCACGGGACAAACCTATATTTCCAAAAGAACTTCCCGAACTTCTATGAAAAAAAAAAAAGGTGCTATGGCTGGAATGTCCCCTTCAAAACTCACATAGGAACTTAATCTCCAATGTGGCAGTGCGGAGAGGTGGGGCCTTTAAGTGGTGATTGGATCTACAGGGCTCTGGCCTCATAAATGGATAAATCCACTCACTGATTAATGGACTAATGGCTTAATGGGGTTATCCTGGGAGGGGGACGGGTGGCTTTATCAGAAGAGGAAGAGAGACCTGAGCTGGCACATGAGCACACTCAGCCCCCCACGTGACACCCTGCGCAGCCTCGGGACCCTGCAGAGAGGCCCCACCAGCAAGAAGTCCTCACCAGATGCAGCCCCTCAACCTGGGGCTTCTCAGCCTCCATAACTATAAGAAATAAATTTCTTTGCTTTATAAATTGCCCAGTTTCAGGTAGTCTGTTATAAACAACAGAAAATGGACTAACACAAAGGGGACAAAGCATAGAAACAGAAGCAGCAGCGGAACACAGCAGGGTCTGTGCCTGGCCCACAGCCTGCCAGCGCCTCAGTGGGGCCTCCACCCACACCGCCCGCGCGGCCCCAGGCTATTCCGCGCTGCGAGGCAGGCCAGTGCCAAACTAACTTCTTATCCTACCTCTAATTGCCCACAGTTGGCCCTAATTTCCCCACTGCTGTAAATTTTTAAAGGATGTTCTTAGTACACCCGGAGGAGAGGGCAAAGTGAGCAGAAAGGACCTTTATTAATGTTAAGTATTAAACCTTTTCTTCAACTGAAATTCCCAAATTGCCCAGCTTCTTCTAGTCCAGCTGGTTTTGAGCAGGGGCTGGGCTCAGGTTCCTCCAGGGCTGGTCAAGGCATAGTGCTTATAATGCAGTGCTCCCAGCTCTGCTTACCTGGGAGCCCTCGGGGCAAGTGCCAACCTCAGTTTCCCTGAAAGAGGTGGTGATAACCTCCACTCAAGGGACTGTGGCAAGGAGTAAATGGCATCTCTTATGCAAAGTGCCTGGGACAGAGGATACTTGACAACCCAAGGTCCCTTCCTCTTCTCTGTCCTGTGTCCTTCCAGTCCCAGAACTCTGCTCTTACTTAGAGGCTACCCAGAACAGCACTAAGAACAGTCCTTGCTCTAGGAAGGGCGACCTCGCCAGCCTGTCCTAGCAGGCGGCTACCTGCTGCCCACTTCTCTACCCCGAGTTACTCTGCTGTTTGCCCTTGAGCCCCACCCCTGTTCTGCCTGTGACCTACTATTTGCTCACTTGCCCCATGAAAGTCCTGCTTATCTGTCAAGTGGAGCCTCTTCAGGCTGTAGATTAAATAGAACTAGTTCCCTGGGGTCTGTCCCAGCCCCGTGGCTAGAATGGTACCGGTGTGTGACCCTCTTCAGCTGCCTGAATCTGGTAGAAGAAGCTGACCGTGCCCACATAATCAGGAGATAGGACACTGCAACCTAGAAAAGTGGGCAGCAGGGAAGCCTCCAGAGGACCAAACTGTGAAAACCTCTCCAGAAACACCAAGCCCTTCCTTCCTTCCACGGAGGTTGGGCGGCCAATGAGGAAAAGAAGATGTCACAGAAAGAGCCCCCACCCCTCCAGTGTAAAATGCACACCATTCACAGCTGCCATGAGGGTGCCCCTACCTGGCTCTCCCAGCTTTCACCTGTGAAGAGCCAGGAGCCAGCAGAGACGAGGCAATCTCTGCAGGGAGGGGGTCTCAAGGCCAAAGGGGATTATGGAATGTGAGGAGAAAGGCTTGTCTTCTCTTCAAGCTGCTGGGTTAGCTTCCATGTGTCTCCAGCATGCAAAAGGGGAAGATCAAGCTTATTAATCAAACAGATCCCGGATCAAAGAGGAGATACTCATTTGCAATGATCTCTTGAGTAAAGAAGGAGAAAGAGGATATATATGTTTGCAGTTGACCCAAAACAGATAATCTGATAAAATAATTTCCAAAGAATAATGAAGACTCTCACTTCAATAGAAATACTGTTTGCTTCTCAGCAAAATATCTTTGAGTACAATTTAGAAAAGCATGGACTAGGATAAAAGTTCCTACCTGCAAAAGGAAGCAGGTGTTCAAATAAATTGTGCTACGTGTTAAATAGTGGTGAGCTCTTTGGGGTTGGATGCCAAGTTGAGTTGAGGAGTTTATAAAACACACACTTTTCCATATAGACAGTATGAACAAAGCCCGGTTCAGCTGAGTAAGCTAAAAACAAGGAAGTAATCACACTCTGTTCTCTTCCACCATCTAAAATCACTCTAAGTTCCAGAAACATTCTCAGAATACACACCTTGCCAGACATGGTCATTTGCCATTTTGGAACTGGAAGTCAAGGCAGAGTTCCAGACCCTCCTACTGCACCTGTGTTCTGACAGGCTGGCGGCACTTACCTGCAGAGCTGAGTGCTGAGCTGACTGCCCGGGTGGATGCATACAGCTGCGTGCAAAGGCGCCAGTGTGGCGTGCTGAGCTCCCCTTTCCCCAGAGTTTCCCGTGATGACTTTCAGCACCCACCAATATCTGCGGAGTCTGACCACAGACTCCTTAAGAACTTGCTTGCACATTGTGAGAAAAGGAGCACATCCACCCAGAATGGGTGGGTGGCCGGCGGCTACTCACCCCACTGCAGAGGAGCCAGCTGCAGGTGCTCCAGGACGAGCTGGTTCAGGAGTCCTTCCACACTCGCTTCGCCGCTGCGTTTCAGAGAGGGGTGAGATTCAGTCAAGGAAAACTCGGCTCTTGCTGAGCCCAAGACAGGAGGGGAAGTTCTAGAAGTCTCTAGACAGAGACCTCCAGATGAGGAAACTTGTACAGCAGATATGTCTCCCCTCTTCCCAAGTGATGTTCTTCTAACCAACTGCAAAGACATCACTGTAAGTGTGTACAAATCAGGGGCACATAAACATACCAAGTACCTCTTCACTCACCTCGAAATCTGTTAAATTAAGTGACTATTATGTAAGAAAGGGAAATCCACTGGGATAATTTTAATCCAACAACTATTCTTGCTGGGGGAAATAAAGAAAAATGAGAGGTTATTTTTACTTAATAAAACATGCAAACTGTGGTTCACTGTTCAACACAACCCATGCATTTCTCAACACGTATCAGTTTCATGCTGGTTTCATGTCTGTCGTGTTATACATCTTGATGTGATTACACATATTATTACAAATGGGCTCACTTAAGCGAGTCCATAATCGAGGAAGTCATAAAGTCTCTCAGCAAGTATCAGTGGATGAAGAAATTAGGTTTAGAAACCCAGAAAATAGAAGTCTCCCGGGTGTTAATATTAAACAACTAATGTGGTTCTCAGAAACAGATCTAAAAACCTCTTTCCTCTTCCTATATAATTTAAAGCCACCGTATTTAAGTTGTAATCAAAAGGGAAAATGTTCGTTTCTGACATTCTCTAGTGATTGGGAAAGTGGGGAAAACTCGCCACTTCCTTCAAGACAGTTAATTCCATTCCACAAACACATCCAGTGCGTCCAACAAGCCAGGCCCAGCAGGTGGAGGCACTGAGGATGCAGGAATGACGGGGCATGAGCCTCCAAGTTGAGAGGCTCATGTTCCGGTGAAGATGGCAACGTAGAAACTGAAAATCATGTGTGCCACACCGAGGGACTGTCCAAATAGAAGAAGTGTAGGCTGGGAGCTGGGGTGAGAGGGCGGAGCAGGAGGGAGCTTCTGCTGGCTCCACAGGGTGCCAGGCTCAGGGGTGCCAAGCACAGTGAGCACATCTCCCCCGTAAAACAGGCCAACCAGGCAACCTTGACGAGCTGTCTGGACAAGGGAGCTGCCCAAGAGAGCCAGGGTAGCCTCACCATGACTGCTACCCACAGGAGTACAGGCTGAGGCTTGGGAACCCCTGCCTACCTGAGTCTCATTTCAGCTATTTTAAACTTCTTTCAATTCTTCCAAAATACCACGTGCTCTCTCTAGACTCCATACCTCTCACATTCAATGAGTTTTACCTAGAAATGCTTTTCCTTGTCCTCCCTCTACTCCTTCCTGACTTTACTCATCCTTTATGTTTTGACTTAGACCTCGCTTCCTCCAGGAAGTCCTCCCTGGCCGTCTGTTTGGAAGGCTTGTGTACATCCCCTGGCAACCTGCGCTGGATGCGACTGTTTTCCTGCAGTCACATTTGGCTTCACCCCCAGCCTGTAAGCTCAATGAGGGCACAGACCTCGTCTGCGGGCCTAAAACAGTGTCTGGTTCACAGCAGTTGCTCAATAATATTGTTTGATAAATAAATAGGCCGGGCGCGGTGGCTCATGCCTGTAATCCTAGCACTCTGGGAGGCCGAGGCGGGTGGATTGCTTGAGGTCAGGAGTTCGAAACCAGCCTGAGCAAGATCGAGACCCCATCTCTACCATAAATAGAAAGAAATTAATTGGCCAACTAATATATATAGAAAAAATTAGCCGGGCATGGTGGCGCATGCCTGTAGTCTCAGCTACTCGGGAGGCTGAGGCAGTAGGATCGCTTGAGCCCAGGAGTTGGAGGTTGCTGTGAGCTAGGCTGACGCCATGGCACTCACTCTAGCCTGGGCAACAGAGACTCTGTCTCAAAAAAAAAAATAAAAAATAAATGAACACTGAATGAGCAGAGGTCCTGGGTAAGGAGAGCAGGGCGGGCCTCCTCATTGCCACAGCCCCTCAGCCCTCAGCACACAGCCCTGAGTCTGTGAGATGGAGGCTGAGTGGTTTCTGCGTGTGCTCAGGGCTTCTTTGTTCAGAGCTTTCTTGCCACCTGCTTCCTCTGTGCTGTTTGCTTCATTCCACACCAGCCTGAACATCCAGCCCATCCCTTCTTCCCTCATTGCTGCTCAGCTGAGAATTCAAGAGCTTGGTAGCTGTCACTGTAGCTCTGGGGTCCTACAGATGCAGCCTAGCCCTGGGGAAGCAGCACCTGGCCCTCATCTGCACTATGCCCTCCCTTCTCCCCATGGGGCTCAGCGCTGAAAGAGCAGGTTCCAGAGACGCAGTCAAGCTTTGAATCTTGGCACCACCTCTGATGAGCTTTGGTTAATTTGCTCTAGATCCCTGGGGCTCAGTTTCATCATCTGTAGGGTGGGCGCATCACAAGGAGTAGATGTAGTGATAATCCTGGCCCACGCAAACATTAAGTAAATGTCACTCACTGTGAGTGTTGTCCCCATTCTCCTACTCTCTCCTGTTCCTCCTCCCTTTCTTAGGAGATACAGAATCTTCTCCTGCTGCCTCAGGAACTTGGCCATCATTTTTGTTGCCTCAAACTCCTTTAGGGATCTTACTCTGCTTACCAACAACTTATCAAAGTGTTTCTTCCAAAGATAATCCTCTCTTAGAATTCTACAAATAAAATTTTCTCTATCTCATTACACACACAGTCTATGTTTGTTGAACTGATATTGTTACTGATAAATACTCTGACAGTGCATTTTTTTTCTTGCAGTGCATTTTCAATGATTTTATTTGGTCCTATGACAATCTAGGGGGTTAGATTCATTCATTCACCTCATTCATTCAATACTTCCAAAAGTAGCTTTCAACATACCTTTAGGGATACTGAGCTAGGACTATGACCCAAACCCCAAGAAAGACAGCCTTGTCGGAAAATGCCGACCTCCAGCAGCCCCACTTCTGGGTTTGTACCCAAAATAATTGAAAGCAGGGACTCTACAGATATCCACACACCCATGTTCACAGCAGCACTATTCACAATGGCCAAAAGGTGGAAGCAACCCAGTGTCCATCCACAGATGAATGGATAAACAAAATGCAGAGTATCAGTAAAATGGAATATTATTCAGCCTTAAAAGGAAGGACATTCTGACACATGCTACAACAAGAATGATCCTAGAGGGCATCATGCTGAGAGAAATAAGCCCGTCACAAAGGGACAAACGTCGTGTGGTTCTACTCACCGGAGCTCCCTAGAGGAGTCAACTCTATGGGGACAGAAAGCAGGACGGTGGGGCCAGGGGCGGGGGCCAGGAGTCAGTGTCTAACAGGGACAAAGTTTCAGGCTGGGACAGTGAGAAACTTCTGGAAATAGATGGCGGTGATGGTTTCACAATAATGTGAAGGTATTTAATACTACTGAACTATACACTTAAACATAGATGTATGTTATATTTTTTTAAAATGCCGGCCTGGGAAGAAAGTCTGTAATTAGGAAAAGGATGCTATGGATGTGGGGAGGAGCGTTAATCAAGTGCAGAGAACTGTGAAATTCCCCAAGGAGGGGCTGTCTGAGCTGAGCCCCCCGGAAGGTGCTCAGAGGTACTGGGGGCGGGGGGGAAGCCAGGACTGCAGCAGAGGCAGGAGCCCTGGGCTTGGACCTAGAGAAGCCCACGGGAGTCAGGAGAGGTAGAGATGAGGGACCCTGGGTGCCTGGTGGTCCTTCCCTCCTGTCTCCCCAAGGCCACCTTTGGAAGCAGCTTTCCCTAATCGAGGCCCTGTCCTATCATAAAATTTCACCAATGGCTCTATTTCCTTCCCCATCAGGCCACATCTCCGCAGAGGTACCCCCTCCTCAGGGTGCAGGTGCACCAGTGATCTAGGCAGCACCCTGCCAGGTTGCATCTCCTGAGATGACAGCGCACCAGGCCCGTTCTGACCAGCAGCAGCGACACGCCTTCGGGGAGGCGGTGCTCTCCCGCTTTCTCATCTCTTTGAAGAAACAAATCCTACTTTCTCTCCCAAGGAGCCAGTGCAGGTGGAAAACAGCAGGTGCCGTGGGCACCTGGGTTATCTGGGACCTCAGGCATGACCTGCTCAGTCCCACGGGCAACTGGGCAGCACCTGGACACTGGGACTGTCCATGCAGAGCCTCCACCACGACTGAGGAGGGTGCCCTTCTCCAGGCCCAGGGGTCAAGCCAGCACCCCAGAGCCACACCCTTGTCAGGAGAAATGCCCAGCCAGATGCATGGCACTTATGCCATGACTGACTGACACTGGCGGGGGCTTGCAGGGGCCACCTCTTGCCTCAAGAGGAGACTACCTATGGTCAAGCCAAGCTGCAGATGTGTGGTGGGGGCAGGCTGGGGCCCCTCCTGGCTGCCCCTCGGGCTCTGCGAATGTGCCAGACTCAGGCTGAGCAGGGCCGGCCCGGCTTAGCAGCAAGGGGGCCGAAGCCCCCATGGGGGTGCGGCTCCAGGCCTGTTTTCTTAGCTGTAAGATGGGGAGGGCAACAGTTTGTCTCCCTTATGGACTGTGAACTCCCAGAAACATTTGTTCTTCTCATAGCCTAACACCTAGCTCAGGGTATTTAGGCCCAAAGTGGGGTTAGAAAAGATCTAATTTTTCTGTGGTTGGCCATCCGGCTCCTAAGGAGGCAGAGTGGTTCAGCCCAGTGGTTAAGTCACCTGCAGATACTAAGGGGCTTCCACTTCCCCACCCCAGCCCACAGGCGATATCACCTGCACAAACAGCCAAGTTCCTGAGTGAGTGGCAACCCACACTCAGTTTCCCAGCAATTTAGTTTTCTGAAGACGAATTGCTTGTTATTAAGAATTTATTGGCTGGGAAGGTCTCTGTCTTTACCGGCAGGGAATTGCACAATGTTTCATTTCCATGGATGATGAGCGTTTTCTTCTTTTGAACCCACAGATTTGAATATTCTAATTTTAACACTCAATGCACCACATTAAATTACTTCTCAAGGTGAAGAATGTGAAAGTAAGGGAATCTCATCAGGAAAGATTAAAGACCTGTTCTGAAGGAGAGGGGGGAGCAGAGCAGAGCACAGCACCTGGCCAGAGGGACCCAGAGACACCGGTCAGGAGAACGAATGGCAAGTGCATGGCTGAGGGGACTTCACCCTGTCCCAACTGCAGTCTTGCTGGGTGGACAGATGGAGCCAGGACGGGATCCAGAGCTGTGCGACCCCAAAGCCTGCACTCACTCACGCACTTACGGACCAACTCGGGCCAGGCCTGGGCTAGCAGACTTTGGGGCAGGCAAACAATTCCGGCCCCATCACAACCCCATGGATCTGCACATGTGTGAAGGTATGCAGACCAACTGCCAAGAGCTGACATTTCTGGGTCCTGCCTGCAGGCAAGGCCTAGTCTAAGCAGCGACACATAGTAAGTGATTTAAATTTCATCATGGCACTACGCGGTAGCATTGCCTAATTTGCAGAGAAGGAAAGGGAGGCATAAAGAGGCGAGGAGGTGGCCAAGGCCACACAGCCATGATGAGTGCCCACCGGGCTCCAGCATCTGTGTTCTCAACCACAGAAAATGAGCAACAGCAGAAGGTCTCAGTGTCAAGGGTCTGTGTGTGAACACGTATGTGCGCACCAGTGTGAACGGGCACACACTCATACAGACAACCACTTCTGTGGCCCCTACTCACCTAACAGGATCCCCCATGTGGCCCTTCCCCCCAGGCAGCACCCAAGGCAAACCACGAGAGCTCAGGGCAGGGCCCTCCCACGGAAAGGCCAGGGACTGAGGGGGAAGCCCCCAAGGTGGTCCTGAGACTCCAGCTGCCTCTCACCGAAAAAGGGAGAGAGGGAGAAACTGCTGCAGACACACCAGTGGGAGTCTGCACCTCTCAGGACCATTTCCCCTCAAAAATCCCAGAGGCAGAGTCCCACTAGCATAAAGGAGAGACAAGGAGAAAAACGTGGAGACAAAGAGGAAGGTAAAGTGCAGGCTAGAGGGCTGCCCCTGGGTGCCCTGTGACGAAAACGTTTCCCTGTCACAGATCCCACACCAGCCACAGCGCAGACACCATCCCCGTCACTAGAGGGGCCGCAGTGATCACTGTGTGCTGTGACACCACCAAGTGTCCTCTCTGAGAATTCTTAGAGTTCCAGGCAACTCATTTTCACTTAGGATAGGTTTCTAGAAGGCCCCACGCTGGCCCTGCACCAGCAAGACCTTCAGTGGGCAGCGTGAGGGGCTGATCCCCTCCTGAGGGCAGAGGCGCAGGGACGAGTCTGCGGTGCTGTGCTGCCAGCCAGTGCCGGCCCCAGTGACCCACAGGTCCCTGTGCACACACTTGCTGGTCCTGAGGGTACTGTCCTTCCTGGGAGGGGTCGATTCTGCCATGTCAGTCTCCCCGAGCCCCCACCTAGCCAGAGCCCCAGCTCAACATCTCTCCACTGTTGTGCACCCCCAGTGTGCCGTCTCAGGGCCCACCCCATGGGAAATGTTGTTCCCAGAAGAGTCTGACAGTACTGGAGCTCAGAGAAGTGTCTGCAGTGGCCAGAAGCAGAGTTGCCACCTCCACTCTCTCCCTGTGCAGCCATTACCGACGGAGCTACTTTGTCTTTCATAAAAAAGACATCAGATCTCCCCTTCCTTAGCTCATGCCTGAACCCCTTCGAGGCGTGCTGTGATTCACTCCCATCAAAGGCAGAGGGGAGGGCAGTGATCCATGCACCTTGCTGGCAAGACAAGCCCAGTCTCGCCAGTTCAATCTGGGTGCTCCGCTGTCATCTCACAGCCCACGTGACTCACAACAAACACATGCATGCTGACAGTGGTGACCCCTTCTCAGTGAAGAAATGCTCCCAGTAGGGAATTCTCGGTCTCAGAGTCATTCAAATGGGCCTCAGAGAGCAGGGAGAGGGAAGGGAAGTGATGCTAGCATAGTCCTGAAAGGTGGTGGGCACCATGGCTAGTGCTCTGCACGCTACCTCAACCAGGGGATTAGATGGCTGACACTCATGCAGGGGAAGAACCAGAAGCCAGAGGCTCCGAGCAGCGACCCACCGGAGCTCCTGTGCACACCCGCATCTCCAGAGAGGGAAAGGACTTGTTCAAGAACACACCTGCCAGACTGGCAAAAGCCCAGAAGTTCAAAGACATCCTTACTAGCAAAGCCATGGGAACACAGGCACACTCACACTTTGCTGTAATATTTTGTGGGTGGAAAGAGGAGAAAGTTCTTCATGAAATGATATGCAAAGTTTTCCAACATATGTAGTACGTGAAAAAAGCAAGATACAAAATAGCATATACCTGTTGTAGTAACAAAAAATTGGGGTAAAAAAATAAGATGGCACTTACTTATAATTTCAGAAAGAAATTCTGAAAGTTTATACAATGAACAAATAAAAGTGGGCACTCTGGGAGGAGGTGGCAGGAATAGGGCAAATTGGAATATCTATTTTTTAAAAAAATTTTGAACCGTATGTACCTATTTAAAAAATACAGAAATTATTCTAGAAAAAATTGAAAATAAAATACCCTTGACAACATTATGAACAAAACTCAGCACTGTGAGTTAGCCACAGACCTGGGACGTGGACGCAGCTGGGCGCAAGTGGGCCTCACCCAGCCAGAAGGGAGTGGATCTGGGGATACAAATCGTTGATACGTTTGGGTTTAAAATGCACATTTTTATATTTCTACTTTCCTTCCTGATTCTCTCCAGGGTTTATTTTCACTTGTATGAAATTAAGACCTTAGCCCATGCCACAGTACTATCTTATTAAAAGACTCATGCCAGATTTTCAAGGCGTAATAGCACCATGGTGCCTGCAGCACAGAAACGTGCCTAACAGACCTGGCCAGGTTGAGGAGCTCTGGAACAATTAGTCAGAGGAGCAAGTTAGCCTGTGAGTAATTACAAAGTTGCCAAATGGCACTGGGGCTTTGGAAGCCATTCTAATAGCATATTTCTGTATTAATTTGCTTTCGGATGTGAGCCATAAAATTATACAGCTGAGCTAATAAAGCTAATTACCTGCACGCACATCCTCCTTCCTTTCAGCCCCATAAGCCACGGGGAGAGCCTTGCACCTGAGCCTGTGCACAGGGACAGTAAAGCTGCTCAACCGGGCAGCCTTGTCACAGCCCTACTGCAACACTACATTAGCGCAGTGACAATGGTACCAATGTGGTAGTGGCTACTGTTTCTTACATACACAGACTCTGGGGGCAGGAGGTCAGGAAGTCACGATGAGGATGCTAGTAATTCCTGTTGTTACAGCTGCCACAGATCACATCTCCAAGGTGCACGTCCTCAGAGAGGCCTTGTGGTGAGTGTTCAACATGGATCGTCTCACTTTTTTCAAATTAAGACTTCAGAACATGGTAGGTGTGAGATAGGCATTGTTATTTCCATTTCAAATATTAAAAATAAAAATAAACTCTGGCCCAGGGAAGGGATAAGAAAGCAAAAGTGCTAGGAAGTGGCTGGGTCCAGGCTTGACCCCAGGCAGGCTGATCACACTCTGGGCCCCACTTTCAGACATGACCAGATACATGGTATCAATTCCTCAGAGGAAGCCTAGAAACCAGGAACCATCACCCCACTTGACAGGCAAGGACCCTGCTGCCCACCTGCCCGGGTCATGCCCAGCCTCCCATCGGCCCAGAGGAAAGCTCTGCTGAGAGCTGTCCGTGGTGCTGAACAAGCCACCTCCCCTGAGGGCTCTTTCTAGTCACTTGGGGACACAGCAATCACATTTCCAAATCGTCAACAGGTTCTTGTCCCTGCAGTTCTGCCCGTCTCTTTGGAGACAGAGATGACGACACTGGCAGCAGGAGGACTGTGAAATCACTGTTGGTGCCAACCCAGGCTGTGCAGAAGTCCTCTAATCCACACCGGCTGAGCCCTGAGAAAACTCAAGTCCCAGCTCATGCTAGCCTGGCTCACATTCCCTTCCCTGGAGCTGCCCACAGGCGGTTTTGAATGCCCTTGCAAGGACACACAAAGTCCTCTCATAGCACCCTCTGAGCTTGCTGCTTTCTGCCTTGGAGACACAGCTGAAATTACACGGAGTCCACTAGACTTTGTTCACACTTCCAGCTGGTCCCAAGCCCTTAGGGACAGTAAGCCATGAGGCCCCGGATCTAGGGCTGTCCCTTGCTTGGTGGAACCTTCCTCTGCCATCCCTTGCTCAAAGCAGTAAGGACAATGAGCAGGTAGCCCCACCTTCCCAACTGCTTGGCTGCTTAGCCTTCCTGTGGGAATGCATTATTTCATAGAACAGCAAAAAACACATTCCAATAAAGAAAGAAGTCAGAGGACAGCTTGTGGGTCTAAGCCCCAGGGGGCATGAGGGATGGTATCTGGTCACCAGCACTCTGTCCAGCATACAGCAGAGGTTCAGTAAATACCTGCTGCTTTTTGCTGGGCACCTATCATGTCTTAGTCACCTAAAGATTTTCACTTAGTCCTCACAACAATTCCAGGTTTAGGAAACCTCCTCAAGGATATTAACTAAAGCTCCCAGGGTAAAACAGCCAGAAAGGGTGCGAGTGAGGATTCAAAGTCTGAATCTTCAACTTCAAGGGAAGTGCTCCATTCCCTGCCCGTAGTCCTTCCATCATGATCAGACCTCTCCCCTCGCACACTGCGTGCACTTGTGTGTGTGTGTGCTCGCACACAAACATGTGTGTGCATTGGCCATGCTGAACTGCTGGTCCTTGTGTCCATGGGCTTTCCCTATGGCCAAGCACTCTCAGCCTTGCCTTTTGGTAAACACTTCCCATCTTCTAGAGCTCAAACATCACGTTATCTGGGGTGTCCACTCTGGTCCACCCCTACCCTGGAAGCCCACCCTTCCTTCTTCCCCGTTGTCACCACCACATCCTGCAGAGCACTCACCCTGCATCTGCCACATGGCACTGCACTTGTGTCCATGTGCCTCCTCCCTTCACTCTGAGTGCTTTGACTCACACCAAAGTGGTCATCAAGTCCTGCTGCGTGTGCTGTGTTAGGTGCTAGGGATAAACAGATCAAAGATGGGATGCTTCCTACTTTTAAGAAGCTCTGTAGCTTCTGTAAGGATTATATCCCACTGGTTAGTCATTCTTCATTATTTATCACATTTAATTAATGAATCAATATTTGTACAGAGCCTTTTAGTTTACAAACATTTTCACTCACACTGTCTCAGTTAATCTATGTATCTTGGGAACCATGAACATTCACTTCTAAATCTTTGAAAAATATAGCCGGATGCAAAGAAAACGCAGGTTAACAAACAAGACTGGTTGAAACCACTGGGCAGCTTTTGAGATCCTGTCTACATATTTATGTGACTAAAGTTTACCATGACTTAGTTTGACATTTTAGAAAAAATGGCCACTCAATCAACTCTGCCCTTGGAGAACATGAGGCCCAGTGGAGCTCTGCGAGGTTCTCCTCTGACCCTGTAGACCTGAGGTGTGTTAGCCTCGTTTCTCAAAGGAGAAATAAGCACTCTGCTCAGAACATCTGGTTATTATCCAAGGTCTACTGAGCAAAAGCTGGGAATTCATTAGGAGAGAAGCTTTAAACTGGCTTTGTGAAGAGGGTGCTCTCAGACGGGGCATGTCTTGCCTTGGGGCATCTCCCGCAACCCACCCCAGAAGATAGGCTGTCTGCACCCAACGTGCCAGCTCTGCAGTGAGTAAGTACAGGTGCAGAGACTTAGCACAGCCCCACTTCAGATCAAATAAATTAGCAAATTGTCATAAATAGAAATTACACTAATGGAAAGACTGCTTTAAATGATTAATGAGCCTCTTTCCTATGACTTTGTTTTCTAATTTGCATCGCCAACTTTCAGAATGCTGATGCTATTGTTGTTCTCATCTCGGTAAGTGCACCAACATCTCGGCTAAGCTCCCTGGTGTCAAAGACCCAACTGGACAGAACACACCATGCAGCAGGATGTGCTGCCAAGGGGAGAGGTCTGTAATTGGCCCATTGCTGTAAGTCTTGCATGGGTGAGAACGTTCCAGAGTCCCACAATGGAAAGCAGGTCAGATGGACTGAGCTCTGCATGGGGAGGTTGGTACCAATCAGCAATGTGACCAAGGAATGCTGCCACCTCTATAGGTCTCCTCTGAAAAGTAGGAATAACTTGGAGACCATGGCAGAACCCAGAGGCTCTTGTGCTATTCCTATATAGAGCTAAGAGTACAATACTGAGGGCAGACAGCTGCGTGTGATGTCCCTTACTAGCTGAGTGACCCTGAGTGAGTGAGTTAATCTCATAGAGCCTCAGTTTTCTCATCTGTGGAGCATGGATAAAAACTACTTCTAACAGTTGTTGTAAAAATCAAGTGAATAAGCCTATGTAAATTGCTCAGAACGGTACCTGGCATCAAGTGAGTGCCAAATGGGTGTTAGCTGCTACTTCAGCTTTGTGAGTTTATGATTCCATTGTATAGAATACAAATATTCACAATAACTGTCACACTAAAAATACACAGAATGTGTACATGCCCAACATGCACTGATCACACAAATGCAATGTGCTTGTTCACATGTGAGCACACACACAGATTTGAAACAGGGCTGTGCGTGCTGGGGACACGCCCCTCCCTGCTCTCATGAGACAGCCAAATCCAAAATCTGTGCTCTCACTGCATCAAACCCTGATTCCTTTCAAAGTAATTTCAAGGTGTACACGGCCACCAGATCTGGAGTTGGGGGAGACAGCCTCTCCCCCTAAACACCCACCCGACCCCCCACGCTTCACCTACCAGAGGCCAAATAGCCAGGGCAACGTGACAGCCTTGATGGCCAGGTGCAACGTTTGTATTTGGCTGGCAAAGCTTCCCTGCTAGGAGAGATTAAAGGCCTCTGAGCCACATTATTACAGACAGCTATAAACACCAAGTTCCCTTAAGGCAGATACAAAATGCAACCCTGCATTTTACTTAAGAAGATCAAGTAATCAGCTGTACTGATGACAGGAACCATTTGTATTAAAATTCATTTAGATAAAACTATGTCTCCAAACATAACTATTACAAAAACATAGTACACCGTGTTTTAAGAGTCTTGTTTAAAGAGATTTGTTTTTTTTCAGATAAGAAGACAGAGCTCCACTGAGAAGCATCTTTGAGGATAAAGGAGAAGCCAATCCAAGAGGCTGGAGGGTGTGCCTAAGCAGCCCGGAGCAAGCAGTATGGCTCCCACCTGCCTTAAAAGGGAGGAGAGGTCAGTTGAAGGCAACTTCTCCTTAGTGAAAGGAAAGCAGTCCTGAAAATTGAGAACAAAGCCCAGGTGAGCTACATTGCAGGTGGGGTGTCTTGATCATGATCACCCACATTGAGGGCACCATGCCTAAAATCCTTACAGGGTGATACTAGTGAAATCCCAAATAAAAAGTGCTGACAAATGTCTCAGCCACTGCCGAGCCTCTTCGGGTTTTATAGGGTGACGTCTGTGAGGCCAAGCACAAACACCACTGCACAGCCTGACACTCGACCTGCCCTTGGGCTCCTCTGCTCCTTCAGGATGCTGACCCCACCCTGCGCTCTGAGGCCACAGTGCCCTGTCCACATCCTTTACTTGCCAAGTCATGTAAGTGTATTTGACCTCTGCCTCCCACTCTGAGTCATAGATTCCTAGGTGTCTAGAGCCCAGTTTGCTGTTGGGCTCCTCAAGTCTCTGTCTCAGTCTCAAAGAAGCCAAACTGGTTAAAAACGCTTCTCTGGACCTAACGTGGGAGGCGGATGGTTATCAGACCACCTGGAAAAGACTGCCCAGATGGCCCAGGTGGTGGTGGAGATCAGCTGAGCTGTACACCCAGCTCTTCCTCCTTAAATCCATCCGGGTTGGATGCTGGTAGGTCACCAGGCCTTATGTCCATCCCTGAAATACTCAAAACAAAGAAAATCAGTGAGATGACCCCCAAGCTTGCTTAGAGCTTATCTCTCCCCTGTTCTAGCCACAGATGGTCTGTGCAGAGCTGCCTCTGGCAAAGAAGTGAGTTTCAATTCAGACTAATATTGCTAGTTGCAAACTCCTTTCATATATTCATCACAGCACTGAGCACAGCACAACTAAGCTGCATCATTGGTATGGAAGCTATTCATTCAACAAATAGTTCTAATACCTTTGTGATGGGGATCATAATCGGTATGGGGCCAGGAAAAGAGAACACATCTTCTCAGGGCAGGGTTTATGACTGAGTTTGTGCACCAGGGTGTCCGTGGGCGCTCAGCACAATCTGTAGCACACAGCAGTCCTCAATAGCTAGCTGTTGAGTGAATGGGATTCCTCCTGACCTCAGATAGCACAATCTGGCAAAGCAGACAAACTTCAGAAAAAAAATTAATTTTCTGTACTTCTTAAAGACCATAATAAACAAGAATGAAGCACGGGGTGTTGCAGGAGCCCATGGGAAAGGTCACTGCAGCCACAGTGAGACGGGAGGGAGGCCTACAGCAGGGAGGACTCCTGAGAAGTGGATGAGCAAGGCCCATCATACAGGCAGAGTGAGGAGCCCAGCCGAGCTCAGGTGGCAGAGCAGTGTGAGGTCTCCAGCAGGAAATGGGCTGGGGGAGCTCACATTTGCTGATACTTTCCAAGGAGCTATGACTGCACCTTGTGGATGTGACCTCGGTTGATGTAGTCAAAGGGAAAATAATACAAATTTTGAGACTCTGGCTATCCTGCTAGCTGTGCAATTCTCAGGTGAGTTATTGAACTACAAATTTGCCTATTTTGTAAAAGTGTAGGTACTACCTGTTTTGCAGGTTTGGGGTAAGTAAAATGCTAGGATACTGATTGGCACCTGGAAGGTGATCAAAAGGACAGAAGGACTCTTAGAACTAACCCTAATAGCATCACCCACTAGCAGGTTTCCTCACGTTAGCTGGACAGAGAAGGACACAGGCACTTTAGGTCACACGGTCTCTGTGTCTGGATGCTGGAAGCAGCAGGGCCAGCCTTCTGACCCCAGGGCTCTGGACCCCAAAAATGCAGCATCTTTAGTCCTAAACCAAAGTCAAATATAGAAGATTTCTGGATCATGTGCTAAAGGCTATTATCTGCTATTAACAGAGTTCACAAAGAGTTGGCTATATTAAGGTTTTCCAAGTTCAGTAAAAATTGTCCAATATTGGTAGCTAGAGGGTAAGAAGAAGGTTAAAAGGAGAGAATACACTGAGGAGCTGAAAGTAAGGGTATGTTTTATCCAAAAAGCATCAATGTATATCAAATAAGCCCAGCTCTCTGGGGCCAGCTGCTGCCTGTGCCAGGCAGAGACACCTCCGCCCCCAGGGAAACTGCACAGACGTTACCAACAAGCATGTTCTCATCAAGAAAGTGAGCTCTGGGTGAAAAATTCCCTTTAAAAATCACCATGCTAATGTGGGTGATCAAGACTTCTCAATGTAGGAGAAAGAGCTTAACAGACGGAGCACGAGGAGTCATTTGTGAGGACTCTGATCCTGGGGCAGAATAAGAATGAAGCCAGGACATGTGCGCTCAACAGCGAGATGCGGCAGAGAGGATGCAGGCCCACGGGCACACAGGGGCAGGGCAAGCCTGGGCCTGCACACATGGGCTGTGCACATGCTTCTCACCAGCACCTGGGAGGTGGCCGCCATCACTGTCCCTGCTTCACGGTAAGAACAGAGAAGCAAAGCGAGAAGAAGGCCACGACCAAAGTCACACAGGGAGGGGACTGGTGGGGGAATGGCAGGAACCTGCCTACATCCGACTGCCCAGTCTGGGCTCCTAGTGGCTGGGTGCGCTGCCCAGCCCCTCATGGGAAATGTGACCGCAGACTTTGTGGGGTCTAGTGAGGACAACACTCTGAGTAGTTAACACACAGTAGCCAAACGAGAAGTCATAATGATAATAAAAATGATTAAGAGGATTTAAGAACAGAGGTTTCTTTAAAAAAGTGGTATCTAAAACATTAGCTCATCTGGTTAGGCCCAGTGCCAAGGAGTGTAAATTCTACCCCAGAATTAGTGAATTCCAGAGTTGAAAACACCATTAAGGTCCCCAGAGCTCACCACCACTTGGGGGGCTAACTGCCCTGGGCCACCCACTCCACATGAAGTCACCCTGTCCCTTGCAGGGATGGAGCCCTCATGGCCACTCCCAGCAGCCTGTGGATGCACAGCCCGGGGACCACCACACCTGCTGCCAGGAGGCTCGGGGTGCGCTTGGCCTACCCCCAGGGATGCGGTCCTAAGCGTCCCCACTGTAAGCTCTCCGGTCCCATGCCCTGAGTGATAAACCCTGCTGCCTCTGTCACAGAGCAGGCATGAGGCTCAGGGGAGAGAGGCCTGACCCAGCGAGGAGCTGGTCAGCACAGCTGGGGATCCTCAGAGGCCACAACAGCCACCTAGGCTTGCTGGGAGGCCACACTCTTAGGAAGAGGGCCCTGGAAGTGCTCACTCAGACTGGGGGGGCACAGGAATGGGGGCTACTGAGTTTAGCCCTTTGTCTTCACCAGAAGAAAGAGAGTAGGGGGAGGGAGGACAGAAGCTCAGAGGCTCAACCCCAAAGTGCCTGAACTCTGCAGGCACTTGGTGATGAGTGTCCCCTGCAGTGAATTACAGGGACACGTGCCCATCTTTCACTTCTCTCCCAGGCCAACCCCTGTTCAGTCCCTCGTGATCCCTAGCCTAGAACTGCTCACACAGTGGCTCCTCACCTGACCAACTACCCCAGGAGCTCTGGCTTCTTTGTAATCCACTTGTCATGCTGTGGCCAGAGTAGCTTTCTAAGATACCCATCTAACCCAACACTGCCTTCTGAGTCCCCACTGCCCTGAAGAGAAAGACTCAACACACCAGCACAGCACAAGGGGCTCCTACAGACCCCGCTGCCCTCTCCTATCTCACACTGCCACCAGACACACGGAATGTCTCAGGTCTTTGCTGCCTTCTGGGCTCTGTATCATGCTCAGAAACACTGCTCACCCCTGCTGGCCCTTAACTTGTGGAAGCTCCTGTCTCGGCCCTTCCACGCTGCACTGCAAGTGCCCATCCCTCCAGAGCCCAGCACAAAAGAACAACCAAATCTGCATGACACACATCATTCATGTGAGAGCAGCACCAGAGCTCGAGGTGGCCCAGCAGCTTATCTTGCTATTGCGGATACTACGCACACATGTGCACATGTATCTATCATAAGAGCCCCGATTTCCTTTAAAACACATATCCTCAGCCTTATGAGCTACATATGGGCAACAGCTATAACTATGAATGGGTGTCAAATTAAGCTCAAATTTTTGTATAAAGTCTAAATATTTAGAACATATTATTAAAATGCATAATGAAATTATTAGCCAATTCAATCTTTGGTCTTTCCATCTGTTTGAATTCAGGTTTACAATAGCAAAAGTCTGTGATTCAACCCATGCCAGATGTCATTACCAGATGAGAGAGAGACAGAGAGAAAGTATGTGTGCGTGAGAGAGACACAGATAGACAGACAGACAAAGGATGCCCCTAATGATAACTCTCTTTAACTAAATTTTCCTGTAGGAACAATCTCTCATAAACTTCTAATCAGTAAATTATTGGGACAGATGTGCCAATTGGCAAACGGTAAGCATCCAATAAATATTTGTTGCATGAATTATTAAGCAAATACAGAAAACAGGAAAGTCAAACGCAAAGACATTTTCTGTACTGTTAGTTTTCAAAGGACATAGGGGTTCTGTTGGTCACTGCAATGCCATTAGAAAGCAGCATACACAGGGAAAGGCACACAGACTTGGAGGCAAGCTCACAGGGTTCAGGTGCCAGCTCCTCTACTCTCTACCTGTGAACTCGAGTCACAATTTCCATCTGCAAGACAGGACAATGAAACTGCCCTGGAGCTGAGTTGGTGAAATGGGCGATATCCTAGGAGAGTGCCTGGGAAGTGGCTGCTAGCAGGATACACCTACGCACCCAGCACTAAAGAAGCCTGAGGAGGGACAGGGCCCAATCCCGGTGGAGCATGGGGATGCAGGGATCGCAATCCCAACCATCCTGGGCTTCCTGCTTTTATGCAAGCTCAGAGTGAGATCATTCAACAAGAATGAATGCCTTCCTACTAGGGACCCCAAGCACCCACTGGGTGCTACTGAGGTTGAGTTGAGGCTGAATCAGACCCATTCAGCCCTGCCTTGCTCTGCAAGGGGCTCCCCTATAAAGCTAAAGCTCTGAGACCCTGGGTGAGGGGCATCTCCTGCCTCACATGAAGGCTTCCACCGCAGGACGTTATGAGCCTCTCCAACCCTGGGCCTATCAGAGAGACCCAAGCTATGGCCCGGCTCCAGCATCACAACACAGATACCAGGGGCGAGAGCTAAGGGCCCTGTGCTCCCCCAGCCTGACAGTCTGGGTGCTGTTTGCGTGGCCTGGGACTTGGGTGAGTGTTTTGCTGGCAAACCTGCCTGGTCGGTCCCTGGCTCCGACCCTTACTGGCTGGCCCTCACTAAGATTCCGTTTCCTCTACAGGAAGGACAGTGCTGATCTGAGAGACATGGAAGCATCATGTGAGATGTGCCAGGCACGTGCCAGCACGCAGTGGGAAGGGCGTCTGCCTGGCGCCCTTGCTCATCACTCTGCTCCTTCCATCAGCAAGGACTGACTGACCCTGGCTGTAGAGGGGTCCCCGGGACCATGAGAGGACACCTCCCATCATCCCTACCTTTTTACTTCTCTCTCCACCAAAGTCGACACCTATAACTCCTCAACAGGCTGCTGAGGGACTCCTCTGCCAGTCCCAAGTGCTCTATTTTTAGTGTCCATAAAAAAAACCTTCTATCTACATGTAAAGTTCTTATTTTGTCACAAATTCCTGGGTCTACCAGGCCCACATTCACTTTGTCTTGAACGAAGGAACCTGCCTCAGGTGTAGGAACCTATGCCATGTGTAGATGGGGGATGTTTTCAGAATCCAAGAGGCTATCTGGAACAATCTGAAACCATACCACACAATTTGACCATCCCCCTAGCCACTGAATCCATGCATAGCTAAGATAATTAACAGACATGCACACCAGTGTGGCCTCTTCATGGAGACGGTCTCTGAGTGAGCCCTGCTCGCATGCCTTAGCACCTTTGGGGCCTTTCCCACTCCCGTGCCTTTGATAAACTCCTATCCACCCCTAACAGCCATGCAAATACCACCCACTCTGTGGAGCCTTCCTTGATTGCCCCCACCCAGCAACTTTTTAATCTGAACCTACAGCACTGGGCCCCAGGCGCTGTCCTTGCTCCCCTGCAGTGCACTTAACTCCCAGATGACACACCCACTTCCCCCACTAGTCTAGGCCACTGCACTGAGAGCTTGTCTTTGCATCTCAGCCTCTTAAGTGCCTCACAAAGTAGGTGCTTGACCCAAAAGTAGGTGCTCTGTGAAGACCGCTGAACACACAAATAGGTGAAGCAGGGGTTTCTCCAGAGTGTTCGCTCAGTTGGTTGAGTGCCTACTGTAAGCCAGGCACATGTGAGGTTAAGCGTAGGCTCAATTATTTTATGAAACACTCTCTTACGGCCCTGTCCTGAAAACTCTCTCAGTCTCCAAAATGGCATCTTCATGCCTCGGTAAGCTGTACAATCCGATTCCAGTTTCTCAGACAATTGCACCCGTGTTTTCAGCTGTCAGTCTGTGAACTCCTCAAGCCTGGCCCTGATAGGTGGCCATTAGAACCTGTCACTAACACAAATATCAACATTGGCAAGAAACATGTGACCCCGAGACAAGAGCACCACCAGCTCCACGAAGACCTTTCTTCACACCCAATCAATACTTCATTAAGTGGGGCCTTTGAAGCGTGAAGAGGTTAAGAAAAGGCCAACTCTTTGGTCCATATCTCCTTGCCATGGAATTTCTGAGCTATCTGTGGTTAAAATTCAATAGCTAAACACCTCTTGGGTCCTTCTCAGCAGCCAGAAGCCCTGGGCAGGGGTCTACCGAGGTCCAAGGTGGGCGCTGTGGAAAGGATATGATCCCCCAGTGGATGTCCAGTTTGCTGCTGATCTCCAGGCCTCGTGCCTCCTGCCTCTCTTCTTCCAGCTGCTTTGGATTTGCAAATTGCCCCTTCTCCCCAGGGGATTCTGGGAAACTCTCAACGTTGAACTTGTCCACTTGAATCGCCATTCTAAGAGAAGGGAAAAAGACACAGCAGAGAATTGATCAGTAGGGCAATTTCTCCTGCTTGCTGTTGGGGAATCAGCACATGCCAGCGTGAGACAGCATAATGAATCATTATCGTTAGTAACGCATAACAGATTCATTCCAGGAAAATGAAATAATAGACTCCCAAGGTGGCCCTGACTTCAGAGCTGGTTCAACACACAATTTGGAACTGAAGACACAGTCAGAGATTCAAGCCTCTGAGAAGACAGGTGGTACCTCAGATGAAAATTTCAATTCTGTAACAGGGGAAGGCAGACAGTGGGCCAGATCGGGATTTAAACCCTAAGGTACAATCACCCTGGAGACCCCAAAAGCCCACTGAGCACTCCCTGCTCATGCTCTGAGCTCTGCCTGCCACCTCCCCACGCGCACATCCCTCTCCAGCCATGTGGACTCGCTCACCACCAACTGCCAGCCCCTGTGAGGCCACACCCAGCTTCCTGTGTGCCCAGCCTGCTTGTCCCTGGAGCTGCTGCCCATCCCCCCTGCAGGCCTCTGCTCAAGATCACGTCCTCCACGAAGCCTCCCCACCCGTTGCATTGCTTATTTGGCCCTTTTGACCTCTGACAGTTTCTGGAATATACCAGACTCTCCCTGCCTCATCCTTTGCACTCTCTGCCCCCTATGCCTGGAATGTTCTTCTCCAGGCCCTTGGCACAGCTAGATCCTTTCCACTCTTGAGGTGGCAGCTTAAGAAAGGCCTCCCCAGGCTCCTGGGCTATGGCAGCATTCTCTCTCACCCCTCGCCTCATTCTCTCCTGCAGCATCCAACTTACCTCTGTCAGAGCGTTTATCATGAGCTTAAAGATTTATCTTTGCATTTGTTAATTGTCTACCAATTCTACTGGAATTTAACTCCCTGAGGGCAGAGATTCTCCTGGTCTTGTTTACCAGTTTTCCCTGGGCCTAGAAGAATGCCTGGTATGCTGCAGTGATTCAGTAAATAATGAGGTGAATAAATGAATGAGTGAATTAAGAGCCTTCCCTGATACCACAAACCAATGTGTACCTCTGCGTCCTCACTGCTCACCAGCTATGCACTACACCCATGTCCGGCTGTGTCTCCAGGTCCAAGCACAGCACCTGGTCTGTAGAAGGCATGCAGCCCACGTGTCTGAAAGCTCTAATGAACTTTGTAGCCTGTCTCCACTCCAGACCATGACACTCCATAGGCAGGGGCTGTGTCTTACTGATGTTTGAAACCCCACCTCTTAGCACAAAATCAGGCAAATAGTAAGTACTCAGTAAAGGTGCATTACATGCATGAAATGAAGGGAGGAAGAGGGGTTTTTTCACGTTAGGCCCCCTAAATTCTGGCTCCAGCTGAAAGAAGACTGAGAATTCATCAACCAATAGATGGAAGTAGTCATCTTGGATTATCTCAGAGACTGTGCTATGGCCAGAATTATTCAGCAAAACCAGGTTTAATTGGCCTTTGTGGCTATTCCCTTTAACAAACAAGAAACAGGAGGAACTGCTGTTAAAGGGGTGAAAATACAACATTAAATGCAAAGAAGAGATCTTGGTAGTCACGACAGCTTTCGAAAGAAGCACTATAGTGCCAGTAAATCCACAGCTCTTGGCCCAAGGCACTATGTGTCCAGCTGAGCTATGCGGGAGCGAGAGTTACTTCTGGGTGAACACAGAGGACCGTGCTTTTGCAGCACAAATCCTTGATTAAAAATCACATTTGCTGTTCTCCTCTGATGATTTAAGTAGATAGCTTATTGTAAAAAGTTGGAAACTAGAAAAAAGCACGAAAGAAAATAAAAGCACTCAAATCATACACTCCAATGTTAATCTCTTAATTATATAGTCTTTTCCCTAAGCATGTGTATTTGAACATAGTTTAAATCGTTACATATGTATAAATCAGTATGTACCATTTTTATAAGCACACATAATTTGAAGTCATGTTTTATTCTCTTAATACACTGTGAACACTTTTCACATCATTAAAAATTAATTTCAACATATTCTACCATATGGATGTATCATAATCTACAAAACAATTCCCCTATTTTTTAGACTCTCAGATCTTTCCCATTAAAAAAAATATTACTACTATAAAAAAAGTCGTGACAAACATCTTCGTGCTGAATGCTCTGTCTGTGCTCATGACTGACTCCTTGGTTCTATTTCTAGAGGAGGACTCACTGACTTGAGGGCGTGGAACGTAAGGCTCAGAGGCAGAGTACCAGGTTCCCGCTCAGGTTTCCGCAGAGGCACGTTCCGCAAGTGGCGCAGCAGGCGCCCCTCTCTCTGCACCCTTGCCAATATTGGCGAAGATCGATTTTTAATCTTTGCTTGTAATAGGCAAAATGCCACCGCATTGACATTTTAATTTGCAGGTCCAAATTATCCTTGAGATTGAACGTTTTTCAGATGCTTATTAACCATGTATCTCTCTGCCTCTGCAAGTGATCTACATGTATGGCAAGAGAGCCTCTTGTTTTCCATCCAGCAAAAGCTCTTCTTATCCCCCCACCTCAAAGGTAGATTGAAGCAAACTAGAGTGCTCTTCAAATAAAAAAGTCAGAATATTTCCTAAGTGTCACTAAAAATGCCAATTTAAGTTCATTGCCTGATAACCCAAAAGGAACTGATAATTTTGACTTTTCAATTGGGTTTGGAAACAGTCCCCAGCCCCAGACTCTCTTCCTGCTGGACACAGAAGGGAGAGAAAAGCCTGGCAGGCAGCAACCTCAGGGTCAGAACACACACCGGCTACCGCAGCCGCAGCCACTGGAATTTCATCTGTTTGATTATCTGGGGGTATCTTTCAAACAATCTCAGGTCGAATAAACATCATATCACATTACCCACCTCCAATTGTGGCCAACTGTGCCCGTAAAATCGAAAAGGGTAAAAAAATAAAATGTAAGGAACACTTATTATGTGCCAAGCCCTATGCTAGGTGTTTCGTATATATTCATCTTATTTAATTTACAGCCAGCCCAGGAAAGGCCGTGATTTGCTTCATGTTGCAGACGACAGGATGGAGCTCTGGACGCATAGGCCATCTGTCCAACGTCACAGAGCTAGCAAGCCTCACACAAAGTCTGTCTCTCAGACTCAGTCATCTCTGTTTGTTTGGGGCTTTATTTGGTTCTCCTTTGCTTAGCCAGACAGAGTACCTCAAAGGAGACCATTTCTTTCTCAAGCCATTTGCAGAGCTGCACAGGACACAGACCCACAACTGCAGAGCCTGCTGCCCAGGTCAACAGCCAACAACTTCCCAATGTACAACCACCCCTGCCCCAGAACCCCTGGGATGGCCATGCTGGTAAGTATCCCCTATCTACAGTAACAAAACTGAGGTACCAAGAAACTGAGTGACTTGACTAGGGTCACCTAGCGTAACATCCTGTCACCAGGATTCCAACTCAGATCCATCTGATTCCAAGAGCCAAGGATTATAACCTAAACCATGGCAGAGCACTGCCCAGCACCTGCATCCCTCTATCCACACGGTCCCAGGCATAGCCCTAAACCCACCCCTTCTCCTTGCTCCTCCAGACCAGGAAGTGATGGCAGCTTGTGACTGTTAACCTGGAACACTGCAAGGGGTTTTCCTAAAGAGGAGTCTCCACACCTGAGCTCACTACCTCCCTGGAGACACTGCTGTATTATGTCAGAAGGCTTCAAGAGCCAGCATTATGCAAGGAGAGACCCATTGGCCTGGGGGCCCTAGTTGTAACCTGGCTCTAAATCCAACCACAGAACTGGTGGGACTTTTAATGAGAGCTGAAGCCATCATGTTCTGAGGCTTGTCACTTTGGTGGATATCAGAGCTCTGTGGTGGTGGCAGGCAGCTAGAGAGATGTGCACGGAGAGTCAGCCACAAACAGGCTGCCTGCTGGAGAGCACACCAAGCTCAGGCGAACCGACCTGGTGGTATGGGGACACCCCGGTGGAATGGTAGAGGAGAAATGCAGAGCTGCTGAGGCGAGGGAGGGAGACACCATCTACTGTCATCGTCTCCAAAGAGGAAGGAGTCAAGGACAGAGCCCAGGCTTTGGTGCTGACCATCTGGGCAGGATTCCTAGCTCTGGCCTGACTGGAAGGTGATCTTGGGGCAAGGCCCTCCATTGCCCTGAGTATCTCTGTGGAATGCGGCTGGCACTACCTACATCTGGGGGACGGCTGGGAGGATTCCAATGTTCTTACTCAGTGTCAGCAGTGGGGTCTACCATGACCATCTGGATGGGCTTCGTGATTAGCTCAGCACCTTGGACAGCCTGATAGCTACCTTTTCAACTAGCCAGCCACTCTTCATAATGATGATGAAGCAATAAAACCTTGGTCCCAAATTAATGCCACAATCCTCACCACTTGCCCCACGCAGCCTCTCAGAGGCCACCTGCCTGCCAATGCTGACCTTAACCTGGGGCACACGTACCTCCTCACTCTGGGTTTAAGTCTGAACATGTAGGTGAGATCTTTTACTGCGGTGGGGCAAAATAAATCAGAGAATATTTGTGCAACCCCCATTAGAAAGTGTCCAAAGAGTAATTCAGAAATGTGGCTGATGCTTCTGGCAAATCACAGCAAAATGGCTGGAAACCCTTATCTTTGGAAATGACACAAGAAAGGGGAGCAAGCAAGCATGCACATGGCCCTCAGCAAAGGCGCCTGCTTCCTTTGTGCTGCAGGTGTTGGAGGGAGCGGTTGTTCGGGTGGGTTCCCGAGAGGCAGCAGATGGGGCCTCTGCCCAGAAGTCTGCCCATCATGCTAATAGCTCCTTTGGGCAATGCCTCTTTGCCAGAGTGGTTTTTGCTGTTATTGTTGTTTCGATTTTTAATAAAGTAAGGGCATTATGCCAAGGATAAGGTGTATTACCCACTGATAGCATCTGGCCAAGGACAAGAATCTAGTCCCCGGCTCCCTATCTAGCACACTCTCAGGAATGGGAGGACTTTGCAAGGAACATCAGGATGGAGGTATCTTCCCAGTGAATGGGCAGAGTGGACGGGAGGCCAGCCCTTGCCACAGCCATCTGCTGACCCAGGGAGCAATACCAGAGCTGGGCTGGGTGCCCTGAGGGAAGGCTTTCCTGGTCATCTGAGTCTCTTCCACATGCCCTTAGCTTCTCTGAATCCTGGGCCACTGGTCACCGTGTTTGAGCTTGTGTTTGACCTCACTGGCACTTTGACATGATCCCTGGGGTCAGCGTAAGGTATAGACTGGAACCCCAGGTGGAGGAAAGGACCCGGCGCACACAAATCTTCCAAGACAGGACTTCTGTGAATCTTATAAAACACGCCACCAAATTTCAGCTCTTCCATGAGGCTCATCCAATTATATGACTCCCCTCAGAACATTTCCCTCCTGGAGTGGCTATACTATCTCACAATTTTAAAGTTCCTCATGGTATGCAAAACATTGAAGATTAGTATTTTCATCTGACTGGGGCTAATAAATATTGTGCAGACTAAATAAGATGGTGGATATAAAATGGTCAGCACAGTGCCTGGTACACAAATCACACTCTACGAATAGTGGCTGCTGTCATGATCACAAATCCCATGTCACAGAGGAAGGGACTGAGGTGCTAAGGAGTTCAGGAAACAATCTTAGGTTGAAGAAAAAGAGCAAGGCCATGAAAGAGCTTAACTTTGAACATCAAATTCAGTCCTGATGTCCAATCCATGACTCTTAGTGCTACAATACCCTGCCTCCCAGCCCAGGACTATCTCTACCACTACTTGATTCTCTACATCTTTCATGAGTGGGAGTTAAATAAAATTAATACTGTTATTGAATGCCAATTTTCATGTTTAATTTTATGGCCAAATGTGACAATAATAGTCAAGAGTTGGAACTAAAAAAAGGTGCTGTGATTTTTGAAGTCTATAAAAAAGCGGTGGTTTTTAAAATACCATATCATATGATTCAGTCTCTGAACAGCTGATAACCTCACCAGGGAAGTCATAATGATGACATTTAAATACAAATCAAGGAGTCGGATTTAAAAGGACTATCCACATATAATTAAATTGAACTTTCATTGGGAGATAATTGTTAGTTATAAGACTGGTATTCTAAATTTATGTGGTGCATCACACGGGAATCTATTTGACTATGCAGAACACCAGCCTATGCTCTGTTTTACAATGAGGTACGGCACCCAGTGAGAGGGCAGGAGCCACCTTGCAGAGTCATCTGTCCTGAATGAGAAGGGACTTTAAGCAGACAAAGAATGAACACTGACATCTGGCTCATGCCCAAAGAGAAGATCATTTTCTCTTTAAGCCCCATAGATCAATTATGGTAAAAAGAGAAACCCTTCCTCATTATTATTGTTAATTGAAGGGAGAAGATAAGCTGTATTCTAAAACTCAAAGCTCTACGTGCTCCAGCCAAAGCATCATCTGGGATTACACCAAGACCAAAGCAAGGGCAGCCACCACATTCTGAGCCCACTGTGGGACCCTCACCCTGGCACCAAGTGGCGTGCTTTATCATCCCCATCTCCATTCTCACAGCAGCCCTGGGAGGGAGTATACCCACCTGCTGCAGAAAGCAAGGTCGCTTGCCCAAGGCCACAGAGATGGCAAACAGAAGACAGAGATTTCAAAACCATGCTTGCAAGAGCCTGGAGCTTGTAGCAAGCGATGTTCAGAGGGGTCCAGAGAGCCCGTACCTGTCACCTGAACTGGGGCACAGACTCAACAGGGTGCTTAAAAATCACACTGCTCGCATGCTAACAAGCAGTGCAGCCCTGCCACGGCCACTTGTGTCCCAGGCAGCCACGGGACAGAGCACTCCATCAGGATCAGCGCGCCGCATAAACGAGCTTTGGCCCGGGGCCAGGCAGCCTGTGCTCCTGTTCTTCGCTCCAAGCACGGGCTGGAAAATCACTCAGTGGGAGAGACTGAGGAGATTCAAGTGTCAGCTAGATCCTCAGTCTCTTTCATCAAAGTCTATGATTCTGAGGATTTAGTTTTTTGGAACTTCGAGATCCTCACTGTGAACCGGAGGTTGTTGGGGCCCATCTTTTTCTTCAGCTGGGTTTTGGGAGTTGCGAGAAGGCCAAGAGCGGGGACTACTGTGGCTATCGGGCGGCAGCAGCCTATTGCTGCGGGGACGGCTTCTTAAAAGAGATATGTGGCACGAACATCCTGGTTCCCAAATCTTTGTTGGTCCAGCTGGTCCCGCGGGAGTGAGACCAGGGAAGAGACACCCATCCTGTACTTAGAAAGCCTCTGAATATGTGTGATCTCATTTTAGGCTTACAGAGGTCCTGTATTGCTACCCTCATTTTACAGAGGGGTGAACTGAGCCCATAAGAGTGAAAACAAGCCACGATCACTGGAGTGCTTATAGTAAGATAGCCAGACTCTGAGCCAGTTCTCCTCCCATCCACAGAGTGCCCGAGCTCAGGGGACCCCTCGGCTTAGAATGAGCCTTCACTAGGCTGGCCTTTCCTGGCTCTCCCTTCATGGAGCTAATCCCACTCCCAGATGCCACCTTCCCCGAGCAGCCTCCCTGCCTACCCACCCCTGCTTCCCAAGCCCGTGGGGGCACCCTGCACCTAACTCCATACTGCCCCTCATGTTCACACGTTCATTTTGTAATTACTGTGTCTGGGCTGGTCTCCTTCCTGAGGCCAGGCACCAGGTCTCAGTGGCTTTTTGTATCTCCACAGCACAGTGTTTGCAACATACAACTGCTAGGTAAGACAAAGTATATTAATAAGTGATGCTGCCACATGGAGCCTCAGGAATATTCCCTTAAATGCTGATAATCGCTCACATGAAATGTGTTAAGTATTTATTCCATATTAGAGGAAAAATATGAAGTGACACTTTTGATGTCCAGAGACTGAGATATTCTGGAGAAGCCAGCTCTGCAGTGTCAGAGCGCTGGGAGCGTCTCCCTCTGTCCCAGCCAGCATGGCGTAGAAAGCACAACCTCTTACCTTGCATTTCTATACACAAACATTTATTTTGGGGCCTTTAAGTACTTTCTTTCCTCAGCACAGAAAATAGTGCTTAATAAAACGAGATTTGCCCTTAATGCCACTGGCTGCCAGCTGCCCTCCCTCTCCAAACTGCAGAAGGCAAGCAAGGATGGGTTCCTGCATTACGGGTCATTTCTAATTGATTTCCCTCTGCACAGGCTTCCTGAGGAAGCAGCTTTTCCATCTTTGCAGGGCTGCCTGGCCTGTTGGATCCAAGCAGCCCATAGTCCAAAAAAAGGAGGGCCCTGTGCCCTGTCCCCCACGGCCTCTGCAGTGCAGCAAGGAAGGGCAGGGTTCCAAGTCAGCAGACAGGAGTTCAAGCCCTGCCGCTCCCGACTTCCCACGGTGTGCCATCCGGGACAGGTCTCCCAGCAGTGGGGCCGCGTCTGGGATGGAGAGCTGTGTAGAAGAAGGGGCAATGGGCCTGGCAGCCACACAGACTGGACTCCCACCCACTCATTGCCACCTTTGAGCTTTGTGGCCAGAGGCAAGCTACCTGAGTGTCTCTGGGCATGTTTTTGATCCACAAAACATACATCCCACATTGTAGGGTTAGACAGGATTTGGGAGAACTAATTCAAACCATTTGGCACATAATTAGTGCTCGAAAAATTATAGCTGTTACTTTTTGGGGTAATGAAAATGTTTTAAAATGGATTGTGGTAATGGCTACCCAACTCTGTAAATATGCTAAAACCCACTCAGTTGTACACTTTAAATGGATAAATTGCCTGGTATGTAAATCAAATCTCAATAAAGCTGTTTTAAAAAATTATGGCTATTAAAGGAAGTCATCATAATATAAATCTAAGAGGATAGCATTCATGAAGACACTTTGTGAACTATAAAATGCCAGATAAATATCAGCTATTTTGTGTATTATTTTCACTCATTGTCTTGTGTCCATAAATGACATTTCCCTTAAGTTGCCATCAAGGTGCTCAAGTCTCCCACTACATCCTCACCTCAGTTGTGTCAAAGCTGTTTCTGCAACATGTTTCCCCCGTGCTGCCAGAGTGCAGCGCAGGGCAGGCCCTGGAAGCCCCATGCTGAGGCGGGCAGCGGCTAGGGGCACCTCACGTCGCCTCACTTGGACCTTCACAACCCCTCACAGACTCCAGGTACAGCAAGAGCCCCCTGCCAAGCCCTGGAAGTCATTTCAACATTTCTTTAGATTTGCTCTATCTCTAAGGGTGGGTTTTTGGTTTTTCTCCAATGTTCCTCGCTGAATATTCCAGGGATGTTTGTACTAAGATTAAAATACCTATCAGATTCTCTACTGGTTTCTGCTATTCTTGCAAAGCCCAAAGGACCTGCTTTCTGCCTGGGTCTAATTCTCATCTGTTTTGCTTTGGGCAAGTCACCCCATGTCTGAACCTCCACTCTGGTCTATACAGGAGAATACAGCTTCCTACAGAGTCACTGCAAGGTACAGGTAAGTTAACCTAAGTAAAACCCAGGACAGGGCACTCAGCTTGTGCCCAGTCAGGGTTATTTCTTTCCTACTTTCTGAATATAACGGAAAGTCGGCTATTTTGAAGTTTCTCTGCCTTATAAGACCAAGAGAACTGGAGTTCTTCCTTGCTTCTCCCAAAAGGACATGCTTAGCTCACAGTAGGCTAGAAAAAGCTGCTGCCACAGCAACTGTCTAGGTGCAGAAGCTCTCACTAGGACTAGCAGCACCTGTCAAGGCAGGTATGTTATGGTTCCAAATGCAAAGCTGGTACATAACAAAATCTCAGTCTTATTTCAGCTCCTTTTAAGTTCTTGTAAAGTAACCAGCCAAATTTGGAGGAGTGGGTATTAAGCAGTGGCATGTGGTGGTCAGAGTCTGCTTCTGCTTCCCTCATCCCCCCAGCAGATGGATCTGCTGTAGTGGGTCTCTGATGGTGTGGGTGCCGCAGCCAGGAGCCTGCCCCGCCTGGTGGGTGGGGCCCCAGCAGCTCTCATCACATTCATGTAATTTGGACCTTGCACAACTGCTGGAGGACACTGACCGCTCCCATGAGACACAGGCTGGTGTGACCAGCTGGCTACAGTCTCCTGAGTCTCTGCAAAGTCTCATCATACTCTCTCCACTAGCTCACCTATGAGGGCAGGCAGGGAGCTTAAACACCATGGTTTAAACAGGGATGCTGCCCAGGGCCAGGTCTAGGGGCAGGAACCTGGGGCAAACCACACTGGGGTTAGCTCAGTAGTATTGGGGAGCATCTACCATGTTGCTGGCCCTACGCTCGGCACACAGGGACACTGAATGAATCAGAAACAGGCCCCATCCCTCCAGCAACTTCAGAATCCCATGGGCGAGATGGACCATAGAGAACCAGACCATTAGGTTTGTGGTAAGTTGTGACAAGTACTATGACATAGGACTCCTGGGATGTTATAGGAGTAGAGAAAGCAACAGCCAATTTTGCCTGAGAAACTGCAGGGAGTTGGAGAGAGTGTTGTCCAGGCTCAGACGTGCAGGCTAGGGGAGCTGGCTGCTGGAGAGGCGCAGGTGGAGGACCATCCTAGGTCCAGAAAACACTGTTTGCAAAGAGCCAGGTGTGGCAGTGCATGTAGGCTGGCTCAAGCCCGGAGGATCTAAGGTAGAGAGGTAAGCAGGGCCAGGTAACACAGGGCTCACAGGCCTTGCCAAGGACTTTGCACATCTACCTCTCACTGCTGCCCCATAGAGATGGCTAAACAGATGGGCAGGTGGCCCACACTGAAAGGAGTGTCAAAGGCTAGTTCTCAGAAGAGAGGAAACCCAAAAAGGTGGCACAAAAAGGAACAACTGAAAGAGGTAAAGAGAAAGACAATAAGCTATAGAGGGAGAGAATATGTGCCGACTGCAGTGATCACATATTATTTTTATTCCCCTCCAAGTTTAATCCTTGAAATGGGATTTTTATCTTCACAAAGCAGATGAGGCAAATGAGGCTCAGGCAATTAAGTGACTGCCAAAAGCCAGGTTTCTGTGGACGCTCATGGCATGTCCTTTGCGGAGCCTCCTGGAAGGCGTGGCTGGCAGCTGGAGGGGGGTATCCAGAGGCCTGCTGTGCATACCGGGGTGTCCAAAGGAGAGATGGGTGAGGCACAGTCTCCTCCTCAGTTCCAAGTGAGACACTACCCAGAAGCCCAAACCCAGGACCTCAGTCCAAGCTTCCAAAATAAGGACGCACCTTCCCACATGCCTCACACTGAGGCAGAGAGGGGAAGGGAGTGGTCCAAATCCACTCAACTAACACTGGGGAGAGCCATGACACAAATCAATCTTCTAACTGCAAGCCCAGAGAGCTGAAGATAAAGAGAAAAGAAATATTTGGAACATCTCTGGCAATATTTTTCCTAGTATGTCACTAAAGAAAGCAGGCAAAAGAATTCCATGGAAGTGTTTTTGACATCTGGATTTCAGAAAAACCATGGAAGCTTCCCTCATCAAACTAATCAGAAGCCAAAGAACCAACAGAGTCAAATCCTAAAATAGCTTTTGTCAGAACAGCTACAGATGGATCAGCCTGGTAAACCAACTAAAAGGCACAATAAGAATCCTGTACCCCACCAATTGCAAAGGTAAATGAAAATATCCTGAAGGACCACTGTGCCAGTTATCTGGCCTCCATGGACATAAAAATCCCCTTGTATAAAAACGTTCTCCTTAAGTGGAGCCGATCCTATAACCAACTGCCATGTTGCATCAGTCTTTTTTGACGGAAATCTTTGCTAGGATGCAAATTTCCTTACCTTCCAGGATGTGGGCTGTGCCATGAGGGCTCTCTGCATGCCTGGTGGGCAGGCATAGTGTGGGCACATCAGACACGGATGCTGCTCCTGAGCCCGTGGGCGGCCCCAGGGAGGGCTTGCCATCATCACATCCTCTCCACAGGCCAGGCTCTCTGCTAGGTGCTCTCACTTAATTCTCGCGACCACCCCGCGCAGTAAACATTACCACTATGAGAGCCTACGTCCCCCTGAAGAGAAAACAGAGGCTCAACAGTCCCCCACTTCGTATGAGCCACAGAAGCGGCATGCAGTGGGATCGTGCCTGCACTGATGAGGCAGACATGGCCCTGCATCCAGTGGGGTGAAGCCTCCTTGTGACACAGGGTCACAGAAGGCCTGGCAAGTGTCCACTCGGTGCCAAGCCTGGAGCCCAAATGTGCACGGAGTCATGTCTGCTGGACTCTGCTCACACCACGAGACCTGGCTTCTCGTGTGAGCTCTGCCACACTGGTGGTGACCTGGGAAAGTATCCTGATCACTGTGAGCCTCAGACTGTCATCAAAAAGTGAGCACAATACCTACCTAGACAGAGATGAACTGTGCTTTAGCTGAGAGAGCATATTCTTCATAAGGAAAACATTTTCTAAATTCTAGTTCTTTTACTGCTATTATTATTATGGCTATAACTTCCCACTGGCATCTCAAACTTGACATATCCAAAACCAGACACACCCTATTCAAGCCTGCTTCTCTGGGGAAACTCATCACTTCCCTGCCTTGCCCTGCCCAGCCCTCACAGGGCCAACACTCACCTTGGATTCCTCCTTCTCCTTTGCCCCACCTGATGCCTGCCATATCTCACATCTGTGGGCCCCATTCCCACACCGCCCTGCCTCTTCCCCAAGCTTGGAGCAGGCCTTTGGCTTCCTCCTCTGATATGACATCAGTGTCATTGTAACTCCCAGCTCCTGCCTCTGCCCTCTCCAGCCCTCTTTGCCTTGCAGTCCTCAATTTTCCTTCAGCAGCTATCAGGTCACATAGGAACATGGATTGGCCTGGTTCTAAAGGGCTCCTGCCTGCCGATCACATGAGCCAAAAATCCTACTCCTAGGTATTCACCAAGACAAATGAAAACATATGTCTATTCAAAGGCTTATATGTGAATGGTCATAGCAGCTGTTTTTTCCTTTTGAGAGAGGGTCTCACTCTGTCACCCATGTTGCAGTGCAGTGGCATCATCATAGCTCACTGCAGTCTCAAACTCCTGGGCTCAAGTGATCCTCCTGCCTCAGCCTCCCAAGTATCTGGGACTATAAGTGCGTACTGCCACACCTGGCTCATTTTTTGTAGAGATGGGTCTCACTATGGTGCTCAGCCTGGTCCTGAACTCCTGTCCCCAAGCCTCCCAAATTACACAGCAGCTTTAATTATAAGAACCAAAAAAAGTAGAAACTACCCAAATGTCCATCAACAGATGATGGATATACAAATAATGGTATATTTTAGAATGAAATACTAGTCAACTATAAAAGGAAGGAACTATTATTATATGCCAACAATGTGGAGGAATCTCAAAATCATTGTGCTAAGTGACGTCAGACTAACATAAGTACATATGATATGATCCCATTTATATAAAACTCTAGAACATATAAGCCAACCTACAGTAGCAGAAAACGAGACAGTGGTTGTCAGGTATAGATTACAAAAGGGCCACAAAGAACTTTTGGGGGGGTGACAGAAACATTTGTGATAACGAATGCTGAAAATCTCTTGGGTATATGCATATGTTGAAGCTGATCAAATTTTGCACATTAAATATGCATAGTTTATTATACCGCAGTCATTCTTCTATAAAAATGTACCAAAAGATATAACTAGTGTAAATGTCTCATATGAGAAATGTCTGCCTCTCAATCTCTAGAGTCAGAAAAACCTGGGTTTGAATCCTAGATATAACAGGAGACTGAAGTTCCTTGACCTCAATTTCTTTGTGTGTAAAATGGAAGGAACCATTGTATCCACACACCTAGGGGCTGCCGTCAGTGGCTAGAGAGTGCATGGCTGCTGCTCCTCGGCCTCTCTGGTTGTGCCATCTCTGTCCTGCATCTGCTGCAGCATGCTGCCCTCTCTCCACTGTGCAAAGGGGACTCTGGTTCAAGTTCCTTCCTCTGAACCCCAGAGCACTGTACACGGTCTGTTATGGTGCTTATGGGGTTTTGTCTTACCCTTTTGTTGGTACATTTTACATCTCTAGGAAACTGTAGGCACCGCAGGAGGAAGATTCACACTCTGTTGAACCCCCCACAATTCCTAGTGCAAGGACAAGTAAACAACAAGTCCTTAAATACTGCTAATGAACAGATGAGCGCTTGGAGGGTGGTGAGGAGAGTCCTCGAATGTGTTCTACATGCCAATAGCAATTCTATTTTGTGGCAAATTTATGTCTAGCAAGTACTTAATTAAACTGGGAATCATCATTAGTTCTATTTGTTTAAAATAAAAATGCATTAAGTAATAAACAATCCTCTAAACTTTAGGTATTACATACTTTTTTGTTGCTTTCCCTGACAGTCACACAGATAGGGATCGTGTCTGTCACATTTTAAACAATGATGTCTCTAAAGTCTTGCACAATGCAGAGTGGATGATCAATAAATGAGTATACTTAAAGCTTAGAGTCACCATAATAAAATGTAAAGTCTGATATATTTTAGCTAATACAAGGTGCCTTTAAATAACGTTAGGACAAAGCCATTCTCAAACACGGTGCTGGCTCGGATCTAGCGGTGAGGGGAGGGGGCTCAGCCTTTCCTGTGGCGCAGGCAGCCATGCTGCCCTTTGGCTTTGCTTTTCACCTCTTACAGAGTCACCGCACTGCCTGCCTCCCCTTCTGATTCGCAGGGCTCCACAGTGCCTCTGCATGCGTCTTGCAATCTCGGGGACCATGATGCCAGGCACCTGACAGCGAGTGTGTGAGGAGTAAACCCCGAGGCTCCCCTGGCCTGTGACCGTGGCTGAGTGAGGCTATGCAGGGTGGCCGAGAGTGCTCAGGGAAGGCCGCAGTGGAGCAGGGGGAGCTGACGACGGGCCTCTGGGACCCACCCTCATGACCTGTCTGTCGTTATCTCCAGCCTAGGCCTGTTTGCTTTAGCCCCTCCAGTCACCTCCAGGGTCCAAAACACAGCCACTGATCTGTAAAATGGGGGTGACCACCACCTTGTAGGTTGTGGCTTCGCCACTCCTGGGAGCAGTGCTGACACACCGAAGGCCATCAATATAAATATCTGGAGCTCTGAGTGGATTCTGCTGTCTCTCCAAACCCCTCTGTTACACACAGGTAACTTAAAGAAAATACATCCTGTATGGCAGATAATAGATGTTGAACAAGCATAACTTCACTTCTCTTATTTCTGGGATCTCCTGGATGTCTTAGATGTGACAGATGAGGGGATGATACTTAGGAAGTGTAGCTTCCCTTGGGCCTTGTATGTGCTATCCTAACACGTATTTACCCCTGCGTTCTGACTCTGGCCATGGGCAGGCATGTTATGTGGGGCCACGGGGCTGTAGCCAGCCTGACATAGGCAATACAGAAATAACATGTGCAACAGGGAAATGGCATAAAGGCACACAAAATGAGTCCCTCTCTGGAGAACTTCAACTACAGTGTAGGTAGGATAGATTGCTCAGGATTACATGGGAAGACAAGGGAGTTAATGACTATCACAAAGCTTTGGAAATGAACTTCTGTTTTGCATTCCAAATAGCAAAAGCTAAGCAGGTCTTTAAGAAAACAGATTGATGTTATTCATACCCCTTTATTTTCAAGCCTAGACATAAAAAGAACAAACGATAGATTAATATTCAAAGGCAATCTCAACTTTTCAAGACCCTGCAAATACAATCAGGGGCATCCCCATGTTTGACCCCATGGAGGAGGGAACTTAATATGCAAAGAGATTTCATTTTTAGCCAATCCCAGTGACTGGCCTTGCAGAGGCAGAGATCCCTTGGAGACCCAGCCTGACTCTACCACTGTCTTACATATGAGACCCTCCGGAGGAGAAGCTCAGACTCAGAGGAGGAAAGAGGAGCGAACAGGGCCACCCAAAGGTTATCTTGAAACCACAGCAACAGTGGCGTTATTCAGTGCTCAGTCCACACCAGATGCATATGTTAACTCACCGACTGTTCACACTGGTAGTACCTCCTTGCACAGGTGTGAAAACAACCACAAGCAAGCAATCACCCCACTGGAGTTAGCCCTCAGGCACGAGGGTCTGTCCCTTAATGGTTCCACTGTCTGAGCAAGAAGCAAATCCGAGGCCCTGGCTCTCATCCTCCCACCTCCCAGGTTGCCCCAAAGGAGTGAGGGAAGGAACTTCTAGATGATTCCAAGCCCATCTCTACAATGACAAGCTGTGAGATCACTGGGAACCAATTCAACTTTGTGAGGCTCGGCTTTCTTATCTGAAAATTAAGAATATTAATAATAGATAACTGCCAGTTACTGAATGCTGGCTGCACTAGACCCTATTTTACCCTAATCCTTACAGCCACCTTAGGAGCTAGACATTAATATCTCTATTTCACAGAGGAGGAAAATGAGGACTGGGGAGGTTAATGACATGGCAAATATATATATATATATATATATATACACACACACACACACACACACACACATATATATATATATATATATATATATATATAATGACAACTTTCAACAACACTTTGCTGGTGGAATTGCATGTAATTTGAGCAATAGAGAGAAGGATGAACATTTTTTCCACAGGGCCTGGTACACACCTTAAGACAGCTGCCTCCTAGAACCTTGTCTGCAGCATTGGGAATTTTCCAGCTGAAAGGAACCTAAAGACTCCCTAGTCCAATCCTCTCTCTGCACAAATTAAACAAACCTGAGCCCCAAGGTTGCACAAAGCTCCGAGGGCCTAAGCCTCTGGGCCCTGCCATCTGGGAAGAGCTTCTCTTCTGCATACTGCATAGGAGCGTAAACTTGACATGGTCCAACCTGTAAAACCAAATCTGTACAGTCTTGGCATAGGCAGGCAAGGGACTGAACACAGAACTCTATAATTTATCAACTCATCTTGATAAGACTGAGGCTGACCATCATCTCTTATCGTAGCATCATTAAGGATTATCAGTCACATGCAGTAGAGGAGGAAGGGAAACATGTATGTAACAATGAGAAATTAGACCCATTTCACCTGGAAAATATGACTCTGATTTATTTGCTCTATAGCAGCTGACGATAGCCTATCAGAGAAATTCTGTGTTGAAAATAAAGAACAAAAATCACCCAGAGTTGTTTTGCTATATATCCAAATTAGAAAATCCTGCTCTCTGGATGATTTATACTTCAATTTTTCCCTTATTCACAGAGAATTTGTCAAGTATTATAGGAGCACCTAAGAGCAGCGACACAATTTAAAATGAAAGCAAAAACCAAAGACATCCAGATGCACAGCTAAGGTCTGGGTGCTGCCCCAAGGCCAGTGCTCTGGTACTTGGAAGCACTGACCTCACGGACAACAACACAGAGAAGCCAGCTGGGCAGGGCCCTGAGGCAGCCCTCAGCGCCACCTCACCATGAACAGAGGGACTTTTACCCCCTCAGGCCTTGCTCAGAGAAGCCACCTGGGGAAGAGTCCATCCCATCCCCTGGATGTCAGGCTTGGCCACATGGCTTTGGCTACTGGCCCTGAGCAGAGTGACACATGCCACGGTGGATCAGAGGTACATCAGACTCTCGTGTAGTTTGTCCATTTCTCTTTGCCCTGACATTACAAGGTAAGGATGGCTGACCTGACTCCTCAGATAGAAAAGGATCCTTGAGCCTCAGCCAACCTCTTGTTGATGTGTAATATGAGATGATGTCAACCTTTGCTTTAATTCACCAACATCTAGGAATAGTCTGTTATCACTGTGTACACAGGTGAAAAATCACATAGCTCTTCTTCTACTATGCCCTGGCACCTCTGCTACAGTACACGAATGCTCTTTCTTCAAGCCCTTGTGCAAAGGCCACGACTTCCAGAAGCATTTCCTCATTCCTAGCCAGGAGCAATCTTTCTCTTCTCAAGACCCCTAACCCCGTATCTGTCTACTTGTGGACTTCATTGGTTTTTTCTTCTGTTTTTCTGCATTATGATTCTTTAGGACTGAGCTTTATTTCTCCTGCTGCCTTGAGGACATGCCCCAGGGAGCAGTGCTCTGAATCTTACCTGGGTCCTGTGTCTACTTGTTCTATGTAAAACAGGAAACTCCACAACCAAAATCTCTTCCAACATTTCAGGAATATGGCCTAATTAGCACATGAATATGTGTTGAATTATGAATGAATAAATGAGTAAGAAAATTATATTATCAGTGATACCTATTAAACCAAACTGCCCAGTAAGATATTATCTGCCTTGCAGGAAATAACTCCAACCTCTTCTTAATGCATTCAGACATAGCTTGAACTGAGTAGAGCAGCCAATTCCAGATCTCAGATTTGGGTTCAGAGTAAGACTCTGCTGCCAACAGAGGTCATGTGAGCCAAGGGCTGGAGTCTTAAGCCCACATACAATGTCTCCTCCCACCCCTGGCCCCAGCAGGATACTTCTCCATGGTTTTGTCCAGACTCTACACAGCTCTCTGAGGCCACAGCTGACTGTGTCTCAAAACTTGGACTCTGCTACCTTTGCTCACTTATCATCTTCTTCATCTTTGCCCTTAGCTGGTCCCTATCCTGGTATCTGTTCTTCCCACACTAAGTTTTGGGAATTGGTTCTTATAAATTTGAGATTAGTCCAAGTCCCTGATCAGTTTTGAACTGATATGGACTCCAGAGTCCCCTCACATAGCTATGTGGGCATACACAAATTACATAACCTATCTGAATTCCAATTCCTTTAAGTCAGCAATCATTAGTTAATTAATTAGTGTCATGCAAGGTTAAGGTAAAGATGAGAAATAATATCTAGAAGGCATCTGCTATGGCATGTGGTTACTAATAAGTACCATCTATTATTTTATAAATCTATCTGATTGTAATAGCACCCTGTCCATATTTCTCCATCTTTAGCTGATATTAAATTACAGAAATCTATATGAAGAGATATATTTAGCAGAATCATTTTTGAAAACAAATTAAAAAAAGAAAAGACCAAGCCACCTCATTGCTTTCATTCATTCAACAAAATGCTTTGTGTGCTGCTGCTTTGGCTGGATCCTTGACTTCAAGTGGGGAGAGAGGAGAGATGGGGGGGGAGGGAGGGAAGGAGAGGGAGAGGGAGGGAGGGAGAGAGGGAGGGAAGGAGAGGGAGAGGGAGGGAGGGAGAGAGGGAGGGGGGGGAGAGAGAGGGAGGGGGGGGGAGAGAGAGAGAGAGAGAGAGAGAACACTACGTGCTTAGTGCACCACCCAGTGCAAACCCACGACCAGCGTGCGGGGCCCTCCCTCCACCCCAGCTGTGGCCTGTGGACATGGCACAAAGAGGACGGTATTTAGTTTCCTCCCAGAGCTCAAAACTGGGAAGCAGGGATATGATAAGGCATTTTTGTACTGAGCATCCCTCATTAAAATATGTTTTTTTCAGACTTGGAATTTTTTTACATTAGTTTCAAGGTCAGCTGATTTTCCAGAACTCTGGTAAGCCACTTGGTGATGATCACAAATAAAAGCATTCTTTTTGCTATTGTGACCCACCATGACTTACTGTGTTATCATTTAACACGCCCTCAGATTAATCACCTCATTTCACCAGCGTAAGAACCCTTCCTCCTTCACTAATAGGGAAACTGAAGCACACAGATGACATACTAGGCGTCCAAAGCAACGGAGCTGGAAATGCAGCACCAGGACTTGCAGGGGACCTTCCTCGCTCCAGGTCCCGCAGTGGGGAGGTTCGCACCACCTAGGGACCAGGCCTGAGCGCCGGCCTAGAGCAGAGTTGCAGGCTCATGCTCACCTGTCTCTCACCTGCTCCATGCTTTTCAGCATCTTAAGGCTCCCATGCTCCTCAGCAGAGGATTCCTGGAACCCTGACTGCTGCCCCCTTGGGGCAGGACCCACCAGAGCCTAGGAGAGCCGTAGACTGACAAACAGCCCAGCACACACCACCACAGCTCTGTTAGTCTTGCCAAAGGCGCATTTAGAGATGGAAAATCCCAAGCACTTTCCAAAGTGGTTTCTGAGTGAGGCAGTGCATTTATTCATTTACAACATGAGTGCTAAGTGCAGCCCTGTGAGCAGCACTAGACCACATGATAGAAACAAAGACAAATGAGATGCAGCCCCTGCAATCAGGAGAGAATGGCTAGGGGTAGACAGACACCTATCTGCGGGGGATGCTGCAACAGCACTGGGGACAAGACCCAGCAGGGTGCATGGAGATATCTCAGCTCCACACCTCCCCAGGACGGAGGGGCCCCAGGCTGAGAGCCGAGAGGGGAGCACGCAGCACGCTCAGGGCTGAGCGAGAAGTGGTGGGGGCTTCCGGCTGGTCAGACCATGACATGCCTCGTCCCCAGGAGGGGACTGTGTAAGTCAACTGTGTTTATAGGATCTTGTGAAATCATGAAAAACTATGTTTTTCAAGAGTAGATATAGAAACTCTAGTTACATTATGGGGAAAGGGCCAGCTACAAAAAAAGTGAACATAAAGCGATACTAATTTTGCATAAACGAAGCAAACTAGACATAGATCAATAGGGATGTGGGTCTAGAGAGTGAGGCATCATTTTTGAGCAGTGGGATTAAATGTAAGTTTTAAATTATTTTCTTCACACTTTCCCTTATTTTCCAAAATGAATGTACCAACATGTTATTTTTGTAGGGGTTGACTGATGTTATCTCAAAGAAGAAGAGAAACCCCTTTCCTGGGAAGCCGAGGGCAGTGGCAGGTGGCTTCGGGCTGGAGCAGAGGTGCCAGCCCAGGTGGCAAGGGTGGGAGCGGGGGTGCGGGAAAGAGAGAGGACCAGAGCAAGCAGAGACACAAGCATCACCCACCAAAAGATGGGAAGGAGGGAGGTGGGAGAGGATTAAGGTGCAGGGCTTCTGGAAGTGCTCCTGGCAGATGGCAGGACCACGAATGAAAGCACTCAGAAGGCACAGGGCACAGTGGAAACGAGAACATAAATGTCACGTATTATTACCGCGCCGCTACGGCTTCTAATCGCGTTAAGCATGGGTGACGGAGCTTTCTCTGACCAGCGCTTGACAAAGCCATCGCTGTTCGGCTGCCAAAGCGCCCCTGCACTTGCCTCAATGCTCAGTGTGGCTCAGAACAAAGGTAAAAAAACGTTGCCAAGGCGTGCAAAGAGAGACACACGTCCTGAGCTGCTCTGCGGCTTTAGGGATTTTAAAACAGAGAAGTCAGCCTTGTGGGAGATCAGTTCAACTAGAGCAATCTTTCGGGAGCCCGGCTTGACACTGAAAATGCCACGCCCTCGAAATACGAACAGGAGAAGGCCCTTAACAGCACAGAGCTGACAACAGAGGCGAGAAGTAAGTTCCTGATTGGAGACCGTAAAGCAGCGGCCCCTTCACTGCACGCTGACTGGCCAGTCTTCGTCCGGGGAACCAAACAAAGGGCCCCTCCCTACATGTCGATCCAGTGGTCCCTACGCCAAAATCAGATGAGAAAACCAGACAGGAGGCGGTCATTTAAAACAGCGTTTTTACGTGAAAACTTTTAAATGTGCAATTGCTTGAGACATGCCGTTATCCCAGATTTATTTTTGAAGGCCAAAGGAGAAATAAGATGACTGAATAAAGTGTCACGGCCTCTGAGTCATCTCTTCTCCCTTCCTCCCTGGCCCCAGCTAAGGGTTAAGGACTGCCTACCGCTCTGTTGACATGCTGCTAGGTACTGTGCTACGGAGGCAATTCACACATTGTTTTGCACTCAAAGAACTGGCCAGATGTCTCGGAAGAGACAGACAGGCAGACGAACAAGCTGATAACTCCTCCATACTTTGGTAATGGCTACATTTGGGGGACATGTCATGGGAGCCAGAGAATGGGCAAAAGCCCAGACGGAGGCTGTGGATGGTCTCAGAAGAGGTAATGCCTCAGCCAGGCGCTGGGGCCTGAAGAGGTGGGAGAGCACAGGAGCCAAGGCCCACGTGGTGAGCGGCAATGCGCAGGAAGAAGCATGGAGGGCGGGTGCTGGAACCTGCAAAGGAGGCAGGAAGGCAGGCCTGAGGATGGGGGTAAGCCAAGAGAGGGCGGCAGCCCATGAGTCAGACTACAAGGAAGGGGTGCAGCATGTTCAACGGGGCTGGAAGATCAGAGCGTACCCAGCCGACACCCTTACCCACTCGCCCAGGTCCCATTCCCAGGGTGGGATCTGCTCTCGGCCTGCCCAGCTCCACGAAGGCTTCTCACAAGCTCCAGGCCTGTGGGTGTTGGGGGACGTGAACACCCCTTTGTCAGGGGATGATGTGCATTCCTATAGCCCTGCATCGCAGGTCACTCCAATTCTGGGGCCTCTACGCTTCCCTGTGGTCCTTCTGAGCAGGTGCTCACATAGTCTGATGATCTAGAACAACCTGATCCTATTTAGTAATGGTTTATTCTGTATTGTCCAAAATATTTTAAAAGCCTAAATGTTAGGATTGGAAAGAAATCTCTCAGTTCAGGGTGGCAACAAAAAGGCCTCCAGGGTCCAGGAAGAGAGATAACTAGCAGAGTCAGGTGGAGGAGCCTCACTTTCAGTGCTGCATCTGACATGGCATGCGTGCGTACGTGCACGTGTGTGTTGTGGGGGGCCTACTGGCACTGAGCAGCCAAGACAGGCAGTGGCACGTGGCCCCCAGAAGGCTGAGCTGCAGCATGTGGCTCTGTGCTGCCCAAGCCCCTGATCTTTCAAGAGAACCAGAAACTTGACTGAATCTGAAATTTCTATGTTTTTAAAATGACAGCTCAATTTGCTGGGGTTTTTTTTGTTTTGTTTTGTTTTTTCCCACCCTAGGCAGGCTGAATATATCTGTGAGCTAGAGTGGGCCTGCTGGCCTGTACTTATGATTCTCTGATGGGTCACCTGGGTGGCATACACCCTCCTCAGTGCCCCTCAGCCCCAAAACACCTCCTTAGAAGATGTGCCACAGCCCCCACTGCCGGGCACGAAGAGTTCCGTTAAGCTACTGACTGGAAGTCGCTGTCATTTCTGAACAGCTTTGTGACTCAAGTTTTTCTTAATACATCTTTCTCTGCCATCTCTCCATATATACTGGCACAAATTACTGGATGGAGAAATAGGGAAGACACCAAATTCCGAAGCTTGTTTTAGTTGGGGAGCTTTAGCTATGATCTATTCTAACCAATATTATTGTCTTCATCATCTTCATTTTAAATTTCATACTGTGAAAACCTTGTAGTGCCAGATGGAAGGAAATGAAACATCATAATGAAATGGGGGAAACAACTCAAAAGTGAATGGATCGGACACACGGCTAGAACACGCCTGCTCCCTCCCTGAAGAAGCAGGCCACGGTGCAGGGAGTCCTGGACTCAGCAGAATCGCAGGCCTGCCCTCACCCACACAGAGGGGCCAGTGCCCAGCCCAGCAGAGCTGCTCAGGAAGAGGAGCACAGATGGTCGGGCTGGCGGGGACATGGTGCAGGGACCACACAACCCAGCCAGGCCAGTGGCAGCTCCACTGCCACCCACAGAACGTCCTCCGAGAAGCTACAACCACACCAGCCAGAGGGGACCAACAGGCACCTTGACAAATGTCCCTGTTCCCCCTCCCAACCTCACAGCTAGACAGATCTTTGGGAATTAGGATCCAATGGCATCACGTCCGACTGCCCTCATATTGCAGAGGTGGCAAGGGGAGAGCACACTCCCTACCACGTGGAGGAAGACTGGGTTCAGGCAGAGGGGCCCGGCCAGGGTGATTCTGAAGACCAGCGTGCAGAAAGACACACAAGGCTGTATCAAGAACATGAGCTCTAGCATCAGACAGATCTGGGATTGAACCCAACTCCTCATTAAGTCATTTAACCTCACAAGTCTCAGTTTCCTGGTCTGTATATTAGGAATTAGGAAACTGGCCTCCCTAGTTTAAACATGAAACTGGGCTGATGAATGTGAAAGCGCTTAGCAGGCGGTGATGGTAACAGGGTGGCTGATTGTCAAGGTGTGCAGCGACATGCCAGCCCTTCTCTCATCCTTAGCAAGGGTCACACTGTTTCGGTTTGCTTAGCTCTGGGGTTGCCCCCCATTATGCCATCCTACCTTCCTAAGGACAATTAAGGAACGGACAAACAATAGTTACCATTTATTGTATTGCTGGACATTGACCAAAAACAGCTCTATTTGGATCGGGAATTTGGTCATTTTACTTTAGAAAATAATGAGAAACTTAAAAGCTTCTGAGGGAAGCAACATGCTAGAAATAGAACTACCCAAGATATTTCAGAAAAATAATTGTTCCCAGAACTTCTTATTGGTATTTAATAGATATTAATAGGAGTTCTATACTCAGATAAATATGGGAAACATGAAATTTTAAAAGGTAGAAAAGTTCCAGTATGTCTGCACAGGCTCCAACTGCTCCTGCAAATAATAACCATAAATTATGGACAAAATCTGCTTAAATAAACAATCTGAAGCCACTGAAGGGTAAAGAAAAATAGGCATATTATAGAAAATAGGCATTTGGAAGAGGAAAAAACACAGAATAAGTTATGCTTTCTTTATGACTTAGCCTGAAAATAGACCAACTCAGCACAACATGGAAACTAAAACTCTGGTAGAGAACCTCCTATTTTTCTTAGCCAAAAAGTCAGAAGATAAGAGTTTGGAGCAAGGGAAATCAAGGGGGAATGCAAGAAAGGGGAGAGCCAAAGTGTAGAAGTCCAAAACATTGTATACACACAACCTAAACATTTCACTCCTGAATCATGTATAAATGGAGCAGAGTCAGTGAAGTCCAGTTAAGTATAAAAAGAAAAAGAAAACAACATTTGAGATATCCAAGAGGTAGAGTTTTTAGTTAGAGTCTAATAAAGATGAATGCTTTCTAAATAATAATTTTTAAAAAATCAATTCTCTTCAAAGGAATATAACAGAATCCGAAGACTCCACAACATATGATTACAATGCCCAGCACACAACTGAAAATTAACTGACCTATGAAGAACCAAGAAATGTTAAGAAAAAAGACAATCAATAATTTGACATCAATTTTGAGATAATATACATGTTGTAAGTAGGAGACAAATAATTTTTTTAAGTTATTAAAACCATACACATGAACATTATAGAAAACATTCTGGCAATGAATCAAAGGATAGAAAACCTCAGCAGATAGATAAAAATTATAGAAAAATAAGTGGAAAAGCTTAAACTGAGAAATAGAATATCTGTAATAAAAACAAGAGCAAAGAAAGAGTCAGTAGACTAGAAGATAGAGCAAAAGATGTAATTCAATCTTAAGAAGAGAGAGAAATAAAAAATGAGCAACAATAACGAAAGAACAGAGCTTCAGGGATCTGCAGAACAACATCAAAAATTCTAATATACCTATCCTTGGAGTCCCGAAAAGGAAGAATGGGGCAGAAAAATACATGTATTTAAAGAATTAATAGGCAAAATTTTCCCTAATTTGGTGAAAGACATAAATATACAGATTCATAAACTTCAGTAAAGCCCAAATAGGATAAATGTAAAGAAAACCACAAGTAAGCATATCCTAGTCAAGCTACTGAAAACCAAGGATAAAAAGAAAATCTTGGAATCATCCAGGGAAAAAATGACACATTAATACAGAGGAATATCAATTCAAATAATTACTGGTTTCTCATCATAAATTATGGAAGCCAGAACACAGTGCTGAACAATACTTATAAAGTTCTGAAAGAAAGGAACTATCAATGTGAATTCTACATCCAGCAAAAATATGCCTCAGAAATGAAGGCAAAATAAACATTTTAGATGAAAGAAAACTAAGTGAAATTATCACTAGAAGACCTCCTCTACAAGAATATTTTTTAAAAGTTATTTAGATTAAAGGGAAAGAGTACCATATGGAAACTTGGATGTTTGGGTAAAAGTAAAGACCATTAGAAATAAATTCTTGGGCAAACATAAAATACTTGTTTCTTATTCTTTTTAAATACATAGGACTTCTTAAAGCACATATTACAACATGTTCTAGTGTGGTTCATGATGTATATAAATTTAGTATATATGGCAACTATAGCTTAAAGAATAGGGTGAGGCACATGAACCTATATGGCTGTAAAGTTTCTACATTTTATGTGAAATGGTACAATATTAACTTTAAGAATATCATGAAAAATTAAGGTTGTATATGTTAATCCATAGAACAACCATTAAAAACATATAAGGAGGTATAGGTAAAAAGCTGACAGATAAATTTATATATGAATATATAATTCATGTATAAGTACATACACATATGTGTTATTATATATAATTAAGTAATTCAAAAGAAGGAAGGCATGGTGGACTTAAATCAAATATCAGTAAGTACTTCAAATATTAATGAACTCAAAACTCTAAAAGACAGATATTGTTACAATAGATAAAAACTGCAAAATTCAATTACATGTTGTCTACAAGTGATGCAACTGAATTATATAAAGGTGAGTTTAAAGGGAATGGATTGAAAAAGATACTCTTTGCAAACAGTACGGTTATATAAATATCACATAAAATAGACTTCAGGACAAAGACTACCAAAGATTAAAAGTCCATAATGGTAAAGAAGTGACACTGTCAGCAGGATGTATAATCATAAACATGTGAAGATATAATAAAAGAACTTAAAAATACATGAAGCAAAAATTGGCTACAATTAAAGGGAATCACAGACAATTCCACAATCATAGTTTGAGATTTTAATATCCCTTTCTCAGCAAATGGTAGAACAATTTTTTAAAAATCAGCGAAGATATAAATGAACAACACTATCAGCTGCCAAACCTGTACGTGAAGAACACCCCAGCACATTCTCTTCCAGTGCGTAAGATACATTCCGCAGGATGAACCGTATTTTGGGCCATAAAACAAGTCTTAATATAGTTAATACATTGACAGACTGCCACAATAGAAAAAAAAATTTTTTCCTTGGAGCCATGGTGTTTTATTATGACAATAGAATAAAAATTTTGAAAACAAAATGATCCTTTCTAATTTAATGAAAAATGTGTTTTTTTTTATTGTTTTCTGAGCAAGAGTTATATGCAACTTGAAAAATAGTTCTCACAGCTCCCAAAGTGAAGAAATTTATAAGTCACATATGCTTCATGAGGCCCTGGGCTCAAACTAGTGAGTTAAATACAAGTCACATGGCAGTTAAAGTGTCAAATGACTGAAATTGTAGAGAGTATGCACTAACTTCAGTTAATGACACTCACGTTGAGGTTCTCAGGGGGAATATACTTATATTTATAATTTATTTTTAAATGTATGAACAAAACATATTGATAGATGGATAACAAGATGGATAGATAGGTGGTAAAGCAAGTATAGCAAAATATTAATGGTAGAATCCACTGGTGTACCAACCATCTAGCTTTAACTTTGTTGTATGTTTACAAATCTTCATAATAAAAAAAAATGGAAAACATTCAATCATTTTCTTAAATGGAGGACTTCTAGAATCCTTAAGACACTAATGCACATGGAAATCTCTAAGGTGGAAATGGCTGTGCGGTATTTTCCCAACTTATTTGTCTCAAGAACACCATACACACTCCCTTTTCTAGGAAGACCTCAAAGACACAGAGACTCAAAGATCCTACTGGTATAGCAGGATAGGCCCAACCAAGCTTTGCCAGGCAGACCCAATCTTTAGTCTAACCTCACTGATTCTTCACTGTACTTCAGTTTTCTGAGCTTCAGCTTCATGATCTGTAAAATGGGGCTAACGATTGCGTGAACTTGAAGGATTATCTAAAAATTATTAATAAATGGGACCAGGTATGTTAGCAGCTTTCCTCAATGTCTGGTATATAGTAGGCACGTGATAATTACTAGTGCCCCTGGCCCTTGCCCTTAGGAGCCAGGAATGACATGCGTGGAGCTTTGCTTCTTCATTCTTTCTTTAGCGGTGCTATTTACAATGAATGAATACAGAGGGAAAGAACTGGGAAAAGCAATCACGTAGCCGGACACCCCAGTGTTAGGCCAGCTAACAACAGTGTTAATAAGGCTGGTAGCAGCACAAGAGAGAAAGGGAGGCAAATGGAAGAGGGTTTGATGTGGGAGAATCCGCAGGATCTTGTGTCTAAAAGGCAGGCCCCGGCTGGGAAAAGAAGGGTTTTCACACCCCGCATGAGAAAATGGAGAGAAATGAGTTTGTAATTAAATTGCAGGGCTTCCGTGCAATTTACCTGGCAAGTCAAATAACTGGCGTGTGGTAGCAAAACAGGGTGGTATCATTAATGAAATATTAGCATGCTGGGGAACAAAGGAAATGAATGACATGCACATTCATTTTCTATAAATATTCTAACACTTCAGATGGAAGGAGGTTTCCAGCATTTCATCAAGTACCATGTACTAATCTCCATCAACACCATCAAAAGCATTTACCAAGTGACAACATTGTTCTGGTGCCATGAAAGTCACTGGAGAAGCAATGTTGGATATTATGCAGCCTAAGGGAGCTAAGGATATAAGAATAACAAATTAACAAGGACGAAGTAGGAAGAAAAATGGAGCTTTGTTACATATACCAAAATTTCTCTTGGTTTAAAGTTTTCTTATGTCCTTTTTGAAAAGTAGAATAAAGCTTTGTTTATACCTCTTAAAATCCTTTATAACCAAAATGTGGTATAGAGAGGCATTAGAATTAAGAGCATAGGCTTTTGGGTACAACAGACCTGGATTCTAATCCAAGTTCTGTCCCTTAGTAGCTTCATGACCTTGAGAAAGTTATTTAACTGCTCTGAGCCTCAGTTTCATTATTTGTAGAGTGGGAATAATGAAACCCATATTTTAGGGATTTTAAGGATTAAGTTCACTCTTTCATTCAGAAACTACCCCTGTGCCAGGCACTGTTTTAGATGCTAGGGAAATAGAAGTGAACAAAACAAAAAGTGGGGAAGATGGATAATAAATACATGTATGTTTATTACACACACACATACACACAGTGGCAGACAGACCCTACGGTGGCCCCTGTGATCCCACCCCATGCTCACACCCAATATAGCACCCTCCTCTCATGAGGCAGGGGAGAGCATTCCAAGGAGCAACAATAGCAAATGCCAACACGCTAAGGCAGGAAGACACCTGGAAAAGTCAAAATCCAAAGGAAGACAATGTGGGGGAGAGAGGGAGGGAGAGGAAGAGGGAGGGAGGGAGGAAGGGAGGGAGGAGGGGGAGAGAGGGAGGGACGGGGAGAGAGAGAGAGAGAGAGAGAGAGAGAACACACACATGAGCGAGAGCAAAGGAGAAACCACAGATTAGTGGGTGACCCAACACCCTTCTCCCCACTTTCCTTTCATTACAGTAGTCCCTTCCTTTAGGAAGTGCCCCCCACCCCCATCTCCCTTTCCATTCACAGAATCCCTGACCGCTGGCCACAGAGGTGGCGCTGTGAGCTACGCCTAGCTCACAAGGACTGTGTCTCTGCACCCTTCCCTGTTATCAAGGAGCCTATCAACCAAGTCTGACCTCTGAGATATTAAAAAGACAATAACAACCTAATTGAAATAGTAATCTCTGGTGAGAATGAGCAAGGGGAAAAATGAGACAGCACAAATAGAAATATTAAGAATAAGAAAACCTGATTTCATTACTGACCTAATACAGTAAAAGGATAAGAGAAAAATTATGAACTTTTTGCCAATGAAAGTTAAACCTTAAATAAAATTGACAAATTCCCAAGGGAAGAAATGTAACTGATTCGACAAGAAATAGAAAAGTTAAACACAGCATTACCATATGGCCAAATAATTTCATTCCTAGGTATATACCCAAGAGAAATGAAAACAAACGTCCACACAAAAACTTGTACATGAACATTTATAGCAGCATTATTTATAACACAAAGAAGGGAAGCAACCTAGATATCCATCAACTGATAACTTGATAACATGTGCTATACCCATACAAAGGAACATAATTTAGCAATAAAAAGGAAAGAAGCATTGATATATACTATACCGTGGATGAATCTTAAAAACATATGCTAAGTAAAAGGAGCCAATCACAAAGGGACGCACATTGTATGAATCCATTTATGTGAAATGTCCCGAATCGGAAAATCTATAGAAGCTAGAAGTACATCAACGGTTGCCTAGGGCTGGGGTGGGTAGCTGGGAAGGGGGAGTGATGGCTATTGGGCCAGGGGTCGGAGGGATGACAATGTCCTAAAATTGACTGTGGCAATGGCTACACAACTCTATGAATATACTTCTAAAATATGAATATACTTTTAAAATCACAGAATTATACACAGAAATGGGTATAACATATTGCAAGATATGTTAATTATCTCAATAAAGCTGTTATTTAAAATTGTTATTGATCTTATCCATCTGATATTATTAACTCTGCCCCTACTTCAACAGGGATATCTAAACCTATACACAACACTGCAGAACAAATGTCTATAATATCTTTCAAGATTATAGAATATACCCCCTTAGGAAGTCTTTGTTCCAAGATGGCAGAACAAGCAACAACCGAGCTCGGGGTGACTGCAGGGGTGGTGGAGGTAAGCACGACCAGGGGTGACTGCAGGGTAGTGGAGGTAAGCACGACCAGAGGAGCATGGGACAGACCGTTGTTTCAAAGTTCAGCTTTTTGCTTAATTCTCTTCTATGTGATGAAGGTGACTTTCACTTTCAAGTAGTTATTGTGAGGATTAAAATGATAACATGTGGAAATACTTCATACTCCATAAACCACAACGTTTAGGCTGGTGATGATTCACATACTAAATAGAATCTGAATCTGCTGGCAGTTGGAATCAGCAACTCAATCCCTGTCAATTGATTATTATATTCTCCCCCAATTTGAGGGTGAGGTAACTCAAGTTCAGAGTGGTTAGGGACACATCTAGAGTGGCATTGCTAATTCCACAATTAGTGAACTAGGACTCAAATTCAAACCTGCTGCGAGACAGACAGGTAACTCCCCATTAAGCAAGATATCCAACTGGCCATGGCATAACTTTCAACAGCAAGAATGTTTAATTTGCTGCTGTGAAGCGGAACAGGCATCATACTGATAAGGTCTCACCTGCAAAGGGCCTTCCAAGCACTGATGATAAAAGCAACAAACAAAACCAAATTAAAAAAAACCCCTAAAAATACTACAGGTATGAACCAAGCCTTTTCCCAAATTATCATTTCTTGATAAAGTTACAGAAATCAATAACTTAAACACTGGTGAATAAATGTGGCAACTGACAATTCAATTAGGCTAAAGAGCAGAAAAACGTATTCGCGTAGTGGTTGCACACCAACCCATAAAGGAACACTAGGCTCCAACAGCTTCTTTGGTATGCACCAAAATGTATTGGCATGCAGCACTGCACTCTGCGGCAGGAGGGAGCAAGCACTGTTCCGTTTTACAGTCAAAGCAAATGAGCTATAAAGGGGTTATATGAGTCAGCCGAGGACAAAGCCCTGGCAAACAGTGTGCCTCGCTCTGTCCACACTCCGGAGTCGGCCAGATGCAGGCCAGGATGTCCCCACTGCCACTTCCTCACCTGTGACCTGGGGCCAATTACATCACCTCTCTCTGAGCTCAACTTCTTCATCTAATGAATTAGGAGAATCATCCTAATGCCTCACAGAACTAATATGAAAAGGAAACAAGAAAGCATGTGTAAACACTCTTAACACAAACCCTGGCACACACAGTTGCTCAGCAGACACAGTTCTCTGTCTGTCCTTAGCAGTAGCCCACGAATTCATGTCCCAATGACTAGAACACAAGTTAGGCTGGTTGAAGCTAACCATTTCCTCTTGTCACCTTAGTATCCAAAACAGTAAGTGAAATCTGTGCCCAGAGAATTAAAGAGGAAGAAGAGAGGAGAGAGGCGCATTCTGGGGGCAGCTGTCACCATGGCCACTATCACAGCCTTCACCGTCTTCCCCAGCAGGTTGTTCTTGATTGTTTACAAAGTTCTTGGACCTCCATTACTTCTTCTTCCATTTATGCCATTAGAATGTGAATTCCAGAAGGCAGCAGGCACTACATATATGTTGCTTGTTTAAGGAATAAATCCCCATTTTCCAGACAAGGCACTGAGGCCTGGGAGAACTCAAGGCTGTGAAGTTAGCAGCTGAGACAGACACAGGCTTTTGTCTTTTTACCACATGGTTGCTGGCTCCAAGTTCACTCTCAGTCTGCACCAAAGGACTTTGGCCAGAAAGAAGGGGGCTCACAAAGATTATCTTAATCCCAAAGCATTAATATTGACTAATCAGTCAACTATACTGCAATTCAAGAAAAATATACCCTTGAAACTCTTAAGGGCGAGTGGTGAGTTAACATGCATTATCATTACTGTGTCTATTAAGCCTAATGAGGGAGGAAGACATTCTGGCCACCTAGATTGCCACATTTCCATCATTTGTTCATCACCAAAAAATGTATTTTAATGAAGGACAAATTTCTATTATAACTTTGTTCTTTCTAAGGAGTAAGGAGAAGAAAATGAACTATTGCTCCACGTTTAAAACATGAAGAAATACTTTGCTTTCTTTCTATCCCACAACTTAAGCTATTACTAAATTCAGTCTCAGAATGGTTGTTTTAGTTCTTTTTGCATGTTTGTGGCTAAAGCCCTGATCCATGTAACTTTCGGAATTAGACTAATTAATAATAAGTGGGGCCAGTCACTGTGTAAGGGTCTTTTGTATCCAGCGTCTCATTTAATCTTCCCAATAATCACAATAATGAAAAAGGAAATCATTCTTTTTCTTATTATTACAGAATAAAAACCAGGCTCAGAGAGTTTAAGTGTCTTGCCTAAATCAAACTAAATAAGTGACAAAATCCTTGTATGAACCTGGGTCTGTCTGACTCCAGGTCCAGTGTTTTCTATTTCACTGGACTTTTACGTAAGACTAAAGTAGAATGTACAAAACAGGACCTGAAATGGCAAGATTTTTCAGGAGTCCAGCAGCTCAGATTATGAGAGGGTTCTCCCTAGGAGCAGGGAACAAAGGCCTGGGCAAACAGTGTACCCAGCAAATGGCACAAGAGGGAACAATGTGCCAAGAAAACAGAATGAGAGGATATAAAAACAGACTCAGATGTGAAGATTCTAGGGTGCCTATGTTTGAGAACAAGATATCACGAGACAAGGCAGGACATCAAAGGATGGGCTGAGCGGTATTGGCAGTGAACTCAGGAAGCAGCTCAGGTGGTAGACATACTGCCCAGGATGACAACGGCAGTAACAATGTCAATGCCACTATTTACTGAGCACTCCTCTGCACCAGGTGCTGGACTAACTACAATACATACACACTCTAATCAGATTCCACAGCAACCCTGACTAGTACGTTCTACCATGAAGCACAAGTCACAGATGAGGAAACTGAAGGTTAAGAGGTCAGTTAACTTCCCAAGGTCCCATAGTTTCTAAGTGGCAGAACTGGATGTGAATTCACGTAGTCTGACTATAGAGCCCTCACCTGAGACTCTACGCCAGACCGCCTGCTGCAAGAAGTACAAGGCTGGCAACTTCCCTGGATTTAAAGGCAGAGAATATGCTGGAACAATTGGTTATATATATTCCCCAATCCCCACATTGATCCACACCTTGCACTACCTACAACAATTAACTCAAAATGAATCACTGTAATAAATATAAAACCTAAAACTAAAATTCAAAGAAGTAAACATAAGGAAAAAGATTACCTACAAATGATACAGAAGGCATGATTCATCAAAGCACAGACTGATAAATTAGACTTCATCAAAATTAAAAACTTTTGTTCTTTGAGTGACACTTGAACAGATAAACCAGATTGAAATTAAATATTTGTAAATCACATACCTGATTAACAACTTGCATCTAGAATATGCAAAAATATCAAAACTCAATAGCAAGAAAATAACCCAACTGAAAAATAAATAAAAGGCTTGAATATAACACTTCACCAAAGAAAATTTACAGATGGCAAATAAGGACAAAAAAATATGTTCATTATTCATTAGGGAAATTCAAATTAAAACCTTAGTGATACGCCACAAAATACTTATCGGCATGGCTAAAATGAAAAAGACTGACCATAGCAAATGTTGGAGAGGAAATGGGGAACTATGACACTCTATGCAGGATGGATAAGTCTCAAAATAATTATCCTTAGTGAAAGAAGCCAGACCAACAAAAGAGTGAGAGCCAGGTGATTCATCTGTATAAAATTCTGGAAAATGCTAAGTAACCTATAGTGACAGAGAACAGATTGGATAAGGTTACCTGGAGACTGGGCCAGGGCCAGGGAGGGATGTGGGGGCACAAGGAGACTCTTGGTGGTGATGAATATGTTCACTACCTTGATTGTGGTGATGGTTTCTTGGATGCAAACGAAAGCCCAAACTTATCAAATCGTACCCTTTTATATATGTATAGTTTTCTATACATCAATTATACCTCAGTAAAGCTGTTGCTATGGATTGAATGTTTGTGTTCTTTCAAAAATTTGTATCTTGAAACCCTAACCCCCAATGTGACAGTAGTAGGAGGTGAGGCCTTTGGCAGGTAATTATATGTGGTCATAAAGATAGGACCCTCATGATAGGATCAGTACCCTTATAGGAAGAGATGGCAGGGAGCTTGCTTCCTCTCTCTCCATGCACACAGTAAGGAGAGGCCATGTGAGGACACAGCAAGAAGGCGGCCATCTGCAAGCCAGGAAGAGAGCCCTCACAAGGAACCAAATTGTCTGGTACCCTGATTAGACTTGTAGCCTGTAGACCTGTGAAAATGAAATTTCTGTTGTTTAAGCCAGCCAGTCTGCAGTACTTTGTCATGGCAGCCCTAGCTTACTAAGACAGCTGTTAAGAATCAAGATAGGTATATTCTAAATGGCCATATTGTAAGAAGAAACTACCATGTAATCTCAGGACCTGCGTTTGCATCTGCAACTGTGCTCGTGCAAGTGTTATTACTTCACTGTCACTGGCTGACAGTAAAAGAACAAAGGCAGGCGTGCTTCTATCACTCAACATTCAAACAACATCAGGGCATGTCAGTGAAGGTTTTTTCCCTGGTTTGAATACAGACAAATGTAGAGAATATAGATCCATCCCATTAGCCAGCTCTATAGCTGTCAATACTATTTTCGAAACATCTTGTCAAGTTAATCTAGTAATTTTATTTGTATTGGTCTTGTAATTCAGCACATAATTTGAAAAAGTAGTTTCACAAATATAAGTGCTATAAGCATAAGGATTCTCTATTTAATTTTATGTTAATGTATATTTAGATGTTTGTTACAGTATTAGTTACATCAACGGTTGGGATCAAAACCCTTTTTTCTTGTTAAATGGGTCAGATTTCCAAGCCTCTGCCCCAGGCCAACCTGTGGTAGTTCACCCTCACTGACTGCCTCCCAACCTCACATAGCCCAATTCTCATTACAGTCACAAAAGAACTATCAGGACAAGAAGGATCCTGTAAAAGCAATGTGCAGACCTTACTAGTTTGGTCCTTGAGTTCCAAAATGGGAACTCGATCATCTCCTTGTGACCTCTTGGCATGTTGAGACAGACAGAACCAGGATGGTTCCAGGGTCCCCTCCAAGATGGATCCAAGAGTCGATTTAGATTTAGATGCCTGCCCCACATTCGGCACCAACAAATGAAGCAAATATCAACATGAAGTAGCTCCTACATGTCAGAAAGGGGAAAGGCTTCAACTCCACTGTTGCGAATGCTTATGACAAGAGGGAACAAAGGTTAACTCTGGACAGCCAGTCCGAAGAAAGATAATACACAATTACATAATCATTCCCAAGTTGAATGAGAGAAAAGAACATGGGCCAGGACTGCTTTTAACAGTCAGAAAATCTACTCCTTTAAGCTGGTTATCTAATAGACTCACCTCCATTCTGAGTTTCTTGCTGTTGAGGTCTATGCTAACTAATACTTAGTGTCTAGAAAAGTCTAGAAATCCTCAAATAGGCTAAAATTTTCTTTAGCAACCCAGGATAACTGGTAAGTGGTCTACAGGTGGTGACGTCTATCTGATTCCCTGATCCCTGACCTCCCCCCACTCCTCTAGTGATGCACGAGCACCATGAGCAAATGGTCTGTGCCTGTGTCCCAGTCCTCACCACGTCCCATCAGGAGCTGAGGGAAGGTGGCTGCTGAGCAAGCAGAGCGCAGGGGACAGGGTAGGTGTGCCCCTCAACCCAGACACAACCTCCTTGTTTGGCAAGCAGCCACCCCTGCACATAGTCCCTTGTTCTTCTTTTCACATATTTTGCTCTACGCAAAGTACCATTACTCAAGCGTGTGTCTCCATGTGTTTCCAGCACAGGGTAGCCTCAGCACGGGGGCCGACGCCTGGCCTAGGTCCATCGTCCACCATGGTGCTGCATGCACAGCAGATACTCCAGAGGAATTGTTTGGGAGCAGATCAGGCCCTTTCTGTTGACAAGAAACAAAGGCCTGCGTGCTCGAATCAGCTCTGTTCAGCTCACTGGAGCCTAACGCCTGTGGAAAGTGTCAAGTGAGGTGAGCCATCTCGTCTACCGGTTGCTCAGAAGCACAGGAATAGGAAGGGCCTGAATCAGCTTTGGTGAAGGTGTCCTATAGAAGGTGACCAGACTCTGAAAGTGAACCTTGAGGAATGAGAAAGGCTTGGTTGGGGCGCAGTGGTGTTATGGGGCAAGATGGGACCAGAGGCAGGAGAAAAACCAGGTCTTGGTAGAGCTTCACCCTATACACACTGAGGAGCCACCAAGGGACATCGAGTGGAGCACCCCACCGCAAGCCTCATGCTGCTCAGACCACTCAGGAGCAGCGCAGAACAGACGCCACAGGTGTGGAGGGGTATGATGGCCAGGAGGAGCTGCTGCACAGCCCTGGTGAGAGACGGCCAGTCTGCACTCGGGCAGAGGCACCTCCCTGAGGACCCTTCTCATGGGTGACCACAGAGGGTGGAGGAGAAAGCACAGGCAGGGATGTGGATCATCGATTTGGAAATCATTCGAGGCTTGCCCTTCTGTGCCCAGCAACCTTGACAACAAGCCACAGAGCTGGGACAGGATCCTGAGGTCTCCCAGTAACCTGACGTCCTCCAAACTGGAACCAGCAGGTGGCTACGTCAGGGGCACAGCATCGTGCTGGTGTTGGCACCAGGCTAGCCTGCCTTCCCATCCCAGGGTCACACAGACACACTGTGTGACCCTGCACAAGTAACATGCCTCCTGTTCTTCTCTGCTGCACAGAGCAGGCTCCCCAGCCTGGGGGGAAAGCACCTCACCTTCAGGCCAGCTCTCATGGAATGAATTCTACGAGCTGTCCCAAAAGTCTCCATACATAGGGAAAATGGGAAATTGTAGCTAAATGTACCTTTATTTACAAAATACTCAGTACAAAATTTTACAAAATTTTTCCTTTGTATAGAGACTTTGTTGAATATTTTGTAAATCAAAGTACATTTAGCTTCAATTTCCCATTTTCCCTATGTATGGAGACTTCTGGGACACTTTAGTTGCTCTTCTAATTAGCCCACAAATTTTCAAGGGGTTTCAGGAGCTAAAAGAGCAGGAGAAAGTATATTGGGAAGAATGAAGAGGCACTTTCAGAGTGTGCCTGAGTTTGAGAGAAGCTGGCATCAAAAGGCCACTTTCTCAGAGATAGCAAAATCACATTCCACCATGGGTGTGTTTTACACTCTAAAAACATATTTGATCCTGTAACATTAATAAGTCAGATTTTCCTCACAGGAGCTAAAAATAGGCAACACAATTCCAATCAGTCCCAACAGCAGCCACCACCTTTGTCTGTGGAAGCCTGGGCCGGCACAGGCCGAGAGTTGCCGTAGAAACAGCAGGTGCTAGGAAGGGGTGGCGAGCGGCCGTGGCGGCACTGCAGCACAGACTCCTGGGGCTCCCACCCCCAGGGAGGTGTCCATCCTGGAAGGGGGCACGCCAGGGCAGACAGCCTTTAATGCTCTAATGTGTGATTTATCCTTTTCTTTTTAAAATAAATGAAGAGATAATGGGATGTTTTGGAAAAGACAAGAACTCTGGAGTCTGAGAGAGGTGGGGTCGGCGGGAACTGTGGCACACTGACTGCTGGGACCGCGGCAGATCACTCTGCATCTCGGATCCATCAGGGACCAAATGGGACGGCAACGTCCGCACCATAGGAATGACACGTGAGAATGTGATAGGCCCTCTGGTGCCTGGCACATGTGTGCACAGTAAACAGGGCTGTTCTCGCTCTACCTTCAGCTATATATATCCAGAGAGAGAGAAGATAAAGACGTGAGTGTCGAATTCCCTGGCTCGGAAGGGCCCGGTATCAGGCACACCTCAGCACAGAAACCCACGGTCACAGCCAAGGTGCCAGCTCGCTGACTTCTGAGCTGATGGAGAAGCCCCACATGCAACGCCAGTCACACTGCCCCTCAGGCTGAGCCATCAGTGGCGTGGAGTCAGCCTGCTCTCAGGGCTTGCCCACCACCCCCAGCCTATCCGTCCTATAATTGCCTCCTATTATTTCTCTCCACAGACCCTGTGTTCTAATCAGCTTGACCTATTTTCAGTTCTCAAATGTGTCAGGCATTTCTGCCAATTCCCCAGATCCATCCACAGCACCACACGGAGCAGCTCTGTGAACAAAAAGACCCTGAGTCTCAAGTGGTAGCTGATCAGCCCATGATGGACACTTGATCCAAGCAGCTAATTCCCTGGCCAACCAGACACCAATCATGCACCTCAAAGTGTGAATTCACAGACTCGAGTCAGTCAGTGGGGACTTGAGGTTAAAGGGCTTGTTATACTAGGGCCAGAGTTAGATTCGTGGTAGGCAAAGCTTCTGGCAGTCTACCATGAGAGGAGACAAAAGTGGCCCAACTGCAGGAACAAAGAAAGCAACCAAAATGAGACATTTGAGACAAGAGGGAAGAAGACAGTGGCCACCCCAGGCCCTGAGCTTCAACCCAGCCCTGTGGCATCCTCCCCTGATGGTATACTCACACTTCTGGAGCCTCTAGGTATGTATCTTTGTCCCTGCCACTAAATATTCTCATTTATTTAACCTCGACACCTCTTCTTTTTTTCCCCCATTATGTCAGCATGTTGAAACCCCACCATTTTACAACCCAGAGCTCAAATGCCTCCACTGAGGCTCAAGCAAGTTGCTCATACTTGGTCTTTGCCGATACCTGCTCCAAGTGGCTGCCACCTGCTGCACTCTGCATCACAGTGTTAGCACGTGCACCTGTTTGGTCTCCTCCTCTAGACAGTGGGCTTCGCAAGGCAAGACTAACTTCTAAATAATTTCTATTATCCTGATTGCACTCGGCCCAGAGCAGTTCCTCAGTAAAACATGTCTGATGGACAAGAGACTCTTTGGCAAAAGTGCTGCTTCCACCAAGAAACGGACTCGAGGTTTCTGAAGACCATGTGCCTGGAGGGGAGGGCAACCGATGGAAGCACAGAAGCCAGTTTCTGAGCTGGCAGATGCCTCACCCTGATTCACAGACACACTTTCCAAAACAGGATGGGGTGCAAAGTAGGTGTCCTTGGGCGTGAAAGGAAATGCCCTTTCCTTTCCACAAGGACAACAGGAGTTGTGCAGATACTCTGAGACAGTGTGACCATGACTACTCCCTTGGGAGCACATACCTGACAGAAAAAACAAGGTGAATTGACTGGACCACGTGGTGCCCAAGCACTGGGTTTGGGCCACACAGAAGAGGGTCAGCTCCCAGGTTTGCCACATTCTGGACAAGTGACCAAGGGTAAATCATTTAACCACAATTACCCCACATGTGAAACAGGCCACACAACCATCAACCCAAGAGCTGTCGGGAGAGTTTGATGAAGGATTCGTGGTCTAAGCACCTGGTCTAAGGACTCCAACACGTATGGAGGGCTTTAAACGCAATTTCACTAAATGTTTGTAGAGTGCTTACTATGTGCCCAGGCACTCGCTGGGGAGCCACAACATCCACAAATCAATGGCCTTCAAGGAAAGCTTGTAAAATAGATCATTATCCCCATTTTATGGCCAATAAAATTGAGGCTCAGAGAGGCAATGAGAGCTGAAGCCAAGTCTTGAACCTAGAGTTGTCTGGCACCTCTGAAGAAGCCCTCGGAAGGAACACGACTGCTGGGGCCATTATGCCACCACCAGCATCCCCTCTGTTGGGCGTGGTCTCCGTTTCTGTCCTGGATGGGCTCCCCTCCTCTTTCAATGTTATTTATGCCTTTTGTCAGCTTGACTCTCTGGCAGGCTGACTCTCTTACCACCTAGGTCTGCGGCCCATCCAAAGACCAGACCTCCACATGGCCAATGACCACTGCAACCAGAAAACCCAGGCACTGACTCCTCCTCTCTAGCTGCATACCATTACTGATCGATCTACTGATCAATCTCTCTGAACCTCAATGTCCTCAAGTGGCAAACAGGAATAACACCTACCGTCCAGAGCTGTGAAGAGGATGGTGATACCATGCGGGACCACGTGGAGGCTCAGACAGAGCCCTGAGTGACAGAGCTGCTGCTGCCCTCCTTGTCCTGCAGCAGTGACTGCCACTAGGGCTCATCTCTAATGGAGGCTCCAGGATGAGTCAAGCCACATTCCCAGCAATGCCAACAAGGAGTCAGGAAGGACAAATAAAGGTTGGTGGGAGGCTTAACCCCCAACTTTTTAAGATTTGCTTTCATGGTCCAGTTGGCCCCCAAAACAAGTTTCATAAAACAATCAAACAAATAACAAGAAAGCATCTTTTTTTAAGCCCTTCTGAGACAGAGACGGGAAGAAAAAAAACAAGCAAGGCAGATTATGAGACATTAGATTCCAGTACGTGATGTCCTTCTCCTGGAATATATTTAAGAGGAGAAGAGATGACATTTAAACAGAGAAAGAACAGCAGGAACATATTAAAACCCAGAGCAGACAAGCCATGTTTGTGCACAATTGCACCCTGCAAGGTTCACTGCATGCCCGCTGCACAGAAGTGGGACTAGCTGTGGGAGCAGTTTCAGATTCAAGGGCCTTAGTTCTAGTAAGACTCAGTATCTGTAATACATCAAGTGCTACATAAATTGTGGTTATAACACAACAGAATAAACTTGATAGATAGATATTGCATAAGCAGTGGAAGTCTAAGTGAAAGCCTGGACATATATAAACACATGTTGTATGTTCTTTATCTTTGTTCATCCATCCATTCAACAAGCATTTACCCACCGAGGACCAAGTAAGTGCTGAGCAGCCTCCAGGTATACAAAGTTTCAAAAAACGTAATCCTCACAGCCAAGAAGTTTAGTATAGGTAACAAATGTGGAAACAAATTAATAGACTATAAGGAGTTAAATACAAAAATGGAAATATATACAAGTTACAAAAAATGAAGTGGCTCACTGTGTCTGGGATGGTCAGGAAAAGTTGCTCAGAGAAAAGTACCTTGTTGGACAGATGAGGGGAGAAAAGATTGCACAGCCAGAAGGAACAGCATGTGTGAGGCCACATAGATATGACATACCCTGGTGTGGCCAGCTCATTTATCTATAATGCAAAATGCATGGGAGCTCAAGTAAACAAACAAAGAAAACTAAGAAGATAATGGCAAGAGATGAAGTTAGAGGGGCCATCACACCCTGTACTTTACAAACTGTTATCTATCTGCCTCCTAACTAGACAGAATTTTCAAGAGCAGAGACTAGATCTTCTGCTACTGAATCCAGAACAGTGCCTAGTGTGACCTTAACACCTGTCTGAAGAAAGGACAGAAAGAGGGAAGGAAAGATGGAGAACTTGGTAGTCAAGTGAAGAAATTCAGACTTTATTGTATAGGTAAAGAGGAGTTCTAAAAGCATTTCTAAGTAGAGATGAAAAGACCATCTGTGTGACAGTCCTGAAATGGACAGACTGGAGGGCAGGGAGCCCTGTTAGGCTGGCAGATGGCGGAAGCCTAAAAATGCGACTAATGCCTAACAGTAGAGCTGAGAAATAGAGAACGCCCTGAAGGCTGGTCTGGCAGTGGCAAAAGGAACAGAGAGAGAGGCAAGTCAGACTGCTAGTCATCAGATATCGGGCTGCACGTGACAGCTACAAAGAGCTACCTACAGTACTGAAGTTGCTGACAAGACCACCCCATCAACAATATCTCCTCACGTTGGAATAACAAAAGCAAACGTTCTTACACATGCTCTGGGATGCTGGAGAAGGCCTTGGTGGCTGATCAAACTCAAGTTACTCAAGTTGGTGAGACAGAATGAGTGAAGTGAAAAAACAAGGCAGTCAGCTGCATGGGTTGTAATGTTTAACTAAGGAGGTAAAAGACCTCTATAGGGAGAACTACGAAATACTGAGGAAGGAAATAGCAGAGGACATAAACAGGTGGAAAACCATACCATGCTCATGGGTCAGTAGAATGAACACATTAAAATGTCTATACTACCCAAAGTGATCTACAGATTCAATGCAATCCCTATTAAAATACCAACATCATTTTTCGGAGATCTAGAAAAAATAATTCTATGCTTCCTTTGGAACCAGAGAAGTCCCAGTATAACAAAAGCAATCTCAAGCAAAAAGAACAAATTGGGAGGCATCAATTTACCAGACTTCAAGCTATACTACAAGGCTATAGTAACTAAAACAGCATTGAAATGGCACAAGAACAGAGACATAAACCAATAGAACAGAACTGAAAACCCAGATATGAAACCATCATCATATAGCCATCTAATCTTTGACAAAGCAGACAAAAACATACACTGGGGAAAAGAATCTTTATTCAATAAATGGTGCTGGGAAAACTGGATAGTCACATGTGGAAGACTAAAACAGGATCCGCACCTTTCACCTCTCACAAAAATCAACTCATGGTGGATAACAGACTTAAATCTAAGGCATAAAACTATAAGAATTCTAGAAGAAAATGTTGGAAAAACTCTCATAGACATTGGTCTAGGGAAACAATTTATGAGGAAGGCCCCAAAGGCAACCACAGCAACAATAAAAATAAATAAATGTGACCTGATAAAATTAAAAAGCTTCTGTACAGCCAAGGAAACTATCATGAGAGCAAACAGACAACTTACAGAATGAGAGAAAATATTCACATGCTACACATCAGATAAAGGGCTAATAACTAGAATCTATATAGAACTCAAGAAAATCAGCAAGAAAAAAACAACCCCATTAAAAAGTGAGCAAAGGATAGGAACAGAAACTTTTCAAAAGAAGATAGACTAATGGCCAAAAAACACATGAGAAAATGCTCAACAGCTCTAACCATCAGAGAAATCGAAATCGAAACCACAATGAGATATTACTTAACTCTGGTGAGAATGGCTTTTATCAAAAAGACCCAAAACAATAAATGTTGGTGTGGATGCGGAGAGATAGGAACACTCATACACTGCTTGTGGGACTGCAAATAAGTACAAGCTCTATGGAAAGCAATACAGAGATGCCTTCAAGAGCTAAAAGTAGAACTACCATTTTATCCAACAATGCCATTACTGGGCATCTGCCCAAAGGAAAAAAAGACATTCTATAAAAAACACATCTGTATTTGAATGTTTATAACACCACAATTCACAATTGCAAAGATGTGGAAACAACCCAAGTGCCCATCAATACATGAGTGGATTAATAAAATGTGGTATATGTATACCATGGAGTACTATTCAGCCACAAAAAACAATGGTGATATAGCACCTCTTGTATTATCCTGGATAAAGCTGGAACCCATTCCACTAAGTGAAATATCACAAGAATGGAAAAACAAGCACCACTTGTACTTATAATTTAATTGGTATTAACTAATCAACATTTATGTGCACATATAGTAGTAACTTTCATCAGGTGTAAGGCAGGTGGGAGGGGGGAGGAGGGGATGGATATATTCACACCTAATGTGTGTGTTGCACACCGTCTGGGGGATGGATACACTTCAAGCTCTGACTTGGGTGGGGCAAAGGCAATATATGTAACCTACACATTTGTACCCCTGTAATATGCTGAAATAAAAATAAATAAATAAATAATAAAAAGTGAGCAAACCTAAGAGCAAACACAAAACAATAAAAATGGGATAAATGAGCATGATGATGCTTCAAAACCCAAACCACACATTGCAATGCAATGTGGCAAAGGGTGTTTTTTACATAGTTTGTATACATATCAAATAATAATACTACATGCCCATTATAAAAAATTGAAAAATATAGGAGAAAACTCACTGATGAGTCTCTCCCTGGGAACATATTGCTACATTTCCTTCCAGCTACATGTACATGCACACACATTGTTTATGTTGGTTGATTTTTATATATTGTATATCATATTCTAAATACCATTTTATGGCCTACCTCGTCCATGTATTAAGTTGAACATTTATCCATGCTGCAGGAATAAACGAGGGGTGAGCCTGAGTTGGGCCTCAACACAGGTGCCAGGGGCGGGGGTCAGCCTCTCAGTCCAAAGGTCTGGGGGGACTTCCGGGTCTCCTGCCCTGCTGTGGCCATCTCTGTCTAGGAGGACATCCCCTTCACTTCTTTCTCTTATATTTAGGGAGCTTGTCTCTTTCGCCTGTGTCTGTTGGTGTCACTATCCTCCTTGTGACAAGTGAGCATGGCATTAAAAATTCTATAAAAATACAATTTCTCAATAGCTGTATAACAATTATACAAATGAACCATAATTTACTAATCATGCCCTATTGTCAGACATTTTGGTTATTTCCATTGTTTCTATATTAAAAATAGCATAGAAATAAGCATCCTTGTATTTAAGACTTGGACTGTGGTTTAGATATTTTCCATTAGAAGACCTTCCCAGGAAGGAACGCCTCACTGACTCCCAGGCTTTCAAGTCTCTATGTTAGTGTCAAGTGGCTATGTGTGCAGTAAGGATGCAGCATGAAGGCGTGAAGGCGTGCTTACTTCCATGAAAACCTGAACATTTCATTGTAGAACATTTAAAAGTGAAAGGAAGAGGGATTCACGTGACCTGAGGCCCTAAAAGGAGGATGACTTGTGTTGCCTTCAATTAAAAGGCAAGGTACCCCATCCCTCCAAAAGTTCCTGCATACCTGTGGGCTACAGGGAGCCATGCTCACCCAGAGAACAAGGAAGAAACGGAAAAAAGTATACCCTGATCAACATCCTCAAAGCCTACATCTTGAGACACCACACCCAGAAATACAAGCACAGACAGCAGCTTCTAGAAGCACCAGATATAAGGATAGTTGCCAGGCTTGGAAGCCAGAAAGACCTGGGATTAAAACCCAGTTTCTGGACCTACCAGCTGATCCCTCAACGATAACAGTCAGATTGTGTCAGTCTTTCTGCTGAAAGCCCCTGTGCCACCCTGGCTCTGAGTCAACTCCACATACACCCATGTCCTTTTGTGACTCTCTGCTTCTGTCCTGCCCCTCTCCTGCCCTGCCTCTGCTTTCCTGCAGAGCAAATCTCATCACCCAAAACAGTGTGGTAGCGGATGGAAGCCCCCACGGGAGTAGAGACTCACCTCTGGCTCACTGGTTTTTCGTTGTTGTTGCTATGTTGTTCTTTTTTTTGTTTGGTGGGTATATTTTGAGACAGAGTCTCGCTCTCTTGCCCTGCCTAGAGTACAGTGGTGTCATCATAGCTCACAGCAACCTCAAACTCCTGGGTTTAAGTGATCTTCCTGCTTCAGCCTCCTGAGTAGCTGGGAGTACAGACGCATGCCACTGTACCCAGCTAATTTTTCTATTTTTAGTAGAGATGGTGCCTTGCTCTTGCTCAGGCTGGTTTTGAACTCCTGAGCTCAAGCTATCCTCCCACCTTGGCTTCCCTGAGTGCTAGGGTGATGGGCATGAGCCACCACACCTGGCCTCTGGTTCACTGTTAAACGCCTAGCACCTAAGACGGTGGTTCATAGGTACCCTGGCAGGCCATCAATACATACTGTGGAAGGAATTAGTGAATGAGTAAAATAATAAGTAAAAACAGGTAAATTACTTAACTCCTCTGAACCTCATCACTTATCTGTGGAACCTGGAGTGAATCTACACATATTATTAGGATTATATACACTCTAGATACCTAGCATGGGCTGGTACAAAGCAGGTGGTCACACTGTCAGCCACAATTTGGTGCAGTAGTCTCCAAGGTAGAGTATGTGATCCACTTGGGTGCAGGGAAACAGTACTGTGACTTATTTCTATGCATTTTAACCAAAGGTATATGAAAAACTAAACCTCACTACATAATATTTAATGTGCAGGCTGAGAAACACTTCACTCTTACTTGAATTAGTTTTCCATTGTTGCTATACCAAATTACCACAAGCTTAGCACCTTAGAACAACACATTTATTATTTTATAGTCCTAAAGGTCAGAGGTCTGAAAATGAGTCAGCAGGGCTGCCTTCCTTCTGGAAGCTCTGGGGGAGAATCTGCTTCCTTGGCTTTTCCAGCTGCTAGAGACTGTCGGCATTCCTTGGCTCCTGGCCCAGCATTCCTCCAGCCTCCTGACTCTGACCCTCCCTCTTTCCCTTATCAGAACCTTGTGATGACATTGGGCCCACCCAGATGACCCAGGATCTCTCCATCACAAGGTGCATAACTTAATTGTATCTGCAAAGTCCTTTCCTCTTTGCCATGCAGAGGTGCTGGGGATTAGGATGTGCCCATGGGGGAGGGGGCATTATTCTGCCTCCCACACATGCTAACCACTTGCCACTGCATCGGGCACCGTGGACAGGTAAAATGAATGAGGTATGACCCCTGTTCCTGGTGCCCCCATCTATTTGGGGACATGAGATAATAGCACGAGGGCAGGTGGGTCGAGGAACTGTAGGACACAGAGAAGAAAGGACACATGTCCAGAGGCCAGGGAAGGCCTCAGGGCAGAGAGGATGCCTGGAGAAGCCCAGGAGGATGAGCCACTCTTCTCCAGACTGACAGACAAAAGGAAAGACACAGGGTGGATTCAGTAAGCCTTGACTCAATTTGACTGCTGACAATCCACGGTCATGGGGCAGATGAAATAGCTGTGATCTAAGAATCAAAAAATGAAGTTCTACTCTGGGCTCTTCAACCAGATCTTGAAAAGGCCACTCTGCTTTCTTTGAGCCTCGGGATGCTCATCTGTGAAATGGGGGTCTGGACTGTCTGTATCTCAAAGAGCCCTTTCCATGTTAACATTCTAAAGTTTAACAGACATAAAAGGCATTTTCCAAAACAATCATTGTAAATATTCAGAACTGCATCTCCAAAATAATGTAATGGTTTTTCAAAAAAAAACATTAAAAGATGAAATGGAGGGGAAGTCTAGCAAGATAGTATAACTTCAAGCATTCAGCAAATTTGGGGAAAAACATTTGATGAAAACTAGATTTTTAATTTCCCTAAAATACGAAACACATTTCTACCAAGGAACTTTGACCCCAGTGCTATTATTAATATTGTGGCTTAAGAAGATCATTCAAGAAAAGCTGGAGAAAATTGCTGTCCATAAAATTACCCAAACAGTACCCAGTTTATTCCATCGCTCTACATGTAACAGAGGACTTCACTCTCACACCGATCCCGTGGACACAGGGGAGGGTGAAAGACCTGGACTTTCTGCAGCTCTCTGGGTTGAGTCTGCGCCGAGTCTGCACTCAGTCTGTCCAGGCTGACATTACTCTGTGGACTTGCCGTCTTGGTCCCTTAGTCCAGGAGGTCGCTGGGGAAGGGGCTGCCGCCTACCTTCTATACACTTGTAACTACGATACAAGGCAGCTGCTAGTTCAACTGCAGACTCACAACCCTTAGCACAGTGCCCTGCACGCTTGGGCATTCAGAAAGATTGTTCAATGGAAAAAAACTACTCAGAATATTCTGGTGTAATCTGAAATGTGCCCTCTGTAACTTGAAATACTAGGCCTTGTGCTACACAAGGTTACAGATTCTTCCCACATGACAACCCTTGAAAAATCACCTTTTTTCCATGCTAAAACCCTGGGGTGCTGTGGCAGCTCCCAGGGCACTCAGCCACCCCTCTGTCTTCCCTTGAACAGACTCAGGTCTTCAGGCCCTTCTCATGAGGAATCAGAAGGAGTCTCAGTGCACAGAGCTGCAGAACTGGGGCTAACAAGGTGGTCCTGAGATCTCATTTAGCAGAAAATAACACATTCATGAATTTTTAATAGTCATAAAATTTATCAAGAACAAAGGTTTCCAAGGCAAAGCAGCTTGGCCTCCCAGTCTCCAGGAACCCCAGCTGACGCCAGCTGAGACTCGCATACCCAGGTGTCCATCAGCATTCATCAACCATAACCTCTGCTTCCTCATCCCCGAGACAGCCCCCAAACACAAGGAGCAAACACAAACAGTGCAATTACTTTTCAAAAATAGAGGAGAATCACAAAGGGGAGCGAGGAAGCTCCATGTTAGGTGGAGAGTCAGCTGTGTGCAGAATGTGCAGTAGTCCACAAGGAACGACTAATTGGAAGTAAAAGCACTTCCTTTAACCTAATCACCAACACACGGCAGCGGAGGAAGCAAGGCCGATTGACATCTCAGAGAGCTGTGCAGCATACAGTGCCTTCTAGCACAACGCCAGGTCCTAGCTGAAGGGGGTTTTAAAGGGAAAAAAGAAGTCCTCAGTACTATCAATTTTAAGAACAGCAATTTCTTTTTTTTTATTTTAGCGTACTCGTATGGGGGTACGAGTGTTAAGGTTACGTATATTGCCCATGCCCCGCTGCCCCCTCAAGCAAGAGCTTCAAGCGTGTCCATATCCCAAACGTTGCACATCTTACTCGTTTGGTTGTATATACCCATCCCCTCCTCCCCCCTCCCACTCTCCCGACACCCAACAAATGTTACTCCTATATGTCCACTTAGGTGTTGATCTGTTAATAGCAACTTCTAAATAGGACATTTCCATGAACTCACGAAGATGGTTCTGTTCAGCCAGTGCTTATGGAACACCTCCTCTGAGCCAGCCTCTGTTGGAGGTGAGCGTTTAGGACATAAAGACAGGAACCCTGGCTTGACAGTCTCTAATCCTAGAGGGGAAGTGGACACAGGCAAGGTCATACTACATGACCCCAGAGCAGGTGGCCAGATACCAAGTGATCTATACTCACATCCTAGCTTGCCAGATTCCTGGGCACCCGGCGTGGTAGGAACACAGGACCACTCTGGGCCCTGCTCGCTCCTCTCTCTGACAGGGCAGGGAGCTCGCGCATCAGGGCTGGGACTTCTCCCAACTCAGCTCTCAGACCCTGCTCTCTGCCCCCACGGGACACACCCTGCACCCTTACCCAGCACTGGTTCCTGTGGCGGTGGAGCATCACGTAGTGGGGCACACAGGCCCAAGTTTGCTCCTCCTTCCAGAATATCCCGCTGTTTTTCATTTCATTTTTAACTTCTTCTCAGTCCCAGTTTCTTCATTTGTAAAATAGGTATGAACTTGGCTCCTCTTTAGGGCTGCAGGTAGCAGGATGCCTGGCACCTGCCACATGTCAATAAATGCCACAATAACAAAACTTCCTGCCCGCAGAGACTGGGCTGTTTCTCTGTACCAGCCATAGTAGCATAAGTCTAATAGGCACTCATTAGGCCTATTAAGATGACAAGCTCCTCATTTACATGCTGGGCGCACGTGTGCATCATCATGCATTGCGCCAGGTGTTAACTGGTTATTTCTGTGTGACCTCAGCACTGTGCCTGGCATGCTGCTTAGTATACAATAGGTGCTCCATTAAAGTCTTCTCAATGAATACAGGAAAGAGGAAAAGAATGCAGCATCAACTATGACATAGCATATTATATTAATATAGCGTAAGAAAAAGGCATGCATCCTTTAAAAAGGACAAAAAATTAAATATGAAGACAAAGTTTTAAGAAACATGGCAGTTTTCCTTTAAATGCAAAGGGAGTGCAGTAGATTGTATTACTGTCCAAAATACTCAGTGCCCCTTCCTACAGGATTACCCACCCTCACCTCATTGCTTTCTGGCCACTGCATAACTTGTTTGGCCAAAAGAACATGCATGGAAGTGACACGAGCCACTTCCCAGCAAGACGCTCAGCTGCTGTCCCGAGGTCTTTCCCCGCCCGTTCCCTCTGCCCACACCAGCATGTCTCGGAGAGGACAGGGCTCATTGAGTAAAAGCAGACTGCAGCAGAGCTCAAACCAGCCTGTGATGGGCAGAGAACTTAAATGAGAAACAAGTGTTTTTGCTGCTTTAAGTCACGAAGATTCTGGGTCAGTTGTTACTGCAGAATAAATTATCCTAAACTCAATGATACAGATTAGGCTTCAATTCAATTCAATCAAGTTCCTACTGCACTGGCACTAGGCTAGGCATCAGTGCAAAGAGATGATGGAGACGGGATCCCTGCCAAAGGTGACTCCCCGTGGAGAGACAAACATCTCACGTACCACAGCGTGAGATGTATAGGACGTGAGGACAAGCACTGTCGGAGTCCTTGACCGCAGTGGTGTGGAGAAGCCCAAAGGAGCCCTAAAGGATGAAGATATGATTAGGCAGATTGAGTGTGGGTAGGGCCCTCCAGAAAGTTGGAAGAGGATTGGCTATTCATGACCTCAAGCCCCTACACCACTATAAGCTGTACTGTTCCAGCATTTTTCCTTTGTTTTTTCCTTCTGCTATGGAACAACAACTGAAAACGATACAATGAAAGAAGTGAAAGAGCATATATTGTTTCTGGCTTTCAGAAGCGCACAACAGTATGCTCTTTTATCAGGTCCAGCTGAGAAACCTGTAGCCTTTGTTCCATGGCCCTGCAATCTCCTCTCTGCTCAGCTGCCTGCTCAGTATCTTACTGCATAGGCCCTGGTCCCTGCAAGTCCTGGAAACAGCTCCCACTACCAAGACTGTTGGATGGGAAGCCCAGTCTATCTCCTATAGTCCTGCGATCTTGGGGATATCCAAGATGACCCTGAAATCAGGTGGGAGAACAAAGCCAGAGGGGACAGCAGGACTCGGCAGGCCTTTGGACCAGACCAGCCCGGGCTTGAATCATGCCACTAGCAGACAAGTGATGTGTACATTCAGAGTCACCCATCCTCAAGATAGATGCTGTCTATTCATTGCAATCCACATCTGAAATGAGGACTTTTTTTTTACCCTTTCTCCTCTCCAGAATGACGTATTATAAAACTAATACAGAAGAGTACTCTAAGTTTTCCAAGGAAAGAAAAGCAACTACTATTTACGGATCAGTTACTACATACTAGACAGGCACTGTGCCAGGGACGTAAGAGCTATTCTCTCGATTACTCCCCACACCTGCCTAGCAAGGCTGGTATTGCCATCACCCACATTTCAGAGAGGTTAAATAACCTACCCAAGACCACGCAATGAGCAAACATAGGAAGAGAGGAATCTGACCCAATCTCTGATGCCCGACAGCCATGACCTTTCCACTGTTCATTAAGTGGAGAGAACATCAGCTATTAATACAACGGGACTTCAGACACACCCACGAGCCACAACAGCAAAAGTCCACAGATAGTAACATTCATCATTCCATGTGTGTGTGCAGGCACCTGAAAACATATGCATGTATCTCCAAACACACAGCACATAGACTGCACATGTCTAATGCAGTCACTCCAAATTGAAAGATTGGCGAAGGCGGTAGACAAGATGGCCCGGAAGGGACAAATGCCTGCTCTCACACTTTAAGACTCAGCATCTCCAATTCAGGAATGAGACAGAATGCAGCCCATCAGATGCCTCTTACTCAGAGTGCCAGCTGGGCTCCACCCCTGGATGGCCCCACTTGCTATGCTTATCTGCAGTGCAGTCTGTCCCTCCCATTGGACCCTGAGGTCTGAAAACCACCATCCGTTCACTATCTGTATCTCCAGAGCCCAGCACATGGCTTGGCACCTAGCAATGACTTGATTCATAGTTGGGGTGAACGAGCAAGCAAAGTGTGATGGAGCCCACCATGGTAGGCTTTTTATGGCTTCAGTTCAAATTCTGGCTTGGACACAGACAAGCAGTACCACCTGGGGCATATGGCTTGACCTTACCAAGCCTCAGTTTCCTCAGATGGCAAGCAAGGATATGATAAGGACCACAGAGGCGGTATGACAGATCTGAAAACTTTCTGCTAACACTGAAGGCCTGTACAACGTGAACTCCTATAGCACAAAGGTGTCAGCAAATGGTCAGTGCAGAAAGCCCTGGAGTACCCCTTCTCCTTCAGTGCCAACAGGCATTAAGGTTTAAGCTCTAGAAGCCAAAAAAAAAAAAGCTCTCCTCTGACATGGCTGGTTTTACTGTGTCTATCTTGGGCAGATTCCAGTAGCTAATAGGTCTTTTAAGGTAATGTAACTTCACAAAGACTTTCTAAACAAACACAAATTAAATGACTCCATTATGCCAGCCTCATTTCCGCCAACAGTTCTAATAGGCAAGCACCTTGCTCTATGACACTGCCCTGTTACCCAAGTTCCTAGCCAGTTCTCAACACTGAAAATTTTCTCTCCCTATGTGAAAAATGTTATATAAGCCACAGTCCTAGGAAAGACCATAAACAGCCTGCTCATAAACCACGGCGTGCCTTCTACAAGACCTACACCCCAGAGAGGAAAGTCCTCAGACTGACTTCAGCCCTGCCAATCCACGCAGGCTCAGGCCCCGGGGACCAGCCTGTCCAGGTTCAGGCCATCCCCACAGCACAGACTCGATAAGCATCCTGATCCCTCTCTTCCTACTCAGTCTCCAACCCACAGTAGGTTGGGTCCCCATCCTGGGCTGAAAAGCACTGTGCAAGGTTGAAGGGGGTCTCCTAAGCTGAGGAAACAGAGGTGCCAGCTATGTCCAAACAGAAACAGCAGGGCATCAGGAGCCCACAGACAGGAGTCCAGGTCCCACCTCTGCCACCAGAAGCTGGTTGCAGCCTCTTCTTGACCTGCAGGACTACTGAGCCCCAGTGCTGCTCACGACTTCACTGGCATGTCAAATGAGATGACAGGTGGAAGTTGGGAATTATGGAACCTGGGACACAAGAGGCATCGGGAGACTCAGAAATGGACAAGAGGGAGGGGAGGCTGGAGGGAGAGCAAGGGAAGGAGGAAGGGAGACAGGGCAGAGAGGACCCAGGTCCCAGGAGCCTGAGGTCCCGCCAGCTCTCCAGAGAAAGGCCCCATTCCCAGGAAATGGGAGAGGAGCTCGGCCTCCCTCTGCTTTCCCCACATTCTAACTCACAGGAGGAAAGGGAATAAAAAGGTTCATATTTTCTGGGTGCTTGCAGATTATAGTCAGCTCTATTTCTGTTTTCTCATGGGCCCTAATAGAGGGCCCAGCTTGCTGAACTGGACCTAAGTGAAGCCAGGCCTGTGACGCCCGCCCAGTGCTCTCTGTCCAGGGCGACAGTGCAGCCTTTCTGGTGTCACAGAGACAGCTGTACCCTGAAGGGACCGGAGCCAGGTGGTAGGGCAACCTCTGCCCTCTGTGGAATCTACCCCTCCCCAGCTCCAACTCCTGCCTTCCCCGAGTGAGTGGATGGCAACACACCCACACAGATGCCCAAATCAGAACCACCCTTTCTTTCTCCACACCCCACACCCACAAATACTGCCAGTTCTTCCTCCCTCCTGAGGATCTCTGGAATCAGCCTCTTCTCTCTGCACCAAACAGCACCCCAGTCCCAGCCTCTGTGACCCACCCTTAGACCAGCTCCCACTGGCCCTCGCCCCCTTCCAGCCTCTTCAGAAAGGCCAATCTCATCCTCTTATCCTCCTGCCCTCTCATGACCACCCCTTCCCCTCACAGGAGACCCAGCTTTGATCTTGGCTCCTGGGCCCCCCTGCCTCTGCAGTCTCCCCCAGACTCTACTCTCCACCCTCTCACACCAGCTCTGAACAGCATCCAGCCTGTGGAACCCAGTGTGACACCCTCCCTGACCTCCTGGCCTGGCACAGACTGTCTTCTCTGCCTAAGCAACCCCCAACCCAAACTCTGTCTGTCAGCCCAGCTCCTCTGGCCCTTATATCGCCCTTGAAGGCCATGTCTACAGAGAAGCCACCCCTAAGGCCCCACCCAGGCTGGCTGGGGGATGAGTCCTGCTTGGCAGCCCCTGCCCGGGCAAGTACCTCACCTGCCTGGGGGCCCAGGGACACCAAACAAAGAACTACACCTTGTTCTCAGCTGCTTCACCAGTCCCAAGCATGCCTGGCAGGATGACATGCATTCAATAAATGTGGAATAAATGGTATGGATGAATGCCAAGGTACCAGCTACATATTTTTAGTTTTTATTATAAAAGGATGTGCCCTATTGCCAACATTCCCTGTTGGCACCCCATCCTCATGCCCTCGTGCCACCAAAGCTCTGGGGAGAAGTTAACATAATGCGTTGCAGAGGACAAATACTTTTATCTCTCTCAGCTTATAAAATACCCACGGCACAACACTGAGGTGGGGTGAGCCCAAGACTCAATCACGAGGAGGGGGCTCTATACGGAACAACACTTTATATTTGTTTTTACCAAAGTTTTCCCAAAGGAATAGATTTGAATTAAGGTGATGAAAAGACATTTTGGGAGGATCTACTCAGGACTCTAGGAGCACACAATCCTCCCGTCCAATAACAGGTGTGCCCCTCTGAGAAACTCTACTCCCTCTGGGCAGGCCTCTTAGAAAATAGCCGTCTCCCCTCCAAGCCAGCACACAGCCCTGACAGGCTCCCAGGTAGAACATGGGTTTCAGACTCCTCTGCCACAACCTATGCCCCGCACACCACAGCCCTGGCCGTGACTCAACCCACAGCAACACAGGTCTCTAATGTCATGGTCAAAACATTTTCTATCTGTCCCTCAGCCAAACTGTAGCATTTGAGGCTGGACCCCTGAGATAACAGAGAGTAACAACTTCAGACCCCAAAGATTTCTTCAAAACAACATGGAGGATGCAAAAGAAAAGGAAAGTTTTTTTTTTTTTTTTTTTTTTAATCCCCATTGCCAAGATGCTCTCAGGTGAGGCAGAGGGAAAAAAGATCCAAGTTCAAACTCTCCGTGCCTGATATTTGATGTAAGGCTGGTGGCGGGCTCCCTCCCTTCCCTAAATCAAAAAAGAAAAGGCTCATAAGACCAGACCCGACAAGGACCTGCCAAGGATGACTGCCCCACTGAAAACTACCACACCCTGATAAGAAAGTTTTGGTTCCTGGATTCCGCAAATACCGCCAGCCCCTCGTGTTTCTCAATGACCACCAAAGGTCGCCCCAGCTCTTCCCACCAAAAGTCCCTAGCCCGCCCAAAAGGTATAAAAGGCCTCATCCCCTTCAAACGGAGGCGACTTCTGGGGCCCCTCTCTTTTGGGGCCCAGAACCTCATCCGGAAGCACTAAATAAAGCCACGTGGTTTGATCTGTCTGTCTCTCTGTCTCTCTCTCTCTCTGTCTTTTCTTTTTGCCACTGCCGAAAGAAAATCTCCAGTCCCCGGCCAAGGCCTCCCCTTGTCTGGGTGGTCAGCATGAAGGCACAGCAGCCCTGTTCCCTCTAACTAAGTGCCTCTGAAGGAAGACAACCAAGTTCTCCTTTCTGTCCCCAGATTACCCAATGGAGTAATGAGAGGAGGAAGAAATGCTTTCAACAACCGGAGTATAGGTGGAATAAAAGAGCCACTATATTTTTTATGACAAATGTTTCTACGACAAGGAAAATAAGCTTCGGTATTGCCTTCCTGCATGAGCAGATATTGAACAGGCATGTGCAGAGATGGACCCAAAGTAGATTGGCCTTTGAGGCGTCCATCCAAGAGGACAGTTCTAAGATGTGGAGTCAGTGCACGCTGCCACATGTCCCAAGCTGAGCAGTCAACCTGGGGGCACGGTGGCCATGTACTGGCATTCCCCGGACAGTCTGGGTTTAGGCCTCTTGTCCCTGCAAAATTACTTCTGTTATCGTTGTCTCTGTGTCATTCTCAAAAATACCCAAGAACAGATGAAAATCCTGTGGTCACACTGCCCACCAGCCTCTGCCTGCTCTTGGAGTGACCATGAGGTCAGCAAGTCAACCTACCCACCCAGGCCCAACCCAGACAAGTGACCAAACTGAAAAAGTTGAAATGTTATACTGAGAAGAGAGGCTATGAATGTAAATAAAAATCATTGAGAAATTTCTATGAAATTAGAAAACTGCCAAATGGACAAAAGTGGTTTCCTGCGTCTGGAGTCGCTGACACTGAAGGCACAGATGAAACCACGCTTGTGTGAACAGCACCAGGCGCCAAGTCAAAGAAGGTGCTGAGAAAGGTTTTCTGTCCCGAACAGCCCGGTGTCCACCTGGGAGGCTGGCAAGTGTTGTGGTAGGAGACGGGCGAGGGCCAGGCCCTAAAACTGCTCCTGACAGACCCACTCCTGAACCTCAACATGCACAAGCACCCCCGGCCCTCCAGGGCCCTCCCTGAGTCCCCCGAGCCTCTCCCACACACCCTGTGGGCCGCCAAAGAGGAAGAAATGAGCCATGAGGATAAACAGTGCGTGAGCAACAGCTGACAACACAGAAACGGGCAGAGTGGGAGAACTGCCTCGTCCTCCCGCACAGGAACTGGGGCCACACTCGATTACCCAGGGTTTGGTGAGGAAGGGAGCTCGGGATTACTCAGGCTTGTGTTTCTCCCCTAGGCCTGCTCAGATGAGAGATGGATGGGGAGTCTGAGAAAACAAGAGGCTCAACTCATAGCTCGCCTCGGCTCAATGCCTGCATCAATACTTCAGATGAAACAAGTTACCGGCAAAACATAATATAAAATGGAAATTGTGTCTTGGGGTCTTAGAATCTCAAGAGCTTGGATATACAGTCTCCCAGGAAGGGCAGGAATTCCCAAGATGATGTCTCTGCCACCTGACAGGTTCTTCTTGCACCATCCAAGGATGGGAAAACTCAACATCCGCCCGCCCCAGCAGCTACAGCACCAGTAGAAAAGACACCAGCATTTATTACACCGAGGGCCCACCCTGGATACAGCCGTGTCACTTCGCGGAAACTCACAGCAGCCCAGAGAAGCAGATAATTAGAGCCTCCATTCTGTAGACGTGGAAACTAAAGCTCAGAGAGGTTAAGCAAATTAAGTTACTGAACTCAGGTTGGTTTGAGTTCAAAGTTCTTTCCGTGACATCCAGCCAGTAAGGGTGGCCTACCAAGGCATCACCATAGAAAAAGGGAGAAAAACGTACCCCGCGCCACCCACTGCGCTAACTCCTCCCAGGTGCTTGTCAAGTGTGCTCTTTCTCACTGCGATCAACACTGTCTCTCGCAGATGTGGAAATGCGGCTTAAAGACCACAGTGTGTAGAGCCAGGTGGGGATCCCGGTTTATAGGCTCTTCTGGGGCAAGTCTGGGGTGGGTCCCAAGAATCTGCATCTCTGGCAAGTTCACAGGTGACAGTGCTGCTGCTGGTCTAGGGGCCACACTTTGAGAACCACAGCTCTAACAGGAGGGTTTCAAACAAGCAGAGAAGTGGTCATTCATGCTGCAGGTGAACATGGAGAAACCCCACACGACCAAGACCAAGGCCAAGGCTTCCTCTTCAAAAACTTTTGCCAAATCCCTCATTAAAAAATACAATAAAGCTCAATCTCCCTCAGCCTGGCATCTCCCCGCACACTCCCACAACAGCACCAGCATCGGCACCCAGTCCCCAGGACGCACCCACTATCCTGAGACGGCCTCCCCCTCCCCATCTTTACCTGTGCTCGGCTCTGCCAACGCAACGCCCCGCCCCCCACTCTGTTGGCCCATCCTTTAAGGCCCACATCAGCTGCTCTCTGTTCTAACAGTCTCTCCAGAAAATAACCTTCACATTTATGGTCAGCTGACTTTAGACAAAGGCACTGAAGCAATTCAGTGGAGGAAGGACAGTGTCTTCAACATGAGGTCCTGGAACAACGGCATATCCACATCCAACAGAAAACTTAGCTTTTACCTCACATTGTGCACAAAAAATATTTAGCTCAAAATGTATTACAGACCTAAATGTCAGATGTAAACTATAAAGAAAACATAGGAAAAAATATTTGTGACTTAGATTATGCTGAGTTTTCTTAGATATGATACCCAAAGCACAATCTATTAAAAAAATTGATAAATTAAACTTATCAATATTTAAAACTTCTGCTCACTGTTAAGAAAAAGACAAAGCACAGACTAGGAAAAAATATTTCCAAATCATGTATCTGACAAAGGGCTTGCAACAACAATATATGAAGAACTCTTATGACTCAATAATAAGGAGACTACCAAACCAGTTTTAAAAAGTAGGCAAAATCCAGGCATGGAGGCTCATGCCTGTGGTCCCAGCTACACAGGGGGATCGCTTGAGGACAGGAGCTCAAGGCTGCAGTGAGCTATGATTGTGCCACTGCACTGCAGCCTGGGTGACAGAGATCCTGCCTCTAAAAAACAAAAAAGTGGGCTCAAGACTCAGACACTTCACCAAAGCAGTCATCTATGAGTGGCTTATAGCACTGGAGAAGATGTTCATCATTAGCAAATGAAAACCACAGTGAGATACCACTGCACATCTCGTAGAAGGCCGAAGTCTGAAATGTACATGAAGTAGCCTGTTCAGAGTCTGGCCGTGAGGACTTAGCTGCCACCTGGGCCCACTCTGTCCTCTTTGGTCACCAGAGCCAGTGACACGCAGGCACCTGGAGGTGAGAACAAGGTCCACTCCTCTGTCCCTGAGAAGAGCAGCACAGGGCAGGCTGGGCTGGGAGGGAGACGCAGGGTCCCCGAACAAACTGTCCTGGGTGTGCATTTGAGCTCCTCTGAACTAAACTAGCTGTGTGAGGAGCCTTTATGTACCTGCCTAGCTACACGGAGATGGGGATGGTAACCCTTGCCCTAAGAAAACACAAAAAATTACCAGCTTAAGTCATTATTAGAGGAAGCAGCACCACCTGTGACAAACATACGTAAGACACTGCTCACGCTGATTTGTGCCGCAAAGTCCCAGACATCCTGAACTCCACTTGCCCCTGCTCTCCCCCAACCCCTGAAAACAAGGTCCAGTGGACAGTGTGAATGCTGTCACTCCCTTGGTGGCCACAGACTGTTTTGCCCTGGCTTTCCCAGAGCCACTTGCCCACAGCTCCAGGGCTGCGTCAGCCACCAGAAGTCCCTAGGAGGTTTTCAAATCCTGTGGGCCTCTGGAAGCCCTGTCCAGGGCCAGCGCTACCCGAGTTTCTCTCCCTGGATAACTGACAAGCCTTAATTATTTGATGAGCATGATGACTTAGAGTTGAGAACACATGGGATATGGCTTCACATCCTCATCTAGTCATTTCCAAACCTCAGACAGTGTTTTTGTATTTTATTTTTAGCCATGAAGGGGAAGAGTGAGGGAGTCTTAATTTCCACGGCCCCACTGGGTGGAAATGCCTGCATGTGCTAGGTACTAGTACAATAACGCCACTCTAGGTACGGTAGATAAGGGAACAAGACGAAGTGAATTTTTTGAAGCCAATTTTTTGGCTCCATCAAAGAATTGATAAACATCAGAGCCTGCAGATGGAGAGCCACAACAGAATCTATGAAGAAGCTTGGGGGGGAAAAAAATCACTGAATAGGATCAAGATTCTAGCTCTTACAACTAACTTAACGAGGAATAAAGAAAAAGAAAGCAGTCAGAGAAACAAGTTAAACACCACTACAGTCATTCAGCTGACAAAATTCCCACCTGTACAACCTAGTTTATTCAATGAAAAATTTGCAAGAGAAAAAAGAGGTAAACAGGAAACCTACAGATTAAAAATGGATTTCAGACATGTCAATTTCTTAAATTCTGATTCACACAAATGTTAAAAAATATGACACTGACATAATTGGAAATGTAAACATTGACTAGATATTTGTTGATAACAAGGAATTGTTAATTTTAAAGCATAATATAGTATTGTGACTTTTTAAAAGAGTTCTAGTGTTAGGCGAGGACCAGTGTCTCACACCTGTAATCCTAGCATTTTGGGAGGCTTAGACAAAAGGATTGTTCAAGGCCAGGAGTTTAAGACCAGCCCAGGCAACATAGCAAGACTCTATCTCTAAATTTTTTTTTTTTTTAGTTAGCCAGGTGTGACTGGGCACACCTGTAGTCCCAGCTACTCAAGAGGCTGAGGCAGGAGGATCACTCAGGCCCAGAAGTTCAAGGTGACAATGAGCTATGTTGGGTATGAATTGCTACTTGTAGAAGTTGGGTGACAGGTACAGGAGGGTTCATTATACCATTATGGCACTTTGTGTATATATTTGAAATTTTCATAATAAACTTATTAAAAACACATCATGATGGCTCATGAATATATGCCATGCTACCATCTGCAATGTCCTTTCCCTCTGGCACCTTCACAGAAGTTGCCCGGTCCTGAGATGGGTGTGGCTGGGATTCTACACCCATTGGACAGATGAGGAGATAAATGTCAGAGAGGCAGAAGGACAGCCACAGTTCTGAGCAAGAACCAGTAGAGCTAAGACTAGATGCACATCTCTGCTCAGTCCAGGGCATTCTCTTTTTCCTACAAGATAAAATGAGCCCCTTTCCTAAGAGATGGGCGAAACATTTGGCAGCCCAGACAGGTGGATGGGCTTCACCCAGGAGATTTGACTATCGGGCTGAGTAGCCAGTCCAGCCCCTAGGAAGGAATGAGGAGTTCTAGTTCCCAAACCAATTGGAGCACCATGATTGAGGGAAGACTGAGTCTACGGGTTTAAGTGACAAGCCCTGACCAGAGTGTAAGCACCAGAGATAATGTAAGACTTATGTCAATACTTATTATCTCTTCCAGGTGAACGGAAGGTTAACTACCATCCTGTCCCCCTTAAAAACCTCCTTCCCAAGTGAAGCTTGCCTTAAGAACTAGGTGGGGAGAGTCTGTGAGTGGGGGCTCTGGTCCACACCTCCCCAAGAAGGAAGGTTACACAGATGCTGCAGCAGTGCTGCTGACTCACTGCCCAAACATGTCCTGAGCACCAAAGTGCACGAGACAGAGGAACAAGGTAGTAGGAAGATCCAGAGATGCTGCCCTCAAAGAACTTGCTGTCTGCCTTTGTGGCTCCTACACTTTGCGGCTACAAGTCACCAGGTGAGATTTAAATATCCTGATGCCCAGGTTGCATCCAACCAATCAAATCAGAACGTTGGCAGGGTTGGGGGTAGGGACAGGCATCACTCTTTTGTAAAGATCCCCTGATAATTACAATATGTAGCAAAGCTTGGGAACTCCAGTCTGGCAAGAGTAAGAATTAGAGGTAGAAAACAACCAACCCCATCCAAGAGACCCATGCATTCGGAACAGCAAGACATTCCTTCTAGCAGGAAGACCAGGGAGGGCACAGGCAGAGCTGGCTTGAAGCAGGGCTCAAAGGAAAAGAAGAAATGTGGCTGAAGTGCAGTTAAGTGGTGTTGACTCTGTGCAGTCTGGGATGTGGGGTGAGCCTCCACAGATCACATTTTTGCGCCACCTACAGCACCCTGCCAGGCTCTGCCCATGGGGTGCTAGCAGGAGGCCTTAGGACTACAGGAGGAGGAAGGGACCTGCACTCTCCCTAAGGGGTTTCTGCCTGTCTGTGATTCCAGCAACACTGCACCTCACCTCCAAGACCCCAGGTGCCCCTTCCTCAGAGGGCCTCCGTGGCCCCTGGACTTCTAACTTTGATGATTCCAAGCCCTTGCTTGGATCCCCAGCCTTAAGGCCGTGCTTCTCTCTGCAGCTGGAACAAGATGGCTCAGTGCCATCTCCTACCTGTTCAGCAACCCAGGGGCTGACTTTATGACTCATGCACAACTCTGTGTCAGATCTGCTCTGTTAATGACTGGCATGGTTTCTCTCTCCTGGCAGATGACAAGAGCACTTTCTCAGCCTTACTTTAGACGCCACTGAGAAACCAGGCAAATGAGGCCCCAAATCACCACTAATTACTTGAGCAAAAGTCTAGTCCAGTCATTTCTACAAAAGGGAAACAGAAGCCCTTGAATGCATGCCCTTCACACAGGCCATAATGTGCTCCAGCTGTGGGACCCTGATGGGGGAAGGTTTTGAAAGCGTAATAAAGGGCCACCCAAAAGATGACAGCATCATAACCAACTGCTGAGCACCTGCTATGCTTCAGCGTGGTGCTGGGTACTTCACATTGATTAACATCACTACTTACAACAATGGGTAGGACGTGGATTATTATCCCTATTTATTTTGAAGAAAACCAGTCATAAGCTCAACAAGGCCAGGTGACTTGCCAAAAACAGATAAGCCAGCTTGTGGCAGAGCCAGACTGCAAAAGGGCTCTGTGTGGCTCCAGGCTGTGCTCGTTCAGCCTTTGTCCAGCAGAGTAATTGCTGAACACTGATGTGCAGATAAGGAGGGGCACGTGTGAGGATGAGCCACGTGCGACACTCCGCCCATCTGCTAAGGAAAGGCTCCGGGCATGTCCCCACTGGAGAGGCCACTCGAGAACAACAGAGGAAAAACCCCAGAAGGAAAACCTCGTATCTAAGACTTCTGAGGAACAAAAAGCTGCACAGTGTATGGAGACCCAGTCAAATAATCGCGTTTTTCATTTTCACAAAAAAAGAATTTCTCCTGTCATCTGAGTCAGCAAACCACTGCATCTTCCAAAGTATTGAATTTCTCTAATCAAATTGCTTCTCTAGGCTGAACTCTAACATTTCTTCCTTCTGCCTATTAATCATTCGGAGGCTCCTATTGATTCAAGAGCCATCTGGGTTTCTATTAGGAAAACCTTAAAACTGCTAATTAGCAGGGAGGCAGTGTGGGGTGGCAGAGACCCTAGCCAGGGAATCAGGAGCCCTGGCTTCTAACAGCCGTCTGCCAAGGGCTTGCTAGATGAACTTGAGCCTCCGTTTCCCCTACAATCAGTTGAAGGGACAAGAGCCACATCAAAATGACTTGTTTCTAGAAGCTAAGTTTGTAGGGTTTTTGTTGCTGTTGTTGTGAAGCTAAATTTCTGAAAGACTCTCCTGTTTTCCTTTTAGATGAAAAACAAAGTACCTAGAAAATTAAAAAAAAAAAATCATCTGCATTTCAGAAGGATTGCAGAAGGGAACACAGAGGGATTGAGAAGTGCTAAAATAATATAAAGAAGGTTAAATAACAACTAGCAACAAAACTGGACTCCACACAATTAATTATCACATTGATGATTCATAAGGTACTTTGGAATGTTTCAAGGATTAAATCAAAAACAAAAAGAGACAATTGAGAGAGAGAGGTAGATATCTGAGTTCGGGGCTGCGCTAGGCTTTGATAAACAGTAATGTGAGACAACAGCATAACCCCCAGGAGATGAGACTGCACAGAAATCCTCAAGGAGAATTTCAGAGTACCCCAAGTCGTCGATTGCTCGGGGAGCTTTCCCCGTCTCTCTTGCATCAAAGCCACTCTCTGATCCACGAGAGTGCACTACTAAGACAGATGACAGAGCTGATCACCTCAGACCCTCCCAGCAATAAATCTCTCCAACTATGACAGTGTTTGGACGCATTCTCTGAACACGGCGCCTCTGCAGCGAGGGAGGATGGAATTAAACTGGGTATCTTGAAGCATGTAATGAGATAACATCTATTACCATAAATTATAAAGAGATTTATGCATAAATGAGGGTTGTCACAAAATTTAATTTTAATGGTTTGATAATTAAACAAAAAAACACAATAATTATCATATCTTAATTTTCCAGTAAATTTGCTGCTGTTGACACTGTATCTGCTTAAGAAAGTTCATGCTGTTTCACTCAGAAAAGCTTTCTTCTGTTTCCGGTCATCCCTCGAAACTGGATGAGGAGGGATGTCCAGTTGTGTGTGACACAGCCTCAAGACTTATGGGTAACCCCTGCGGAGAGGCCTGTGGTAGCAAAAGGGCGGCTGGCGCTCAGCAGCCAGGTTCCAGTTCCAACAGACTGCGCGCCCCTCGGCAAGCCTCGGCTTCTCTGACTCAGAGGGGCAAATGGGTGCAAGGCCTGGAGAACCACTGGGAGGACTACAGAAGCCAGGCGTGTGAAAGTGGTCTTGCATGACACCACTCCTGGGATAGAAATGAAAGTTAATATTGGCCTCCAGTTGCATGACTGGGGACAGCGTTTTGAGTGTCATGACTGAAGGTGCGAAGCCCGGGAAATATAATCGCTACGTGCCAGGCATCACAAAGCATGTTAGGCAAGGGTGAAGTTAACTAATCGTCCTTAATCGCAGAACCGATGCATCAAGCATGCCACAGGAACTCACAAGATGAGTCACTAATTTCCAAAGGACCTTTTAAAGAGGAGATTAGGAAGGTAGAAAAGCACTTCCTACACTCATTTGCTTAAATGTTCTATTAATATTTTAGATTATAAGACTAAGAAGATATCTCTAAGAAATAATGGTGACAGGAGTGGTCTTTCTAATTTTGAAAAACGTGACTATTCGGAGTCTGTGAACAACCCTTCCATGCTACCACCACATCCCCCCAACCCCACCCCTCTCACAGCTCCCTGCTCCTTCTGCCCACACGGCTCTCCCCTTCCACTCTGGCCCGAGCCAACCCCTGCTTGTCTGTCAGGTCCTGCTGGGGACTGAATATTTGTTTCCCCCAAAATCTATATGTTGAAATCCTAACCCCTCAAGGTGATGGTATTAGGAGATGGGGCCTTTGGGAGGTGATTAGCACATGAGAGGCTAGAGCCCTCATGATTAGGATCAGTGTCCTTATGAAGTTAACTCAAGAAAAACCCCTTGCGTCTTCTCCAATGTGAGGACACAGCTCCGTCTATGAAACAGGAAATGGGGCCCTGCCAGATACAGAATCTGCCAGCACCTTGTTCTTGGACTTCCAGCCTCCAGAACTGTGTGAAATACATTTCTGTGGTTTATAAGCCATCCACGTCCATGATGTTTGTTATAGCAGCCCAACCAAACTAAGACATGTTCCTTATTAACATCACTTCCTCCAGGAAGCCTTCCCAGCCACCCTCTTCTGCCCCCCAGACTGTGTCGGGTACCCTCCTATGTGCTTTCAACCCTCCTCGCGCTGTGCCACTATCGCTGTGCGTGTGCTTTTCCTCCATACCAAAATACCAGTGCTGCAAAAGCACAAGCAGCACCACACTTATTCACCATCCTCACTCCCAGCAAAGCCTGACACCTGGTAGACACGCAGGAAATATTTGTTGAATGAACAAATGAACACCCTGGAAGCCAAAGATCCAGTTTGCTTCTCTGCCTCACCCTTTCTTCTGCTGGCTAGAGGTGGTCTTCACAATGCTCAACACAACTTACGCACAGAGCAGAAAGGGGAAATAAACACAATTGGTCCCGCCCACCCTGCTCCGGCCTCTCTGCACCACTCCAGGCTTAGCTCACAAGTTGCCTCCCCTTGGCACACGGTGCAGCCAGGCACAGCCTTGGCATGAGACAGACATGGTTCCCTCTAAGGGACTTTGATCAACTCACTCAGTTTGCTTATCTATTAATATAAAATGAGGACAAAATCTCCCACATGAGGATATTATGAGGATTAACAGTGATTTCACATGGGAAATGCCAAGTCAATATTATTTCCACCCTTTCCTCCCCTAGGAACATGTTGCTCCTCCTCCGTGCTGCAAGGATAGATTTCTACCCATAGCTCTTGTACTGGGTGAAATGAGATCACCTCTTTCTACCAGGAGGAGGGGAAGAGGCAAGCAACACAAACATCTAATTGGGGCGGTTGGTCTCTCTTAGATTGCAGACCATCCTTGAATGCAGGGTGCAAACAGGAGCATCAAAGCCACGTTAATCCCAGGAACATGGCTCTTCCTTTAAGACTAGGCTGTGCTATCTCCAGAAGAAAGCATTGTGCACCTGCCTACTTCCTAGAGAGTGGTAGGAGCATCACTGGCTGCTCTTGTTGGAGACTGTAGATGGAGTCTGAGCAACACTAGCCCCCACATATGGGTGGAGTTCACCCTCTCCTCACTTCAGAGTAGCAAAGCCCAGGCAGAGGGAAGCTTGCTTTGGCATCTAGCAAAGCTTGAGGGGTGGCAGAGAAGAGTCCTCATAGGAGAAGGGGAGAGCCAGGAGAGGCATAAAGCTTGGGACTGTGGGAAGGATGAGGCACTGAAGAGACAAAGCCTAGATGTATCAGGACCACATCCAAGGCCAAGGTCTATAAGGTGCTTCCCGGTGCTGCCAAGTAAGGTATAACCACCTACCTCTCCTTTCTCCACCTGAACTTCTCCATGAGAACAAAAGAACTGTGAACCCCTCTATGAAGGCAGAGCATACATCTGACCCACAGGAGACTGACGAGGTGACAGGTTTAGGAAAGGGAAAGGAAGTGATTCTCTGCATTCTGAGCCTCGGGGCTCAAACCTCCCAAACAGGGACTCACACAGCAGAGTCACCATGGGTTAGTAGGTGTCCTCAGCAGTGGAGACGCTGGGCAGAATACCTATCATAATGTCCCAAACAAATGAAATGTCGTGACTTCCAGTTTTCCCACTGCTCCCACCGCCCCCAGGACAGCAAAATGCCCTGGTCAGGCAGAAGAGGTGGGGCTGCCCCATCAGGGGTAGACACTTGTCACACTGTGTGGTGCTCCCCGGCTAGCAGAGGTCCTTATGTATTCATCTCAGCACTCCTGGAGCCTGATGCAGGGCTTACCACATAGCAAGTTCTTGAAGTATCAATATTTATTGAATGAATATTTTATGAATGAATAAAAGAATATGTGAGCTAGGAACATTCAGAAATGAGAATTTAAATAAAAAGCTTAATAACAAAGAAGGCTGACGCACAAGACTAAATTGCAATTATTTGCAACTGGGATTGTTAATATCATTCAGCTTTCAGTTGCCAAGAATGATTCAAGCTTACTAATACTGACAAGCTTAGCGATTTATAATTTTTTAAAGTGCTTTATATTAGTGCCATAAGAAGACAAGATTTATGTTCTTTGGGATCTTGGGCTATATCAAAACACCTAGAGATGACAGACTAGGCAGAAAGCAGATAGTTCCCTACACAATTATGGAGAACATCCCTGGATCCCACAGCTGCCAGCAGCTTAGACCCCAAAGGATGCATCAGTGCCTTCTGAAAGCACCTGTTTTTATCCTTAGGGGCCTGAGCACCACATTTAGCCACGGCCCTCATGGCTCACACATGGAAGAGCACATGAACCTCACACACACGTATCCACATCTGAGTGGGAAGTTCTGTTCAGGAAGTGAGAGAAAGGTGATCTTGGCAAGGAGGGTTTTCTGGCTCCTCTCTAAGTAAGGCCATAAATGCCCCCTCCCAGCCATTGAATCTCTGGCTTCCAACTACAGGGCCTGACTTGACATTCATGCGTGTCATTAACAATCATCACATTAAATATGAATACCCTGGAAAGCACCGCATAGTGAGTGCATTAGCATGGAAATGAATAAGTGGCATATTTACACAATGAAATATTAATAGCAGTCAAAATGAAAGAACCAGATTTATATTTAGCTCCAAAGTATAATGCTGATTTTAAAAGTTTTAAAAGGACATAGATGATATGGAACCACTTCTGTCATTAAAAAAAAACTCTGAAAATAATGTTTGATTGTGGATATATGTATATACAATAAAAGTAGTAAAACATGTATGTGAATTGACACCATCACCTCCAAGGCAGAAATTACCCTGAGGAGGGAAGAAAGAGAAAAGATGATGGATAAGGTAGGTAGGAGAGTAGGGTTTAGCTATTTTTTTCTTTTGCTTATTTTTCCCAACATTTTCTCATGAAAAATTTAAAATAAGGCTGGGCATGGTGGCTCATGCCTGTAATACTAGCACTCCGGGAGGCTGAGGTGGGAGGATCGCTCAAGGTCAGGAGTTTGAAGCCAGCCTGACCAAGAGTGAGACCTCATCTCTACTAAAAATAGAAAGAAATTAATTAGACAACTAAAAATATATAGAAAAAATTAGTCGGGCATGGTGGCGCATGCCTGTAGTCCCAGCTACTCGGGAGGCTGAGACAGGAGGATCACTTGAGCCCAAGAGTTTGAGGTTGCTGTGAGCTAGGCTGATGCCATGGCACTCTAGCCCAGGCAACACAGTGAGACTCTGTCTCAAAAAAAAAAAAAAGAAAGAAAGAAAAATTTAAAATATAAAGTTGAAAACATTTTACAGCGAACACCCTGCGTGCCCACTGCGAGATGCTGCTGCTAACATGGTACTCTACTTGCTTTATCACCTAATTTGTCCATCTGCCCATCCCTCTGCCCACCCATTAATCCATCTGATATTTTCATTTTTCAGACCATTGCAGATATCATGCACAGACCCCAAATCCTTCAGTTATTGACTACAGTTCAACATTGGTTTACAGTTTTTGAAACACAGAAATCTCAAGTGAACATTTGCTAACTTTTACCAAACGTACACACTTGTGTAGCCCAAAGGCCTCCTGAGTCAGACACCATGACCACCACCTAGAAAATCGTCCACGCTCTTTCCCACTCAGACCCCTCCCGAGCTCTGCAGAGGAAACCCATGTTTTGACCTTCTTCCATCGTAGACTGGTTTTGCCTGTTCTAGGATTTCATATAAATGGAATCACATAGTCTATGCTCTTTCAGGTTAGGCTCCTTTCACTCGGCACAACAATCCTGAGATTTGCTCATGTTGTTTGTGTATGAGTAATTCGCTCATTTTTGCTGCAGAGTACTGTCCCATTTATAAGAAAATACCACCACTTATTTATCTATTCTCCTGTAATGGACACACAGGCTCTTTCTATTTTTTTAGCTAGGAACATTCTTGTATAGGTCTTTCTGGGACAAAATTTATGTGACAAGATTTATTTAAAAATACGTTTTATATTTTTCTTGAATAAATAACTAGGGTTGGCCAGGCATAGTGGCTCACTCCTATAATCCCAGTACTTTCGGAGGCCAAGGCAAAAGAATTATTCAAGGCCAGGAGTTCAAGACCAACCTGGGCAACATAGCAAGATCCTATCCTTACAAAAAAATAAATACATTTTAATTAGCTTGGTGTGGTGGCACACACCTGTAGTCCCAGCCACTCAGGAGGCTGAGGCAGGAGGATCACATGAGGCCAGGAGTTCAAGGCTGCTATGAGTTATGATCTGGCCACTACACTCCAGCCTGAGCAATAAAGCAAGACTCAGTCTCTAAAAAAAATAAATAAATAAGCAGGGTTGAAATAGCTGGGCAAAGGATAAATGTATGTTTAGTTTTATAACAAAGTGCCAATATTTTTCCAAAGCAGTTGTACTATTTTATATTTCCACTAACAAGGCATGAGAGTTCCAGTTGCTTCACATCCTCACCAACATTTGGTGTTATCTTTCCTCCTTTAACCATTCTGAAGAATGAGTAGTGGATATCTCATTGTGCTTTGGATTTGCATCTCCTCACTGACTAGTAATATTAATGTCAGCTATTTTTTAAAACATTTTATTTCCTTAAAATAAAAGAGAGAGCGAGAGAAGGAGAAGCAGATCTGGAGCACATAAAGCAAATAAAAGAGAGAAGGAGAAACAGATCTGGAGCACATAAAGCAAAATGCTTAAAATTAGAACATGGACATGTTATTTTCTAAATTATTTTCTGTATGTTTGAAGTATTTAGCAATTTAAAATATTAATAAAAAATTGTATTCCATCTCTAATTCTGTCTCTGAGTATATGCCCCTAAAGCCCAGGCTGGGCTTAGTGGCACAGCTTCTTGGGATGCAGGAAGGCCCACAGGGAATGGGCCAGGGACTAAACCAAGGGGCTACACCATAGAAGGACAGCAGCTTTCCAAAGTCACTGAGCTCTGCCTGCCTCAGGGACATGTCCTAGTGGCCCTGACCAGTTCTCACTTCCACCTCAGCTCCCCATTCACCTCCGCTGACCCTGGGCTCGGAAGTGCCACCTCTCTGTGCCCTCCATGGACTGGGCTCAGTGACAGTGCTCCTCTCTGAAAGGTCTGAGCCTAGCCTGCCTTTGAGTAGAATTAACTCCTCAAAGGAATTCCTTTGATGTTGATAATACAGCTTCCACATCAATGCCATATATTGCCAAATACAGCTTTCTTAAGAATTTAAACGTGAAAGAGGCTCAGAGGAGTCAATGTCTTCAAATGTGGCATTTGAAAGCACAGGTTGGTGCTTCCTCAGGTGGACACCCGTTTTGCTGACTTTACCCTTGGCTCTAATGTGAAGCCATCCCAGATTCTTTCAGCAAACTTGAATAATTACTAAAATACCTCTGAAAGGGAGATGAGACTGGACTGTCCCATCTTCCGAGGTTTTAACGGGTGATTATTTCCACGATCAACCCAGTGGGGTGATGAAAGCACAGAGGCACATGGGCCATGGGGACACTCACCGCTGGCACTCGCCGGCATGCAGGACAAGCTCTTCATTGCTCTTGGCACTGACTGTCAGCTCGTGCTCGGTGGAGTTGAAGACGTCCAGGAGAAGGTGGCACTTCCGGGTGCTGTGTTGAAAGACAAAAGAGAGTTCAGCATCCTCTGACAGCCAAAGAGGAGTGACTTTGCCCTTTTCTCCTCTTAAAAGATATTGCACTACTTAAGATGTACAAAGCGTGATGTATGAAACGGCTCTCCCTCCAGACTTATCAGCTACGCATGCAAAATGAAAAACAAAAATACACATGTCACTTGTGCTAGCCACCATTTGTTAGGTTACATTGCAGTTGAACATCTAAAACTAACACAGTATCTCAAACAGCAAACATCACAGCTAGCATGTGACAAGTGATCGGTATTTGCTGATCTAAACGGGTGGCTGCACCTAAGGCAGGACACACGGAGACACAGCGACAGAGCAGAGCCATTCTGGTGGAGAAGCAGGCTAAACAGTTTTCCTTGGAGGGAAAAGACTCAGAGACAAAGACCTGGGCTCTTAGTGTGACTTTTAGCTTAGCGTGACTTCAAAACATGGCCTTCCGAAGGGCATTTGGATGCTCAAATCTATTTCCCAAGGTGGAAGGCAAGGCTCTGCTGGCCGTGAAAGGAAAGTCCAGACAGGGGGAAGGGGAGGAGGGGCCAGCACTGCCGGGTGCCCGGTCTGCTCCACCCACCAGCCTTGTGAGGGGGTCCTCACGAGCCCCGAGGAGCGGGAGGCTTCGGAGAGGACAAGGACGCTGTGGAGATGACTGAGACCTGAGGCTCAGGGCTCAAAATCCTGAGCCTTCCATGGTGGATGGGGACCCATGTTCCTAAGCCACACCTGTCCTCTGTTCTTTCCAGAGACGGGAACTGAAGTGCAGAGAGTACAGGGACATGTCCATGGGTTCTCTCTCTCTCTCTCTCTCTCTCTCTCTCTCTCTCTCTCTCTCTCGCACATGCAAACACATGCACACACACTGTCAAAATGCCTGTGGAAATGTCAGTTTTTTCAGAATATATGAGCGTGTGATCTGCCATCAAAGGGGAAAGCAGGGAGCACTGTTACCATTATTATTACGGGGTGGACAGGGCACTGCATGGCTTTAGATAATTCTCAGATTTGGGGGTGCAGTGTCTTCCCCAGGGGTTCAGCAGTGGAAAATATTCACTAGTTCTGACAAGAGGCCTCCTTACTCGGCTCACACACAAATGAGCTTCTAAGAATGAAGATCTATTCCACCATTGTCATAACTTCGTGAAATCTTTAATCACAGCAAAATCTTTCATCAGAAAAGGGAACTCGCGAAACATTTATCAGAGGAGGAAAAGTGAAGTGATTTTTAAAAGACTCAAATATATGTTGTTTTTGCTCACAGACTATCGCACTTAGAAAACTGCACAGGAGCGAACAGCATCAATACAAAATGGATTTTTTGTCCGCTTTCTTTTCTGACTCACTGTCTGGTGTAGGGGCGTCTCGATGCAGTGCTTCCATTCCTAATTGTTGACATTATGATCTACTGGTGGATCTCAGCTTTCTATCTGTCACTCATAAATAAATTTCCTTTCCCAGACTGCAATAGCATTTTGTGCGCACCATAATGTCATTTGCTCTGTGTATCTTTCCATATCACTTTGGATGATTTGTTTTAAGGCTTATGGTCTGTTGGAACACACAGTTTATGTTTCGTTCTTGTCTGCTTTTTGTTTTTGTTTCCTGGCTCTATCTTTCTGAAGTATTGGGAAATCTGAGAAAGCTTCCTGGAAGAAGTGAGACCAAAACAAGTCTTTGAAGGACAGATCCATTTGCCTTGTGTAGAAGAGGGAGGGACAAAGGCCCAGCAGCGCAGAGGAGCACAATTATTTGGGGAATCCAGAGTCAGGTTGAGTGAGGGAAATTAGGCTTGTCAGGAGAAAAAGAGAAGCACGTTCTAGGCAAAGAGAGCAGCATGTATAAAACCACCTTGCTATAGTGAGTGTGCATTATTTCCTCAGCCCAGAATTAGGAATTTCACTAACTAATTCATCTAACTAATATCTATGGCATCTCTCCTATGTGCCAGGTACAGGTCTAGGCACTTGGGACATGAAAGTGAATAAGACAGACAAGATCTCTGCTTTCACGAATACTGCCCTCTGTGAGAGGAAAGGGCAAAAAAGATGGGGGAGTGAAAAAAATACAAATTTTAGCCATTTTTTTAAAGTTAGAAAAACAAGTTTAAAAAGGTTATCGAATAAAAGATCAAGACACAAAATCAATAACATTCCTATACATCAACTAAAAACACTTACAGATAAAATTTTTAAGAAAGTAAATTTATAATTGCAATGCAGTCCACAACGTAGGTAGGAATAAATCTAACAAATTATATACACAAGGTATTTATGTAGAAAATTATAAAATTTTATGGAATGATATTAAAGAAGATAAATAAATGCAGAGATATACAGGTTGAGTATCCCTTATCCAAAATGCTTTCAAATTTTGGATTTTTTTGCATTTTGAAGTATTTGTATTATACTTACCAGTCAAGCATCCCAAATCTGAAAATTTGAAATCCAAAATACTCTGATGAGCATTTTCTTTGCGTGTCATATCAGCACTCAAAAAGTTTCCAATTTTGGAGTATTTCAAATTTCAGATTTATGGATATGGGCTGTACAACCTGTATTATGTTCAAAGATGGAAAGGCAATTATTTTTAAGTCAACTCTTTCCAGATTTATATAAATTCAATGCAACTCAATGAAAAAATTCTAACATAATTAAAAATTGTTTTAAATCCCAACAGAGTTTTGTTTTTGGTGAAATTTGACATACTTATTCCAAAATTCATATGTAAGCCAACAACATGCAAAACAATGATGAAAAAGATTTTTGAAAGGAATTTTGCTCATCAGATATCAGTAATTGTTATACAGGTATACTAATGAAGATACTGGTACCTGGGCAGTTACAGATAAATGCATTAATGAAAGAATAGTCCCAAAGCAAACCCACGCATATAAGGAAACCGGGGATATAACTGAGATGGCATGTTTACTAATGAGGGGAAGATTCATTAAATAGTGCCGGGACAAATGGTCATGCAGATAGAAAAGTAGATCCCTACCCCCACCCACATCATGAACAAAAATAAATTCCAAATATATTGAATATCTAACTAAATGTAAAAACAATATTTAAAAATATTTAGGAGAAAATACAGATGAATAGCTCATTACTGTCAAAAAGAGATTTCTCAAATGAGTTCCCAGACATATAAAATATGAGAAAAAAAGACTAAAGTGTTTGGCTACATTAGAATTAAGAACTCTGGTGCAATGAAAAACATTAAGAACCAAACCAAAGATAAGCTTTGTTTTTCATGTGTCATAAATACCTCTTCACAGTATTTGCAACACATTAAACTGACAAAGGATTCAAATTCTGAATTTATAGAGAACTACTATACATCCATAAGGAAATGACCCACTAGAAAACCAAGCAAAGGACAGTTCTGCAGAAGAGCACATTCAGAAGCGTTCAATACAACATTGTTTATAAAAGCAAAGACCTGCTTTTAACCAAGTACACATCAAGTGGACAATAGATACAGTTGCACAGTGGTATGGTTATACAATGGGAATATATGCAGAAGCAAAAATGAATTTAAAAGTATATAATGAACTACAGATAAATTTCATGTTAATAATGTCAGGTAAATAAGTTGCAAAAGATATCATATAATATACATGTACATCAACTTTTAAAAATATTTTTAAAAATACCCTATATTCTTTATAAACATTAAATTTAATAGTAGTCATTTCGGGTAAGAGGAAGAGACATGGTATTAAGGAGAACCATACAGAGCTTTAATATTAACAGTATATTTTATTTCTTTAAACTAAAAAAAAGAAAGCAAGGGCCAGCCATGGTAGCTCACACCAAGAATCCTACCACTTTGGGAGGCAGAGGGAGGAGGATTCCTAGAGGCCAGGAGTTCAAGACCAGCCTGAGCAAGAGTGAGACCCCATCTCTATAAAAAATAGGATAATTAGCTGGGTGAGTTGGTACAGGCCTGTAGTCCCAGCTACTCTAGAGGCTGAGGTGGGAGGATAGCTTAAGCTCAGGAGGTTAAGGTTGCAGTGAGCTATGATGAGGCCACTGATAGCCAGCTTGGGTGACAGAGCAAGACCCTGTCTCAAAAAAAAAAGGCAAATATAATATAGTGAAATCTTAAAATTGGACAAATCTTTGTGGTAGATATCCTGACCTTCTTTATATTTCCTATACTTGACATGTTTTATAAAAAGTATTTTTAAAGTCATTTAGAATATTGTCTTAGCCTGAGATCTTCCCAGAAAGCAGAGTCTGAGAAAAGGGTTTGCACAGAGCTGGTGTTTGGGGAAGAGATGCCAAGAGGAGGGCAGTGTGAGCAGAGTAGGGCAGAAGGAGAGAAAGCAACACCAAAGAACATTATTGGCATATGTCATCGAGCTGGTAACCCTGTGGGCAGTTGGGGCTCTATCTCACTGGTTCCTCTGAGGAGCTGTGAGGATGGGACCTAAGAACTGTGCACCTGAGGCACAGAAGAGAGAATGATTTCTCCACCAACTCTTTCCCTCACTGATCAATCTTTCCCCAGAGTCACCAATTCTCTCATACTTCATGAATGCACTGTGCAGAGTGGGTACCCACGGGCATCCAATCTTACATGCTGCTGAGAAGGCATTTAGAATATTCTGGAAAGCAAGAGATGAGCACAACTGAAGTGAGATGCTGTCAGGTTACACATGCATAAATATGGTTGTCATGGTAATGGCTAGTGTAAAAAGTGGGCCAGTATATAAGGCAAAGCATAAGATATGCATGATACAAATACTTTTTAAAAATTAAGTGAATCTCTTAAAAGCATAAACAGAAAATTTAAAAATGACTTCAGGTTTGATGCGAAAAGAAGGCCTCCCTGAAGAAATGATGTCTTATTCGAGGCTCAAATAACAAGAAAGGAATCATGTGAAGGTCTTGGAGGAGAGATTGTCAGAGAGAATGAAAAGGTAATGCAAAATCTTAAGGCTCAGCACAATCAAGGAACAGCATAAGCAAAGAAGAGAGTGGTATAAGATTAATAACAGAGGAAAGGTTGTGGGAAAATATTCAGATTTTATTCTAACTATGATGATAAGCTATTTTGAGACTTTTCAGCAGATGAGGGACATGAATTGGTTTATGTTTTTAAAAAAATGATGAGTTCCAATTCTGGAAAAGATAGAGTAAGCACAATTCACCCTGTCTCTCCTGTTAAATGTAACTATAAATCATAGATAGAATGAATGGATGGAGCTGAAGAGAAGACTCAAAATATAAATTGTAGAAGGTGAATCACAGTAGGAGACCAAAAACTGAAGCTATTCTGCACTGGCAGTGAGCTCCATTTCCCTCCAGTGCCACCTGGCCCGAACTGACAGGCAGCCTGGGACTCAAAGGTGTGTGCCCTGGTATAGACAGTAGAAGCTCCAAGAGCAGTCTCTCTTCCTGGTCTGACAAGTGGACAAAAGTACTAGGAAGGGCCAGAGAAAGTAAGGGAATCCATGGGTTTTTTTTTTTTTTCCTTTTCCTTTTTTCCCTCCTTTTTGTTCCTGCCCAGCCCCTAGGCAGACCACAGGAGATAATGCCATGATGGAAGGCATGGCTAGACAGGCACAAAACAACTCCCTGACGCAGACCACCTTCCTCACTCAAGGAGCTCAGGTCCCCAAACCACAGGGCTAGTCCCCATCGCTTTATTCCCCTCTCTGTGTTTCCAGCAAATCAGTCCCACATGTAGACAGACCCACAGAGGGGAAACTCAAACCCTGGCTTTGTAGCAGGTACATAAGGATGAAAAGCCCCCTAAAAGTATTGGGGAGATTTCAGAAAGGAGAGAGATTAAGAAAGCAGTCTTGATAAACTCATGCATGAACTTCTACGTTCCCCATGGAGTTGAGAATGCAAGAGTCAGACCCCAAACAGCAAACCATGGGCCTTGGTGACTGAGCTCCAGGGAGGAATACTGAGAAACCATGGAGGACAGAGGAAGTGAAACATTTTTAAAGTGCTGAAAGAAAAGAAATGTCAGCCCAGACATCTCTATTCAGTGAAAACATCCTTCAGAAATGAAGATAAAGACATTCTCAGATGAAGGAAAACTAAGAAAGTCAGCCATCAGTAGAACTTCCCTAAAAGAAATGATAAAGAAATAATACTACAAGGAAATTTGGAATATGAGGACAGAAAAAAGAGCAAGATATGTATATAAATATGTATAATATATGATATTATGCATATTATATGTAAATATGTATAAGATATGATATTATAAATATAAGATATGTATAAAATGATATGTATCTGGCTAAATGTAATTCCCTCTTAAGTTATTTAAAAGATAAATGATGATTAGAAACACAGATTATAACACTGCCTGAGTTTACAATGTATGTAGATAAAATACATTATGTAACTACAACACTAAAGGGGAGCAAAGATGAAAGAACCTATATTGTTTTGGGATTCCACATTCCACCAAGTGATAAAATATTATTTCTAAGTAGCTTGCAAAAAGCTAAGATTGTATATTATAATCTCTAGATCAACCACTAAAACAACTATACAAAAAGATGGAAGTTAAAAATTCAGTATCTAATTTGAATAAAATATTTAAATTACATAATTCAAAAGAAGACAGAAAAGGAAAAACAGAACAACAAACAACAGAGTGAATAAACAAAAACAAACAAAAAATAAAATGGCAGATATAATCCAAACATATCAAAAATTACATTAAATATAAATGGCCTAAATATTCCAATTAACAGAAATTGTCAGAATGGGTTTTTCTTAAAAAACAAAAAAGTAACACCATACTTTTTATCTATAATAAATCCACATTAAATATAATGATATGGATATGCTAAAAGTAAAATAAAAGAAAAAGATATACCAAGAAAACACTAATCAAAAGAAAACTGGAGTGTTATATTAATATCAGACACTTCAGAGAATACTTTAGAGCAGGGAAAATTAGCAGTGATAATGAGGGACATTATATAATGACAAAAGCATTAATTCACCAAGAATATACAGTAATTCTTAATGTGTATGCACATTATTATAGAACTTTAAAATACATGAAGTCAAACAGAGAACTGAAATGATAACAGGACAAAACCACAATTATAGTTCAAAATTTCAATACTCTTCTCTCGTAATTGACAGAACACACAGAATCAGCAAGGAATCAGAAGAAATAAACACCATCATCAATCACCTCAATCTGATTAACAGTTAGTGAACACTCTACCCCAAAATAGCAAAATATACATACTTCTCAAGTGTACAGCAACATTCACCAAGATGGAACATATTCCAGGCCATGAAAAAAAATCACCCACAAATTTAAAAGAATAGAAAGCATACAAAGTACATTCTCAGATTAAAACAGAATTAACCTAGAAATTAGTGGCAGAAGGAAATCTAGAAGGTATATCTCTAAATATATGAAAAGTAAAATAACTCACTGGTCAAAGAAAAAGTCTTAATAAAAATTAGAAAATATTTTGAAGTGAACAAAAAGTACAATATATCAAAATTAGTGGAATAGAGCTAAAGCAGCTCTTAGAGGAAAATTTACAGAATTAAGTGGTGGGACTAGAAGAAAGGTTTCACATCAACAAGCTTGTATCTTAAGAAGCCAGAAAAATAAGAATAAAACCTCAAAGCAAGCATAGGAATAAATAATAAAAAGCAGAAGTGAATAAAAATGGAAATAGAAAAAAATCAATAAACCAAAAAACTGATTATTTTAAAAAAATAAATATAATTGATAAATTTCTAGCCATAATGACAAAGAAAAAAACAAGATAGTGCAAATGACCAATATCCTCAATAAAAGAGGCAATATCACTTAAGCCACAACAGACATTAGAAAGATAATAAGGAAATATTATAAATAAGTCTACTCACATAAATTTGACAACTCAGATGAAATGGATCAATTTCCTGAAAGTTACAAACTATCAAAAGCCATTCAACCTGGTAACCTGAAAAGTTCTATATCTATTAAATAAATGTATTGTTTTCAAAATCCTTCTGGAAGAGAAATCTCTAGGCCCAGATTGTTTCCTGGTGAATTCTACCAAACATTTCAATTCTATACACATTCTTCCAGAACACAGAAGTGGAAGAAATACTTAGCAAAACATGTATGGGGCCAGCACTATCTATTAATGTCATCAACACTAGACAAAGATAGAAGAAAAAACAACCACAAATGTCCCTCATGAATATAGAAATAATAATCCTAATCAAAATTTTGATACAGAAAAAGCATTTGACAAAACTCAAATTACATTTGTGTTTAAAAAGAAGCACTCCAACTAATAATAGAAAAAATCCTTAATCTTTAAATAAATCTATACACTAAAAAAATACAGAATGCTGATGAATAAAATCAAAGACCTAAATAAACAGAGGTACATACAGTGTTCGCAGATTAGAATATACAATATATTTATCAATTCTTCCCAAATTAATCTATAAGTTTACCAAAATTCCAATCAAAACCCTAGAAGGACATCTTATAGCCAAAGGTAACTTTTATCCAAAGATTTATATGGAAACACAGGGGAACTAGAACACACAAAACAAGTGAAAAGAAAAGAAAAAAGTTGTAGTATTCTACCCAATCATGAGACTTATTATTAATATAAAGGTACACTAAGGACAGTGTGGTAATGGTGAAACAATAACCACATAGTTCTTTGGAGTAGACTAAAGATTCCAGAAATAGAATTACACAGATATGGCCATTTTATTTTTGACAAAGATAAAAGAGAATTCAATGGAGAATGGATAGTCTTCTCAACAAACAGTATTGGAACAACTGGATACCCATTTGCCAAAACATAGAAAAACTTAACCTAAACTTCACAATTTTATATAAAAGCTACTCAAAACATATATAGAAATACAAAACAACACTATAAAATTTTCACAAGAAAACAAGAAAGAAATACTTCTATAACCAAAAGCAGGATCCATAAAAGAAAAAACTATATTCAATAAAATTAAAAATGTTTCTCTGTGAAAGATACTGTTAAGAGGATAAAAAAATAAGTTATAGAATTAAAGAAAACATTTACAAATTACATATTAGACAGAGGGCTTGTGTCTATATTTAAAAACTTTCAAAATTCAACAGTAAGAAACAAATAACCTAAAAAAAATTGGCCAAAAGATTTAAAAAGATGCTTCAAGAAAAGGCCATAAATTCTGTGTGAATATCTTAATGTCAGTTAAAAATAAAAGAAATAAAATAAAAATAAAAAAAAGAAAAGGCCATAAAGACTACAAATAAGCACATGGAGAAAGGCTCAATATCATTCACCACTAAGGGACTGCAACTTAAAACCATGATCAGATACCACCACATAACAATTAAATTGGCTAAAATTTTTTTTAAAACTTGACAATATCATGTGCTGATGAGGAAACAGAGCAAACAGATCAATTGTACACTGCCAGTGGGAATGAAAAATGGTTCCGCCACTCTGGAAAACAGGCTGGCAGTTTCTTACAAAATGAAATAGTTAAAATACCCAGTAACTCCACTCCAAGGTATTTAGCTTAGAGAAATGAAAACTCAGATTCAGAAGAGTCACTATCTCTGAGTATTTATAGCAGTGCTATTCGCCATCACAGAAAGCTGGGGACAACCCAAATGTCCTTCAAATGGTGTATGGACACACGGCTGTGGCACGCCTACGCAATGGAATGATACTCGACAATAAAAAGGATCAAACTATCAATATATTGAGCAACCATGGGTAGATCTCAAAATCATAATGCTGAATGAAGGAAGCCACTCTTAAAGGGTATGATTCCATTTATATGATATTCTGGAAAAGCCAGCTGTATAGGGATGAAGAACAGACCAGTGGTTGCCACGGTTGAGGACTGGGACAAAGCACGATGGCAAGGGGTAGAGCATGGTGACGTCTGGAGGATAATGGAACTATTCTTCATGCTCATTGTGGTGGGCTCACCAATCTATGTGTGTCTGAACTCATAAAAGTGTACACTAAAAAGTCAATCTTACTGTATGTATGTTCATTTTAAAAATGTTTAAATTAATGCAATTAAAAAACATCAAAATGAGCCTGAAGGGCTACAGTGCATAAAGTTTGCTCCAAATACCAGCTTGTTGCTTACGAGCCCTAACATCTTAAGCAAGTCATTTAACTTCTCTGTCTCAGTTTCCCCAGTTTGCTAATAGGGATAACAATGCCTGCATCATAGAATTATTAGGAGGCTCTAATGAAAAAATATAAGTGAAAGTGCTTTGTAAAACTACAAATAGAACACCACCAAAAATATGAGGTGTGGTGATTATTAATAGCTTAGTTGCTGTCAGTGGAGCCGAAAAACCTGCCAGCTAATTACTCAATATTGACTCAGCTAAAAATGAGTACAAAAAATTCACATGCCAAGGTCTAAGTGTGTCTAAAAACCATGGTGCCAGGGCTAGGAATTAAGTGGGCTCTTCTTCCCCCGAGCCCAGCTGATATCTTCAAGGCCTCCCTGGGTCCAGAATCAATGCATATTCATTCCCAGAAGTGTGGTAAAGTGAGTGAACACAAAACTAAAACAGGCAGTGGTGACCATGTATATTAATACCTTTAAGCTAAACTCATGTAGTCTTTTAAAATTCTATAAGTCCTCCTAGTTTCTTAATCTGTCTTCTTCCCTGAAAGAATTGGTAGCTGATAAGCAGCTGGAGAAATTTCCCATAAGTCTTAAGAAAGCCACAGAGCCTAATTCAATCTGAAGTCCAGAAAAACACAGAACAAATAACCGGAATGTTATCTGATGATACAATCTCACCTTCACCTCTGCCACATTGAGTTATGCAGCTCCTGAATCTCGTCAAAAACCTGGGGGATGGACACACTTGAAGCTCTGACTCGAGGGGGGAGGGGAGACAAGAGCAATATATGTAACCTTAACAACATTTGTACCCCCAGAATATGATGAAATAAAAAAAAAATAAATGATTGCTCATCTACTAGATCAGGGTTTCTCAAATTTAGTGCTAGGACCACCCAAAACAAATCCCTAGGCTGTGGACAAGACTCAGTGAATCAAAACCTCTGGAGGAGATGCCCAGAAACTCTGATATTCTCTGGGTTTGGGCTTCACTATGCAGGCTGGACCTGAAGAGTTGGAATGAGCTCCCGTCTCAGTGAGGAGAAAGACAAGCACGCAGCAGCAACACAGCAAGCACAGTAGCACAGGCAACAATCAAGGAAGATTTCTGAAAGGAAGTGCCTTGTGCACTAACTGAAGGGACCACAGGCTGAGGAGCAGGTCCACTGGTGGGAGGGCCCTCTACACAGAGTGAACAGCATGTGCAAAGGTTTCGAGCTGAATCAGCATGGCTTGTTTGGGGGAACTTCCAGGATCTTCTGGCAAAAGGGAGGAAGCAGGTATGGTTTGGGGCAGGAGGCAGAGACAAAGGAGATGGGCTAGGTCAAATATTTGAATGCCAAGCTCCATAACCAGAACTTGACCTACAGATGGTAGGCACTCACTGAAGGGCCCTAAGAAAAGAAGGGAAAGGTCATGCACATGTTTTAGAACACTTTGGCATCTACTGGGAGAAATAATGGGAAAGGGAGAAATTGAAGGCAAAGTGACTTTGAAAAGTTGTCACAACTACCCAAGAAAGAGATGAAGAAGCTGGTCCTAAGGGACAAAGGTGATGGGCCTAAGTCAATGCATGGCTATTAAAGCAGAAAGGATGGGTTTGGTGGCAGAGAGGAATGTGGGGGCATTTCTCTATCAAAGGCCAAGAAGCAACCCAGTCCTTGTGAAGGGCCTCTGGAGCTTCACATTATTAAAGGCAGGAAGAGTGTCTGTCCCTAACTTTTTAATTAATACATTTTAAATTATGTTTTTAAAATATCCCCTTAAGAGAAACAATTTGGAGTGGCTATAACCAAAGAGATAGATAATAACAAATATTTGGCAAGAACATGAAGAAACTGGATACTCACACAGTGTTGGTGAGAATGTAAAATGGTGCAACCTCTTTGGAAAACAATCTGGCAGTTCCTTAAACATTTAAACATAGAGTTGCTATTCTGATCCAGCAATTCTACTCCTAGGTTATACCCAAGAGAAATGAAAACTTATATCCACACAAAAACTTGTATAGGAATGCTTGTAATAGCATTATTCATAATAGCCAAAAAGTGGACTCAACCCAAATGTCCCTCAACTAATGAATGGATTAACAAAATATAGTACATCTATATAATAGAATATTATTTAGCAATAAAAATAAATGACATACTGATACTTCATTGTGGTTGAACCTTGAAAACATGCTAAGTGAAAGAAGCCAATGACATATTGTTTTCTTCCGTTTATATGAAATACCTGGAATAAGCAAATCTACAGAGACAGAAAGCACATTAGTGGTTTCCTAGGGTGGGGGACCAAAGCTGGGGGCAAGGAAGGCAACAGCCAGTAGGTGCAGGGTTTCTTTTGAGAGGATGAAAAGTTTTAAACTTAGATTGTTGTGAGAGTTGAACAACTCTGAACACATTAAAACATTTGAATTATACAGTTTAAGTGGGTGAATTGTAAGGTATGTAAATTACATTTCAATAAAGCTATTTAGAAAGAAAGAAACTATTTGAGATCTTGAATATACAGGAAGCACCCAGGAGCTGGTAGGGATCAGAGGAACATGCTGATGACTCAGTCTCACCTTTGCTTTATCTCTCAACTGACCAACACTCAGCACCACAGTGGTTTTGATGAACAGTTTAAGGTCTGTTAAACTGTCTAATTTGTACTTGTAAATGATCACTGATTAGAGATAAGAGCCATGAAGAACACACGTTAAAGAAGGATGTAAAAATGATCTTGCCACTGTGCCTCCAGGTGACTGTCCCAGGTCAGTGAGCTGGATTCATCTAATCAGAATTCATATGTATATACCTCAAAAACAATGTTAGAATTATAACATATAATGATGATTATGTCCAATTTGGCTTTTCATTTTCTGGGAATTAAGACATCCTAATTTGCAAAAGATTATTTGCAGAAAATTACTTGCAAATAACAAATTCAAATCATGATTCATGTATCATCATTTGGAAATTAAACTCTACAATGATTGAACAAACAGTAGAACTTTAAAAATGCAAGAATTTAAAACATAAAGTATAAAAGAAACTCTGGCCAATTGTTGATGCTGAACATTCCCCCTTTCAACACACATTCAATCCCCAAACCAAATATGACAAACTCATTTTTAGTTAATGATTGTAAATCACGCTTTCAAGTATATTAAATAGTGTATAGTACTTATTAGACAGAAAAACTTTAAAATAATATTAATGCTATTTAAAAACCAAAATTAACATATAACATATAGAAATATATCAATCTAAAAATATGGCTCATTTAAAATTACTGATTTTAATAATTTAATAATATGCATCAGTAAAACATAAAACATATCTCCCTCAAGATATACCTGTGAGCAGAAACAGAACAATGTGAGGTAGTTCACTAGGAGGCGGTACACTTGTGTGGCTCACAACGGGTTGACACATGGAACAAGGGAACATCAATTGCAGAGTTGATGTCAGATAGACATCGACTATCTATCGTCTAGATAGAATGTCTACCGGCTACTGCTGTGTGGCAGGCTGGGCCCCAGCTCCTGGCCTATACAGACCCCCAATATGTTAATAATGGGATAGGCAACAAAAAGCATGCTCATCACTTCGGGGGACACAGGCCAACAGGTGAGGGATGGGGTAAAGCACAGACACTGAGTTGTTAGGATCCCTTCCAACCCAAGATTCCAGGAATCAACTGTGACAGCAATATTGAGGCAGTGTGATGTGCACAGCCTGCCATAGCAGCTCAAACATGTTCTCTAGCTCCCTTTTCTCACAAAAGTAGGTCTCAGTGTAGGCCTTGCAGCAGATCTCTGTGACTTCTCTGGTGCTCCTCAAGGGCCCACCATGATTAGTGACTGATGGCACAAGAGTGGTGCTGATGTCCATGGGCTAAGGGCTTCACTCTAAATAGCACAGCCCTTTCCTCTTACACCAACCCCTAAGGTAAGATTCCCCAGCTAGGCTGTCCCTCTACAACTTCCACAAGGAAGAGGGTGAGCCCCTTACCTTACCCTTGAACATTCTTTCTGAGAATTTCTGAGATATAAAACAGCTGCTTATGGCAGCATCTGGATTATAAAATCCCCGGTCTAAGAGGGAGCAAGGCCACAGTTTGCTTCGTGGACCCAGCCTGGCTTCCGCGTGCAATCACTCTGGAGAAATGGCAAAGCACAGGGCACGGCACTCAAGAGGAATGTCTGCCCCTTCACCTTCATCTATTTTGGCCACCAGTCATCTCACAGCGTACCACGTCTCGTCTACGTCAGATGCCTCATTATAGACACAAACTTGGAAAGTTGATCAGAGTTTTAAAAAATTACAAAGGCATCTTAATTTGTCACTTAAAATAATTCCTTTCAGTACTTATTTTCTCAATATCCCAACCAAAGACCTGATATTTTATATCCCAGTAGGGAAGGCTGGTTGTAGGGTGCATAGAATTTTCATGTACATCTTTTTTTTCCCCAACTTCCTATGAATCTATAATTATTTCAAAATAAACAAAAAAAAATTGACATAGGTCTAAATCAAACCACCAGAATCTAAAAACTACTTCTATTTTTAGTCATCTAAGGAGGGGAGAAGGAAAAAAGAGGTTTTGTCTACAGTCCTAAAACTCCTTCCAAGGTTTGGAAGCATAATGGAATTAGTACATTTTCTCCCTCTGTACTTATCCTGGGGAAAAAAAATTGAAAGTCTTAAATCCTTGATACTTCAGAAGAATGGAATCTCCCGTTTCTACACTAGGTCAAGCAACAGACAGTTTAATATCATTTCTGTGGTGCAAATACGGTGCTCTTGTTATAAGAACATACTAATATTGTCAAGATGTCACAAGATAAATGAGCAATGGCCCAGTTTATCACTGCATTTAAAAAAAAGTACAGTGAGCAAAAGTCAGGAAAAAAATATATATATGTATGATTAAAACAATATAAATGGAAAAATGGCAAAAATATATTTATTTATACCTTGAACTTATTAAATTAACAAAAGATTTTAAAACCTGTTTTTCCTATAATCTTTCCCTTGTCAGTACGTAGCACTTCTATTTTCCCAGATTCTCAGGACAAAAGCCCTGAAGTCACCACACTCCCCATGAAATGGCAATTCTTGGCCCACATTGTTCTTTCAAAGCAAATCCAGAACCAGATTGTGATCACCTCTAGAAATTATAGCCCAGTATCCTCACAGCCCAGCTGACACAGCCCGGCCTCTGCCCTGTGTTCCCCCAGGCAGTACCACTGCTCTCCATGTTACTTACCACATGCTGCATTTAAATATGAACTCTTGAAGAGCATAGACTTAATTTTATTCATTGCTGTGTGTTCAGTGGGTAGGACAGTGCTTGGCACAAAATAGGGTGCAGAAAAGGAAGGAAGGAAGGGAGGGAGGGAGGGAAATGCAATGCTAACTTTATTCATTTCTGTGTGTTCAGTGGGTAGGACAGTGCTTGGCACAAAATACATGAAACCCATAAGCCAGCAAAGGACATGAACAGAAACTTTTCAAAAGATGACAGACTAATGGCCAGCAAACATATAAAAAGTGCTCAACATCTCTAATCATTAGGGAAATGCAAATCAAAACCACAATGAGATATCACCCAACTCCAGTGAGAATGGCCTTTATCAAAAAGTCCCCAAAGAACAAATGCTGGCATGGATGTGGAGAGATTAAACACTTTTACACTGCTGGTGGGACTGAAAATTAGTACAACCCCTGTGGAAAGTAATTTGAAGATACCTTAAAGAGCTAAAAATAGAAATACCATTTGATCTAGCAATCCCACTACTAGGCATCTACCCAAAGGAATAAAAAGACATTCTATATAAAAGACCTCTGCACTCGAATGTTTATAGCAACACAATTTACAATTGCAAAGATATGGAAACCATCCAAGTGTCCATCAATACATGTATGGATTAATAAAATATGGTATATGTATACCATGGAATACTACTCAACTACAAAAAACAATGCCCAACTAGCACCTCTTGTATTATCCTGGATAGAGATTGAGCCCATCCTTTGAAGTGAGATATCACAAGGATGGAAAAACATGTACCACATGTACTAGCCACTAAATTGGTACTAACTGATCAACACTAAGGTGTTCACATGGCAGTAATACTCGCTGGGTGCTGGTCAGGTGGTGCGGGGTGAACCCACAACTAATGGAAGCAGAGTGCACTGTATGGGGGAAGGGCACGCTGGTAGTCCTGGCTTGGGAGAGGCAAATGCATTACATGTAACCAAAATGTTCGCAACCCCATAATATCCTGAATTAAAAAAAAGAACAAAATGATCATTTTACTACATAAAAATAAAGTATACAGCCCAGAAAACCATAATAATTCACACGAAAATGCAAAGGACAAATAAGGATAAGACTAAAATATATAGCACAAAAAAAGTTCCTGAAGATCAATAAAAAGGATTAATAAAAATTTTTAAATCAGCTAAGACTAAATATAAGAACACATAGAAGAAATGTAAATGTTCAATAAACATATACAAAGATGTTTTACCTTACTCAAAATTAAAGAAATTAAAATTATAAACAGTGAGATATTTCATATCCATCAAACTTCAAACAATGAAAAAAATGATATGTTCAATGATGTCTGTGATAGAAAGATACCAGCATTTCTCACACGCTCAAGGAATAAATTATGGAGGAAAATTCCACAATAAACATTAAAACTAAAAATTATTAGAATTTATATTACAAAAATCATTCCACATAAGCACTAATATATATATATAAATACAAGAATATTCAGTGCAAAACTGTTTGTAACGGGAAAATACCAAAAACAATCCAAATATCTCTCAATAGGGAAGTAATTAAAAAATTATGGTATATCTATTCAATGAAAAAGGATTCTATCTATAAACAAATAAGGAGAGCTATATGTACTGATATGGAAAGATGATCAATATGCATTATACATTTTTTAATTTGCAAAAGAATAAGATTTTATTTCTATTTAAAAAATAACAGTAGCAAATATATCTATTTTTAGATGAGTATATAATTTGGAAAAATTTGTATTGAACTGTTAATAATAGATGTCTCTGTGAGATGACCTTGCAACAGACAGTTAACAGATACCTTTTCTACTTAACATATTTCCACAAGGCATGCATTTTGCATAACAAGTTTGAATGACTTCAGCTTTCAAGAAAAAAAGTGTGGAAGAAAACACATTGTTTTATATAATCTTCCTAATATTTTTAGATAAAGAAGGGCTCAGAGCATCTAAGAGACCTGTTCAAGGCAGGAACTAGAGATCCATGTGCTCTAATTCCAAATCTTTTCTTCTCTCCATAAAATCAAAGTACCCATCATAGCCATTTGTGATGTCCCTACCATGTGCCAGTAATCTTAGGGACTTACTTAAAAGGAGAAAACAAAGACAAGGCATTGCCTGCAATACAAGTACAAAGACAAGAGGGAAGGACGGTACCAACTCCCAGGTGGTGCACTCTTGCTATCTGCCAGGCTCTGCTTTAACACTTAATACACAATTTCTTACTTTAATACTCCCAACAACCCTATAAGGTGTCCCACTCTATAAAGACTCTATAACTCGCCCATCGTGGCAGAGCTGGGATTCCAACACAAGTTAGTCTGCTTCCAAAACCCATTTTCTTCATCTCTCGGCTCTGCTGCCTTCTGCTGGTTAGCCTGTGGGTGCCCAGTGGCCAGGGACTAACTGCAGCCATGGATAAGGACAGGCTAGTTATTTCTCCTCACTATGCCTTAGTCCCTCGGCTGTAAAATGGGAAACAATGTTTTATAGCCAATACTCCCTAGCACTCACGTGTTGGTTCCTAGTCCAAGTGCTTTATGAGGACAGGCTACTTAATCTCCCACACACCTCTGGGGAAGGTGCTGTAACAATCTCATCACACAGAGGCCACCTGAAGCACAGAAAGGTGGAAAACCCCGAAAATACTTCACAAGGGAGGCTCCAAACTTCTCACTTCTCCCTACACTGCACTTGTTCCCTGCTCAAGCCATTCCTGATTGTAAGAAAAGTAAACTGTCTCCTACCTACCTAAGCAAAGAACTCCTATTGCACTTCCTCTGACTATTCAGTGCAAACTTAGCTGTTCTTTCCTCAAGGTTCCTGCCACACACTGATCATATCCCAGTTGTCATACGGCATTTATTCACCAATTCTCTTGAACATTGACTGCTTATTCAACGCTAGGCACTATGAGAGGTGCTGCCGGAGGGATAAGTCACAGTGCCTGTCTTCAGAGAACTGAGGATAAGGTGGGAAGGACGATCAACAAACAGGGCTTTTAGATCCAACCAGGCAGGTAATAGCCTAAGGAAGCTGCTGCAAAGCTGGTGTGTTTACAGGACTGACTCATCACTTTTATCCCTGGAATTTGGCACAAATAGATCACACATACAAGAAAAAGATAACCACCAATTTTCCATTATGTACCTTGTGTCAGACACTGTGTACAATTTTTCAAACACATTATATATAATTTTTAAACATACAATTTTATGACCCTGCAAGATCAATGCTATCTCCATTTTGTGATGAAGAGAAAATGATGCTTAAAGAAATGGGCCTGACTCACTCAAGACCACAGTACAAATAAGGAGGAGAATCAAAATGTGAAATCAGATACAGGTACATTTCGTTCTGAATCCTGGTGCTAAAATTCTAAATTCTTGTTAAATTTAAAACCAATTTAATAAATAGAAAAAGATCTACCACGATAAAACTCAACATTAAAAGGACCTTTCTTACGTATCCATGAACCCACGCTCCGCACAAGGCTGAGCTGTCTCTACCCCACTGGGTCAAACAGGGTTTGACTGTTTTCAGGGGTTTGATTGTCAAATGGGGTTTGATTGTTTTCAAACAATCCTCAGTTGTTTCAAACAACTGAGGATAAGTGCTGTGGTGTCTCTAGCGGTACAATTTCTATCAATAATGTAATAACTATTACACCCCATACCCTCTCAGAGGAGTGCATCTTTCAAATAGTTCAGAGCTCAATGTCTAAGATTGGATCATTTATTGCAACAGTCTAGAAAGAAATTGCTCCTCAGGAGAGAGGGAAGCTCAGCACTCAGACAGGGACAGCTCGGCCTAATCCATTTCCTTCCAGTCCCTAACAGCATTACCAGGCAGCTCTGAGTAAAAAGTGAATCTCAAAGGTAATTGATCTTCTAAATAAAAGTCAACTGAGGCCGGGCGCGGTGGCTCAAGCCTGTAATCCTAGCTCTCTGGGAGGCCGAGGTGGGCGGATCGTTTGAGCTCAGGAGTTCGAGACCAGCCTGAGCAAGAGCGAGACCCCATCTCTACTATAAAAATAGAAAGAAATTAATTGGCCAACTAATATATAGAGAAAAAATTAGCCGGGCATGGTGGCGCATGCCTGTAGTCCCAGCTACTTGGGAGGCTGAGGCAGCAGGATTGCTTGAGCCCAGGAGTTTGAGGTTGCTGTGAGCTAGGCTGACGCCACGGCACTCACTCTAGCCTGGGCAATAAAGTGAGACTCTGTCTCAAAAAAAAAACAAAAAAAATAAAAAAATAAAAAAATAAAAGTCAACTGAGACCTAGGTACTCCCCAGAGGGAGAATGGTAAAAAAATAATAATAATGAGGATTCCACCTCACATCTATATTGTGCTTCGGTGTTTAGGGGGGAAAAAAAGTCCACTCTGTTGTTTAATTTGATTCTCTTATCATCCTGATGAGATGAGCAGACCTGAGAGGATCACTCCAGCGAAGGACAGGAAAGCTAATGCTGGGAGAGATAAAAACAAAACAAAACAAAACTCCACGCAAAACCCTCCAAAGATATGTTTCCTATAAAGCATGTAAGCAACAAAACAGAAACCAGAACCCAGGTCTCTGGACTCCTAGGAGAAAGAAAGTGTGGCAGAAAGCTTTAGTCTGGGTGCCAAGAAGGCCATAATTCAAATTGTATCTCTTCCACTCATTAACTGACCTTGTGCAACGCAAGGTCAGTTATATGACATCTCCAGATAATAACACCAACTTCAAAGGTTCTCTGGAGTCTAAATGGGAGGCTGAACACAACAAACCTAGGACAGTCCCTGCAATACAGGAGACCCAAAATAAATTGGACTTCTCTTTCCCCTTTCTCCTTCAGAAAACTATCATTTAAAAAAATACCAATGCAAAAAATTACAGAAATTATCAATATTAATGAGAGGAGCAGATACACAGGCTATCCCAGGAGCAAATAACCAACATCCATTTGTATTTTGGTTTCACAATAGATAAATCTGTTCATGCCAGCAGTAAAGTGATCTTTTGATGTATACTTGGCTTCTATTTGCACTAAAATCAGCCTAAATCTCCACGCAGGCTCACGCTGACATGTATGCCTAATGTCTCCTTTGCTATGGGTGTTCTTGCAGTGACCTTGAAGCCACAACAGATGCTGGCGCTGTCACTGACAAGCTGTGTGAACCCAGGCAAATCAGATAACCTCTCTGGGCTTTCTTTGTAAAGCACATGTGTTGAAATAGGCCATCTTTGGGCATGTGTATAACTCTAACATGGCATGATGCTAAAAGAAAAATCTTTACCTGTGAGCAAAATGAAAAATAATGAATTCACAATATACTATGTCACAGAACTTCAATAAGCTGTAAAAGTCGGGTGCCCAAAATGTATGCTAATTCTGCTATATTCCAGGTCATGCAATTTACACAGGTGTCTAAGAAAACACAAAACTTAAATGTCTGTATATGGGGTTATTTCTTTTACACAGAAAGACACCTGAATAAATACAGTCTGGCTATTCTGCCACCAGTCATTCCTGAATAGATATTCGCTGGCTGCCTGCCATGGGCCAAGGTGCTGGGTTCTGAGGCACAAAGGTGAACAACCTGGCTCCAGGTTCCGCGGAGCTCGAATTCTAGTGAGGGAGTTAGAAGTGTGTTGTTAACACTGCCCCTATTTTTCCCAGTTAATTCCTACCCCACCACACCTTAACCCAGAGTCAACCACTGTTCAGATTTCTTTTATCATAAAATAGGTTTTCCTATTCTAGAAATTTATATAAATGGAATGATACAGTTAGGTTTTCTTTTGTGACTAGATTTTTTTGATGGATCAGTAGCATGATTTTGAGGGTATCCCATGTTGTTCCATGCCCTAGTAGTTCATTTTATTTCTGAGTAGTATTCCATTGTATGAATATCCCACAAATCATTTATTCATTCATCTGTTGATGAGCATGTGAGGTTGCTTCCAGCTTGGAGTTATTAAGAATAAACCTGTTATGAAATTGATGCAGGAGTCTTTCTGTGGATATAGGTTTTTATTTCTCTTGAGTAAATATCTAGAAATGAAATTGCTAGATCACTGGAGAGGTATATATGTAAATTCATGAAGAACTGCCTGACTAATTTCTAAAGCGGTTGTACCATTTTACACTCCAAAAAGCAATTTATCTTAATTCCAATTATTTCACATTCTCATCAAATTTGGTGTTGTGTTTTTTAATTTTTGGCCATTCTAGTACGTATATAGTGGTATCTAATTGTGGTCTTAATTTGTATTTCTCTAATGACTAATGATGTTGAGCACTTTTGAGGTGATTGTAGGCCATTTGAGAAACATTTGTTCAAATATTCTACCTACTTTTTGTCTTTTCAGTATTTATTTTACAGCTTCATTTTATATATATATATATATACTATATATATATATTAGATACGACACTTATTAAACAAATGTGCTGCAAATATTTTTCCTAGTATGTAACTTATCTTTTGATGAGCTGAAGTTTTTAATTTTGATTAAATTCATCTGATCAACTTCTTATTTTATGGTTAGTAGTTTCTGACCCCATCTAAGAAATATTTTTCCAAAAGTCAAGAATATAATCTGCTACATTTCAAATGAATTTTGGGGTATGATGCTATATATGGATGTAAAGTCAGTTTTTTTCCACATAGATATCCAGTTATTCCAACACCATTTGTTAATAAAGACTTTTTTTCCCCCTATGAAACTATTTTTGCACCTTGTTAAAAAATCAACTTATGAGATATGACTGGATCTATTTCTGGACTCTTAATTATAGCCCATTGATCTTTTTGTCTATCTTCGCACCAATAACACACTGTCTTGATTACTGTAACTTTATATTGTCTTAAAATCATAAAGCCTAAGTCCTCCAACTTTATTCTTTTTGGTCAAGTTATTTATCTATTCTAGGTCTTTTCTATTTTAAAACAATTTATTTTATTTCCTTTTGGAGTATTCTGGGGGTACAAACGCTTTGGTTACATAAATTGCTTTTGTACAGTTTGAGTCAAAGTTATAAGTATGCCCATCACCCAGATAATGGGCATAGTAACTGTTAGGTGTGAATTTACCCATCCCCTCCTCCCCACTCCCATATGCTTGATTTCCGATGAGACTTATTTCCATATGCACACATTTTTAAGTATGTGTAAGTTCAATTAGTTCTAATTTAATGATAAGTGCATGTGGTGTTTGTTTTTCCATTCTTGTGATACTTCACTTAGAAGAATGGTCTCCAGTTCCATCCAGGTTAAGACAAGAGGTATTATTTCACCATTTTTTATAGGTAAGTATTCTAAGGTATCATATACCACATTTTATTAATCCACTTATGAATTAGTTGTTTCTACATCTTTGCCATTATTAATTGTGCTGCTATAAACACTCTGGTGCAGGTGGCTTTTTTTTAATAAAATATCCTTTTTCCTTTGGGTAAATACCCAGTTGTGGGATTGCTAGAACAAATGGTAGGTCTACTTTTAGTTCTTTCAGTTATCTCCAAACTACTTTCCATAGAGGTTATACTAGTTTGCACTCCCACCAATAGTGTATAAATGTTCCTATCTTTCCATATCCATGCCAGCATTTGTTGTTTGGGAACTTTTTGATAAAAGCCAATCTCACTGGAGTTAGGTGATATCTCATTGTGGTTTTGATTTCCCTTTCCCTGATGATGTTGAGCATTTTTTCATGTTTCTTGGCCATTAGTCTATCTTCTTTTGAAAAGTTTCTGTTCCTGTCTTTTGCTCACTTTTTAATGGGGTTGTTTGATTTTTTCTTGCTGATTTGCTTGAGTTCTTTGTAGATTCTAGTTATCAGTCCTTTATCAGATGTACAGCATGTAAATATTTTCTCCCATTCTGTAGGTTGCCTATTTGCTCTATTGATTCTTTCCTTGGCTGTGCAGAAGCTTTTTAATTTGATCAGGTCCCATTTATTTACTTTTGTTGTTGCTGTGATTGCTTTTGGGGTCTTCTTCATAAATTCTTTGCCTAGGCCAATGTCTATAAGAGTTTTTCCAACATTTTCTTCTAAATTCTTATAGTTTCATGCCTTAGGTTTAAGTGTGTTATCCATCATGAATTAATTTTTGTGAGTGGTGAGGGGTGCAGATCCTGTTTTAGTCTTCTACATGTGGCTGTCCAATTTTCCTGGCATCATTTATTGAATAGGGATTCTTTTCTGGTAGGGAACCAGAAAAGAACCTGAATACCCAAGGCAACCTTAAGCAAAAAGAACAAATCAGGAGGTATCACTTTACTAGACTTCAAGCTATACTACAAAGCTATAATAACCAAAAAGCACGGCACTGGCACAAAAAACAGAGACATAGACCAATGGATCAGAAAAGAAAACCCAGATATAAAACCATCCTCATTTTGCCATCTGATATTTGACAAAGCAGTCAAAACAATATTTAAAACTACTTGGCAATTTTCACTAAAAAAAAAAAAAAATCCTAGTAGGATTTTGATTGAGATTGCATTGAATTTATTATCAACTTTTGTAAAACTGTTATCTTAACAAAAACTGACACTATCAATAAGCATGATGTACTTCTCCAGTTATTTAAGTCATCTTTAATTTCTTATCATTGTCTGTTATTTTATAAGTAGAGATCATATTTTTAGAAAATTTTCCCCTAGTATTTTATGGTTTTGATTCTATTATATAATTTTTAAAATTGTATTTTCAAATTGTTAGTTGCTAGTATATAGAAATATAATTGATTTTTAAATATTTAATGGTATCCTGCAATCTTGCTAAGTTGACTTAGTAATATTTCTAATAATTTCTTTGGTGTGGTATTGTTCTTGGGGTATTTATGTATATGATCTTGTGTGCCATGCAAAGACAGACATAGGACTAATAATAATAATTTCTTCATTTCTGATTTTTATGCCTTTAATTTATTTTTATCTTATTGCTCTAGTTAGGACTGCCAGAAAAATAATGAATACAGTGGAGATACTTGTCTGATTGTTCCTAATCTTAGAGAAAAAAATGACCAGACTTTCAACTCTAACATTAACTATAGGGTTTTTGTAGATGGCCTTTATCAGGTTAAGTTCATCTAACCCTAGTTTACTGAATGTTTCTAGAATAAATAATTGTGAATTTTCTCAAGTGATGTTTCTTCATCAACTAACATAATCATATGACTTTCTCCTTTATTTTGCTAATATGATAAATTTAAATGACTGATTTTCCATAGGTAAAACAACCTCATACTTCTAGGTAAAACCTGAAATGTTCATGCTGTATTATCCTTTTGACATATTGTTGAAGCTTATTAGATAAAAATTTCGTTTTCATATTTTACATTTTTATCCATGAGATTATTGGTCTAAAGTTTTCTTTTCTCATAATGTCACTGTCTCAGATTGGCATCAAGGTGATGCTGTTGTTATAAATTGGGAGATAGGAAGTATTTCCTCCTTGCTTATTTTCTGAAAGAGTTCTTATAAAGGTGATATTATTTCTTAAAAGCTTGTTATACGGGAGGATCACTTGAGGTCAGGAGTTCGAGACCAGCCTAATGCTGAAGAATGCTGAAGATGCAAGAACCACCCCTTCAGTTATGGCCTTTACAGCAGATGGTGAGCGACTCGCTGGCATGCCTGCCAAGCAACAGGCTGTCGCCAATCCAAACAATACATTCTATGCTACCAAGCGCCTCATTGGCCAGAGATACGATAAACCTGAAGTACAGAACGACATTAAAAATGTTCCCTTTAAAATTGTCCGTGCCTCCAATGGTGATGCCTGGGTTGAGGCCCATGGAAAACTCTATTCTCCAAGTCAGATTGGAGCATTTGTATTGATGAAGATGAACGATACTGCAGAAAATTACTTGGGGCACACAGCAAAAATGCTGTGATTACAGTACCAGCTTACTTCAATGACTCCCAGAGACAGGCCACTAAGGATGCTGGCCAGATATCTGGACTAAATGTGCTTCGAGTGATTAATGAGCCTGCAGCTGCTGCTATGGCCTATGGTCTAGACAAATAAGAAGACAAAATCATTGCTGTATATGATTTAGGTGGTGGGACTTTTGATATTTCTATCCTGGAAATTCAGAAAGGAGTATCTGAGGTGAAATCTATGAATGGAGAAACTTTCTTAGGTGGTGAAGACTTTGATCAGGCCTTGCTATGAAACATAGTGAAAGAGTTCCAGAGAGAGACAGGGGTTGATTTGACCAAAGACAACATGGCACTTCAAAGGGTGCGGGAAGCTGCTGAGAAGGCTAAATGTGAACTCTCCTCATTTGTGCAGACCGACATCAACTTGCCATATCTTACGATGGATGCTTCTGGACCCAAACATTTGAATATGAAGTTGACTCGTGCCCAATTTGAGGGGATCGTCACTGATCTAATCAGGAGGACTATTGCTCCATGCCAAAAAGCTACGCAAGATGCAGAAGTCAGCAAGAGTGACATAGGAGAAGTGATTCTTGTTGGTGGCATGACTAGGATGCCTAAGGTTCAGCAGACCGTGCAGGATCTCTTTGGCCGAGCCCCAAGTAAAGCTGTGAATCCTGACGAGGCTGTGGCTATTGGAGCTGCCATTCAGGGATTTGTGTTGGCCGGTGATGTCACAGATGTGCTGCTCCTGGACGTCACTCCTCTATCTCTGGGTATTGAGACTCTGGGAGATGTCTTTACCAAGCTTATTAATAGGAACACCACTATTCCAACCAAGAAGAGCCAGGTGTTTTCTACAGCTGCTGATGGACAGACTCAAGTGGAGATTAAAGTATGTCAGGGTGAGAGAGAGATGGCTGGAGACAACAAACTTCTGGGACAGTTTACTTTGATTGGAATTCCCCCAGCCCCTCATGGAGTCCTGCAGATTGAAGTTACATTTGATATTGATGCCAATGGGATCGTACATGTTTCTGCAAAAGATAAGGGCACAGGACGTGAGCAGCAGATTGTAATCCAGTCTTCTGGTGGGTTAAGCAATGATGATATTGAAAATATGGTTAAAAATGCAGAGAAGTATGCTGAGGAAGGTCGATGAAAGAAGGAACGAGTTGAAGCAGTTAATATGGCTGAAGGAATCATTTATGACACAGAAACCAAGATGGAAGAATTCAAGGACCAACTGCCTGCTCATGAGTGCAACAAGCTAAAAGAAGAGATTTCCAAAATGAGGGAGATCCTGGCCAGAAAAGACAGCGAAACAGGAGAAAACATTAGGCAGGCAGCATCCTCCCTTCAACAGGCATCACTGAAGCTCTTCAAAATGGCATACAAAAAGATGGCCTCTGAGCGAGAAAGCTCTGGAAGTTCTGGCACCGGGGAACAAAAGGAAGATCAAAAGGAGGAGAAACAGTAGTAAATTTTGGAGCCAAAAAGACAACATGAAGCTTGAGGGTGAAGGGACTTCCTGAGCAGAAATGAGCAAACTTCAGTCTTCTTACTGTGTTTTTGCAGTATTCTATATATAATTTCCTTAATTTGTAAATTTAGTGACTGTTAGCTAATGATCATTTAATGGGCAATAATTCCAACAGTACAAAGTTCACAATGTTCTGTCCCTAGCCCGTCATTTTTCAGCTGCATGTAGAAGGGTATAAAGACTTAACGTTGTTTTGTGCTGAAGTGGCCATATTTTTAAGGAATTAAACCTTCTCACACACAACAGTGAAGGTAAGCCATAGACTGGGGATGAGATCTGTTTCTAGTTAGCCAAGTACTGCTGTACTGGCATGTGTGTAGATGGGGCCCATCATCTGAGGCCTTGCAAGGCAAGCTGGCTGTGCCATGTTTGTAGATGGGGCAGAAGCAGCAAGAAGAATGGAAAGCTAAGCTTATTTATGTTAGGTACAGTTGTTCGAGGTAGTAATGAGGCTCCCTAACTAGCCTGAGGCACACTTTTCTAGCTACGTTTTGGCTTGTCTGGCACCTATATCATTGATGATTGTTCTTTTTGATCTAGTCTGGATTTTTTTAAAAAAATAAACATGAAAAGCAAAAAAAAAAAAAAAAAAAAAACCTTGATATATTTCACATTGAAGCCATCTGGGCCTAAAGTTTTTGCTTTGTGGGAAGTTTTTAATTAAGAATTTAAATTCTTCAACTGATGTGTGACTATTCATGTGTCCTGTTTCTTCTTCCATCAATTGTAGTAATTTGTGTCTTTCAGAACATTTGTCCCTTTCATCTAAGTTGCCAAATTAATTAGAATATGATTTTTCACAATATTCTCTTATCCTTTTAATGTCTGCAGAATCTGTAGTGATGCCACTTCTTTTGTTCTCCTTATTGGTAATTGTGCTTTCTCATTTTTTCCCTAATCATCCTGGTCACAAATTATTAATTTCATTATTAATCTTTTCAAAGAACCAACTGTTGGTTTCACTGACTTTATATATTCTTTTTCATATTCTATTTCATTGATAGACACTCTTATCTTTATTATTTTTTCTGTTTACTATGGGTACACGTTGCTTATGTTTATCTAATACAGAAGCTATATCACTAATTTTAAACCATTCACTTTTTCTAACACAAGCATTTACTGTTTTACAAATATTGATTAGGTAGAGTTAGTTAATAAAATTGCTCAAGTCTTCTATATTTTTACTGTTGTGTTTTTTGCTTGTTTGTTGTTTGTTGTTTCTTTTGTTTTTGTCTACTTGTTCTATTAAATACCGGGAGACAAATGTTGAAATATTCAACTGTAATAGTAGGGTTGACTATTTCTCCTTTCAGTATGTCAGTTTTATTTTGAAGTTACATTTGCATTTAGGACTGTTATGTACTTTAGGTGGCTTGATCCCTTCCATTATTACAAATTGCCCACTCTCTTTTTCTCTTGAAAGTCTACTTGTTTAATATTAATATACTCTAACCAAATTTCTAATTATTCCTATTTACATATCTTTTCCTCCATCTTGGTTTTACATTATACAGATATAATTTCAGTTTCTTATAAAAATCACGTAGTTGCCATCTTGCTTTCTTATACAGTTTGACAATCTTCACTTTTAAATATAGTGTTAAGTCTATTTACATTTAATGTAATTCTTGATACAGTAGGTTTAAGTCTACTCAATTGTTTCCTATTTAACTCTATGTTCCTTGCTCTTTTCTCTACTTTTCTTGATATCTCTTCCCCCTTTTCTGGATTAAATATTTTTTATTATTCTATTTTGTCCCTCCTGGGTTATTATCCATACCTTAAGTGGTTGCTCTAGAGTTTATAATATGTATCTTTAGCTTATCACAACCTCACTTCAAATAATATTGTAATACTTTGCATAAAACACATGAACTTCTATTTCCCTACCCATTTTTGTCCTGTATTTTTGTTACATATTTTATTGTATATATGCTTTATACTACAGAATTAAATATTATTTATTCCCTAAATATTAGTCTTTTAAAGAAATTAAGAAATGAGAAAAACAAATCTTTTATAGTTATTCACTTATTTATTATTTCTTGGGTTCATCACTCCTTTATACAGTTTCAAGTTTCCATCTGGTGTTATTTCTGACTGATGAGCTCATATTAGGCTCGTGGGAAACAAGGACTGTACTCAATCCATCTCTTGGCCCAGACAGTGCTTCACATAGCACCTGAAACTTCAGAGGTTTGGGCTTAAAGAATACAAAGAAGTACTTCCAATACAGTCTGGTAAGTGCTTGATTAGAAGTACAAGGAATGCACAGGGGAACCCACAGAAAGACCAACTCACCCTGCCTCGTCAGGCTCAGGAAAATTTTACAAAAAAGGAAACAGATCAAAAGCAAACATATTTTCCAAAAGGTTAAATGAAAGAATGATAGTTTAAGAAAGATAGCAGTTTTAGAAAAAGATATGTGCAAAAGCTTACTGGGGTAAACTGACTTGACATTTCTTAGTGATGGTGAGAAATGAAGTGGATTATATTAGATAATTAAGTATGATATGTCTGATTTCCTTAAGTACTAAGTTAGACAGTTGATATCTCTGACATTTCACTTTGACATTACTTGTTTCATGTTTATTGCGAAGGTACATCCTCAGTCTTTCAAAGGTGACCTGAGACCAAGGTGGATAATGATGAGCTGAAAGCTATAGTGGAAGTGAATCCATCTCAATCTATATGTGAATTAACAGAAAGGTTTGACATTACTATTCCAACAGTACTGAACTATTTGAAACAAATCAGCAAGGTAAAAAAGCTGGATAGATGGGTTCCACATGAATTAAATGAATCTCAGAAGAGAAATAGACTTGAAGCTTGCCTTTCTTTGCTGTCACAACATAAAAGCAAACCATTTCTATACCATACTGGTACATGTGATGAAAAATGGACTCTGTTTGACAACTGCAAGCATTCTGCACAATGGTTTGATAAAGATGAAGTGCGAAAACACTGCCGAAAACTGAATATTCATCAGAAAAAGCTACTAGTATCTGTTTGGTGGTCTAGCACTAGCCACTGGTCCATCCACTACAGCTTCAAGAAATCTGGTCAATTTCAACAGATGTCTACTGCAACCAGTTGGATCGAATGATGAGGATGCTTGTGAAGAAGCAACTGAGATTGAGACAGGACAATAGAGATAGGACAATCTCTTGCAAGACGATTTTCAACCACATATCACACAAACAACACTGCTCAAACCACAAAAGCTGGACTTGGAAACTCTCTGTCATATACCATATTCATCAGACCTTGCACCAACTGACTATCACTTCTTCCAGGCTTTATACCACCCTTGCAAGGAAAAATATTCAATTCTCAACAAGCTGTGAAAAATGCCTTTTGATTTCATTGCCATTCACTCTCCAGGCTTCATTGCTGCTGGCATAAACAAGCTACCGTTAAGATGGCAAAACTGTATCAATAGCTTAGGCACATACTTTGATTAATTGTACTACTTCTTGTTTGAGATACAATAAATTACACTTTTGATTCCAAATTGGGCATTTCATATTTAATGACCTCTATGAAATGTGGAATTAGGGTAAAAGGAGTGAAAAAAGAAGGTCTAGGTTGGATCTTTAAGCACCTTGAATAACACCGGAGGGACTTTGGACTTTATCTCATAGGCACTGGGAAAGTCCTTAGCAGTGCAATAGCATGGGAACACTTGTATTTAAAGGATGACACAGGACAAGACTGAAGTCAGGGAAACTGATTAGGCAACTCTGTCTACAGTGACAAAGATGTGCAGTGGAATGCAGAAGGCAATCAGAAACATTTCAGAGGCTGATGATCATAGGACCTGGTGATTAATTAGATTTGGGAATAATGGAAAAGGAGAATGAGAAGAAATCAAATCTCAATCCCAATAGTAGGGAAAAGAAACATGTAAGCCAAAAGAAGAGAGAGCAGGGTCCCCAGGCTGGGGGATGAGGATCCGCATACCACCTCGGCTACAACAAATGCTTCCAAATCTATGTTTGCAGCATTTTTCTCATCTTAAATTGTCATTTAGAACTACAGGGGCCATGATGTGAAACCCAGATATCAATAGGAGGGGGGGGGGAAAAAAAAGAACTCAGTGACAACCTGTGCTGCTTCCAAGAATTATTTATATGGGAAATGACAGCAGGAGATGAGGGGATGAGAAAGAAACACACACCAGGTTCATGATGGAGCAAATGTAATGCACAAAAAGGGCCTAAAATACTCTAATATTGTCTGGCAGCAGTCTTGGCCAAACCTTCCCCAGGGGCAAGCGTTTTAATGCTTTATACAAATTCAAAATAGAGGTGAGCCTTGGAAGGAAAGACTCTTACTCTGAGGACTGAAAAAGTGATAGATGATAGAATGTGATGCTAAAATACCCAGCTAAGCCATTAATTCTTGCTGAAGGCATTCTCCAATGGCTGGGAAGAAAAACAGTCTTTCCTATAAACTAAAACCACACTTATGATTTGGAGCACTATCACCGCAAAGGGATTTTTAGGTCAACATTAACATACCTCTGTCAAACATACCTCTATGTTGGGGGGTGCTGCCTGTGAGGCCCCACACCCATTCAAGGACAGACCTGTTTGGCACCACTGCTGCCATGACTCTACTGAGAGTAAACAATAGGACCCCAGGCAGCCCCACCCTCGTGAGCAAGGCCCTGCTGAACAGGAACAGGGGGAAGAGCCCAGGGGTGACCAGCCCCTGCTTCCCGAAGTCTGCTGGCTCCAGGCTAGGAATATGAGCAGGGTCACCGGCTGGCTGGAGCTCCACTCACAGCTCTCAGGCCCCATTATTCCCACCTCACCAGAAATGATATTTGAGAATGAGAAACTGTCATTCTCCCACCTCAAATAAGAACACCCTTATTACCTCTTACCATTTCTGGGTTTAAAGTAGACAAACTGTCTGATTTCCTTCTCCCTGAAAGATGACTAGGCCTGGAAAAGTAAACTGGAAAAAAAGCCTTTGTATTAGAAGGGCTCCCTGGGCAGAAATGACCTGAAGCTCCAAATGGTTGGGAGCACCATGAGATGCTGGATAGCCGGGCCCTGAAAACAAGGCACTTGTCTTACTGGGATGCCAGGAGTGCCACAGAAAGAGATGCTGGGCTCCTCCAGGAGTCCCCAAGACATGTGACTTTCTACTGAGCCCCCAGCTAGTAGGAGAAGTGAGCCAGACTATGGTAAGGCCCAGGCTGAGCAGGAAATACGTCTGCACAATGAGATCCAGGTACGTGAACACTGCAGTCGTTAGCATTATTACTACAGCACGCTACTGATATAAAAAGCCCTTTCACTTACAACCACCTCAAGAGGCAGTTCTCATATAAAGCCTGTTTTTCTAATGAAGAACCTAAATCAAAAAGGGGCTAAGCAACTTGGTATCATGAAAGCAGGACCAAAACACACACTGAGATCAGTATTCCAAACTCAGCTGATTCTGTCAGACTATAGAACAAGGCTGTCTTGCAGCAGTGAGAAGTTTACCTGGTTGCTGGGAGAGTACTGACTCGGGTGAAAAATACAGATGGCTCAACTTCTACATGCAGCCCCAGGGAGAGGTTCCTGTAATATCCTTCCATGTGGCCCGGGCCTCCAGAGTATTTGAAATTCAGGATAGCTTCCAGGGTCTAAAGAGATGTAAAAAAAAAGATAAGTTAGTACTCCTTACATTACGTTGATCAATGTTCCTTACCAGGAGGCAGGTTTCAGCTCCACTTATGAAGAGTCTGAAGATAATCCCAACTGGTAACGTTATCAGCAGGAGGCAACTCTACTAACTCACTTACGGTTCAGACCTGGCACCATCTTTCCTATGATGCCTTGGCGTCTATACAACAATTCTCAGCCTGCATATGCAAACAGACAGGGGTTCTAAAATTTACTCTGTGGTTGGATAGAGCATTTTAGAGAGAAAAACACAGTTCCGTGGGCATCACTTAAATACACACATCAGATGAGGGGCAGGGAAGTAGGTGTTTCCATCAAGGAGGCAGAACACAGCTCAGAGTTTCAATTTGGGAAGATGAAAACGTCCTGCAGATAGATGATGGTGATGGTTCATCAACAGTGTGAATGTAATTAACACCACAGAACTGTTCATTTAAAAACAGTTAAAGTGGTAACTTCTACATTATATATATTTCACCACAATAAAAAAAAAAGTGAAAAAGATAGAAAAATTAGGACTGAAACCCATTTCCTCCCATTCTAAGCCCTGTTGCCCCAGGATATCCTATTTTTTCTATCTTTTTCACTTTTTTTTTTATTGAAACTCTGAACCCATTAAAGAATAACTCCCCATTCCCCCTTTCTCCCACTCCTGATAACCTTCCTACTTTTTGTATCTATGGATTTGACTACTCTAGGAACCTCATATAAATGTAGTCATATAATATTCATCCTTTTATGACTGGCTTATTTCACTTATTATAATGCCCATGTTGTAGCATGTGCCAGAATTTCCTCCTTTTTAAGGCCAAATAATACTACCCCATTGTGTGTATGTACCACATTTTATTTATCCATTTATCTGTCAATGAACACTTGAATTGCTTCCACCTTCTGGCTCTTGGGAACAGTGCTGCTATGAAGAAATGCTGTACAAATATCAAGACCCTGCTTTCAGCTCTTTGGGTATATACCCAGAAGTGGAATTTCTGAATCATAGGGTTACTATATACTGAATTTTTTTGAGGAATCACCATACCATTTTCCACAGTGGCTGTACTATTTAACATTCCCACCAGCAGTGCGTAAGGGTTCCTGTCTTCCCACATCTTCACCAAACACTTGCTATTTTCTGTGTGTGTGATAACAGCCCTCCTAACAGGTGTGAAGTGGTACCTCACTGTGGTTTTGATGTGCATTTCCCTGATGACTAGTGATGTTGGGCATATTGTCATGTGCTTATTGGCCACTTGTGTATCTTCTTTAGAGAAACATCTATTCAAGTCCTCCATCTTAAAAGCTCCTCCTGCAACTCCTCGAAACATCTTCCATGTCTACATGTTTACAGGTTCCCTTTAACTTTTGTACTACCAGATTCCCTCTGCCTATATACATATTACTCCTCCTTGATGGCCCAGATAAAGCCACATCTTCTCACTAACAAAGTGCTCAATGAAATACAGATTTTTAAAAAATATTCAAGGATCGTACTTTGGCCTTACCAAAATCTCAAATCCTTTTTCCACTCCCCTTAGCCCTATCATCTCCAAAGGGTTGCTGTTTTCTTGTGAATGTGTCTTAAACCTCTTGAAATTGCCCTTGTCATCAGCAGAAGGTGAGACCTGACATATATATACTCCATAAGCCTTTCTGTGAAAACTTTGAGTCTGACTGACTTTCATCTATTTGATCTATTCTTTCATTCATCTTTTCAAACGCTTGCTGGGTATCTTTTGAATGCCAGGTTCCGTGCTTAGTACAAGATGAGTAAGATGTGGTCCCTGATTGCAGAAAGCTCAGTAAATGTTGAGTGCATAAGAAATAGATGAGACCAGCCCATCACCCAACACGTATATGGCATTTCCTGAAATTGCAGGCAAAGTGGTCAAGGAAATAAACAGACTCTCAATAATGGCTTCAGACAGCCAAAATCTGTGAAGTCACAACAAACATCACACTGGCTTTTTTGTTTTTTTAAGGTAAAGTTAAAAGTCATTTCCAGAGAGTGATGTAGAAAAAGTCACCCAGAGAATGAGCAAAAAATACTGAAATATGTAACTGCTGACATAACAAAGAAATAGTCTGTGTTTCTATTTTCTTGGAGTTGGCTGGGTCTTTACTCTGTAGAGAACCAAGGAAAAGATATAATTATGGGGGAAAATACCTAATTTATGAAAATAGAGCCCTGAAAAGGTCTTGTGAAATTGAATATTACTACCTTTCCCCTTAATTTAAAAACAAACAAGCAAACAAACAAAAATCTTCCTCAGCCTGGTAAAATTAGAATATTTTCACAAAAGCATAAAGTGGGTTGGTAAGGCCAAAGAGATGGATGCCCAAGCTTTTTCTCAGTCCCAGGTAACCAGAAGCCGGGTCCTACACAGCATAAGACTTTCCCTTCTGAATATTTCTCTGTCCTCACTTCTAGAGAAGACTATTACAACAATCAGTAATGAGCAAGGAACTAAAACTAAAATATTTCCTAGGCATATTACAACTTACTATTCAAGCTAAAATGGAAGGCCTTGAATGGCTACCTTTTACTGAGCACCTAGTAAGTGCCAAATGCCCCACTAGGCGATCTGTACTCATTGACTGTAATAGTCATAAGAGCACAACAAGGAAAGGGCTGTTTTCATAAACGAGGCTCAGGGCAGTTAAGAGACTGGCCCAAGCCACATGCCCAGGAAGTCACACATCCAGGATTTGAACACCGAGCTACGCGGCTATGCAGCCTACTCTCTGCCATTTACGCAAACTGCTCAGAACAGCATTCGTTAGCCATCGAATCATGCACTCCCTGGCCCTGGGTGGATGTCTACGATGTGCCAGGGACTATGGCAACTGACAGGAAGAAGACAGAGTGCCACCCGTGAGGCACTAAAGTCTAGTGAAGGAAACAACCCAGAGCCCTCCAAGGTAAACTGCGATGTGTTAGTCACAGATAAGGGCATGAGTGCATGCGAGGATGCAGGGGGAGAAAGGACTGCGTGTGCCCGTCAGGCAGGAGCTGCACAGGCAGGAATAACAAACTGGCAAGGAAGACAGGATGAGACAATAGTTAAACTGAAAGCAGACAAATAGGAGAAAAATCAATTAAACTAAAACCTACTTCTTGAAAATGTCAATAAATATGACAATCCTCTAAGCTAGGTTGATTGAGAGGGGAAAAGAAGAGAAAAATTATCAACATCAGGAATGAAAATGATTATGAGCAGAGACTGTACAAACATTAAAAGCGTGATGAAGGAATAGTGTTAACAATTTTGTATCAATAGATTCAACCACTTAGATAAAATGGACACACATTACCCAAAAGAATCAGGAGAAACAGCAAACCTAAAGAGCTTCATGTCAACTGAAGACATTGGATTCATAATCAAAAACATATTCTTAAAAGAAATGTCAAGTTGGTTTCTCAGCTGAATTCTATCAAATATTTATGTTGGAGAGAATATCAATTTTATACAATTTTTTTTTAAATAGAGGAAAGGAGAAAACTTCCCCGTTCTTTTTATAACACTGGCATACCCAAATATGAAAATCAGAGAGTTTAGGAGAAAATTATTCACGAGACCTATATCCCTCATGAATTTCGATGTAAAAATCCTTACCAAAATATGAGTGAATCAAATTCAGTAATATATAAAGTAGGTAAACATCATGGCCATTGATAATGCAAGGTTGGTTCAACTTTCAAACCTTCAATTAATGTCATTTACCATATTAACAGACTACTAACAGACAAAAAGAAAGAAAAGCTATATGATCAATAGCTTCTTAAAAAATAGCTGACAAAATTCAAAACCCATCTATGATTTTTTTAAAACTCTCAAAAAACTAGGCATAGAAAAGAACATCCTCAATCTATGAAATGTACCCATGAAAAACTTACACTTAAAACCATACTTAATGGTAAACAGCTGAATGCTTTGTACCTAAAATCCAGAACAAAGCAAGGATCTAGCCATAATCATTTCTATCAACATTGTACTCGAGATCCTAGCAACTTTAACAAGTCAAAAAATTAAAGGCATACATGTTGGAAAGGAAGAAATGAAGTATTCATTTGCAGACAACATGGTCATGGACAAAAAACTAAGAAATCTACTGGAACTCTCAGAAATTGCTGGTAGTGATATAAAGTATACTTTATACTTCGCTTTGAAAAACAGCTAGGCAATTCCTCATAAACTTAAACCTACAATCAACATATTACTCAGCAATGCAGCACCTACCAAGAAAAATAAAAACATATATACACACAAGGACATGTATGTAAGTGTCCATAGAAACTTTATAATAATCTCAAACTGGAAATAATCTCAAAGTCCAATAAGTGGCAGGTAACTGGATCAACAAATGGTAATATATCCATAAAGTGAAACACAACTCAGCAACAAGATGGAACAAATTACTGATAAAACAACATGGAAGAATCTAAAAACATCATTCTGAGCGAAAGAAGCCGGACACCAAAGAGCATCTACTGTATGCTTGCATGTGTGTGAAACACTAAAAAAGGTTAACCTTTAGTGACAAGAAAGAGATCAGCAGTTGCCTGGGGTTGGGGGCAGCAGAGGGCTGGCTGCAAAGGGGTCAGGGAAACAATGAGGAGTGATGAAAATATTCTACATCTTGATGATGTTCAGTATGGTTAATGAAGCTGCATTTTATAGGATGCAAACTACACTTAGTAATGTTGATTTGAGAAACTGACCCAGACTATTAATAGGCACACAATCACTTGTGAACATTAAAATGAAAGACTCCAAGTCACAATGTGGGCCACGCTGATGTGCTGCCCACGTTTGAAGATGACTGTGAAGCCCTGGCTTCAAACAAAGGTTCAGGGTTCCCAGGTTCTGCAGCAGAAATAACGGAACTGAGGTTATGATTCACTACAGTCAAAACTTCCCATTATCTTCTCTAGTTCTCGGTGAGCTCACCTTAAAATCTGAGCATTGTGCCAGATATTTCCTGAGGTTTTGACCAGCTCTTACACGAACTGTTATTGCTCATTTTATATCACTAATCTAATGCTCCATGACTTCTAATATGACTAAGGCTACTGCCAGAGAAAAACAATCACCCTCACACGTAAACTAGTCAATTTAAATGTATATGAAGTAGATCTCTAATTTTTAAAGACCCCAACTGAACCTGTCACCATAGATTTCCTTCTTCTCTATTTCTGTGATATGACATAAAATTAATAGCTATGATGTGATCCACTTAGTAAGTCAAGCGCTCAGGACCAAAGGCTGGGGCTCACTCCCCAGGAGACCAGCACGATGGTTTACTTAAGGTCAATGAAACTTACAAATGAAAGCCATACCATCACTCTCCAGTTAATTAGCACTTTCAGCCAAAGTCTTTCTTCAGTGTTAATTATGCCTTAAAGATGCCAAGTGACTACAAATTAAGTGGTACATCCACAGTACTGCAGAATGGGCCTGAGCAACAGCAGCCATCCAAACAGATCCAAACCAAGAGGCCCAGCAGGCCCGCAGTGGCCAAGAAGAGCTAGGACACAAGGTCCAGAGTAGGGGGCATGTGTCTGGGGAGTGTTAAAAGATGAAGTCAAAAGTTTGGGGTACCAAGCAAAGGAACAGGTCAGAGACTCGAGGGTTAGACTGTTCCTACCTGCCTGGATGAGGAACAAGAACGACTCAGAAGGTAACTGATGACCTGGAGTCCCACAAACTCTAACAGAGCAAAGGGCTGCCATGTCCTAGATGTACTTATTCTCAGGTCAAATTCTGCCTCTTCTGGGAAGCCATTCCAGTGTCTCCAAGGAAAATCTGTTATTCTCCAACTTGTGCCACCAGGGCACCCTGCTTTTACTCTACTCTAGCACCTGTCGCCTTTGAATTAGACACTTTCCTCAGTAGGAAATGTATTCACATCATGTAAAACCTAAATGATATAAAATGTGGCCTGCGCCCACACCTGCCTCATGTCCTTACCGTTATCCCTCCCATTTCATGTAGTTAACTGCTTTTATTCATTTTTTTTAATGTGTCCACCAGGTGTTTATTAATGCAGACACAAGAAAATACAACTTTTCTCCTCACCATCCTCCCCCAGTACCCCCAGCCACCTTACCAAAAACAACAACAACAAAAAAAAACCCACACAAAACAAAACCAATATCCACCTTTGGGCACCTTCTTGTTTGTTAATTTTCACTTAATATATCCCTGGAGAATTTTTCTCATCAATACAGAGAGAGCATTCTTTGTAGAATATTCTTCATAAATTATGTGTAGACATGTCTGGTATTCCATTGTGTGGATGGGCTATAGCTTATTTAAAACAGTCCCCTAGATACTGGCTTTTGGGTTGTTTCCATTATTTTGCTATTAATATTATGAACAATGCTACAATAAATAACCATGTACACAAGTCACTTTCTTTAGATGTTGGTATTTCTGAAAGATACATTTTCCAAGAGGGATTTCTAGATCAAAAAGTAAATTGATTTATAATTTTAATAGACACTAGCAACATTTTGGTAGTGTTGAACCATTTCACATGCTAACAGTCATGTTTGAGGGCACTTTTTTTCACAAAGGCTTGAAAACAGTATATGTTGTTCAACCCTTGGCTTTTTGACAGTCGGACAGATAAAGAATCTCAGTGTAGTTTCATTTTATATCACTCTCATTGTTAAGAGAATTGAACATCTTTTCATATGTTCAGGGCATTTTCATGCCTTTTTGTGAATTACTTGTTCCTATCATTTGATCATCTTTTATTGACCTGTCAGTCTTTTTCTCCCAGGTTCCTGGGAGGTTTTCTAGATGAAGGAGATTACCTCTTATACAAACCCATATCTGCCGATAAAGGCAGTTGTACTGCTTCTTCATTTCTAATATCTATGCCTTTTAAAATTTCTCTTTTTTAGCCTGCTGTACCGGCAAAGACTGGTAAATCAACAGATGAGAATAAAGATTCCAAAAATAAACCTGCATGGTCACAGGTAATTGTTTTTTGACCAAGGGCTAAGACGATTCAATGATCAAATTCACCTTTTCTACCAATGATGGTAGAACAACTACAAAAATGTATAGAGACAAATAAATCTCAACCTCTGCCACACACCACACACAAATTATTCTGAGGTGGGTTATATGTCTAAACATATAATATAAATACCTAAAACTTCTAGAAGAGTAGAGTATCTCTGCAACCCTGGGATAGGCAAAGAGATCTCAAAAAAGACAAAAAGCACTAAACGTTAAATGAAGAAATAATTTAATTTCATTAAAAATATTTTTTTTTCATCCAGGGAAATCTCCAAACAGTTAAAATACAAAATTTGTCCATACCATCCAAGTTGTCAAATGTACTGAAATGCAACTATTCATAATGTTCTCTTATTAACCTTTTCGTGTCTGTAGGATCTATAGGGTCCCTCTTTCATTCTTGATGTTAATAATCTGTGTTTCTCTCTCTCTCATTGGTATGCCTGCCAGAGGGTTATCAACTTTATTAATGTTTTGAAAGAATCAATTTTTGTTTTTGTTAATTTTCTCAAATGTTTGTACCCAACACAGGACTTGGCACAGAGCAAGCATTCAATAAATGCTTGCTAGGTGGAATTAAGTTTGTTGATGATTCATACACTAGCTGTATATCAATGTCTGCTAACTGGACAGATGAATCATCTTATTAATAAACACACTTTTCCCATACCGCATAACCTGGCTTTAGAAAGCTCTCCCCCAGCTCCCCAGTCCCCACTGGCAAATTCTTCCTTGGCTATTGGGTTTCTGCATACCATTCACACCTCCTAGGGAACCCCAGGGGTCCTGTGAAGTCTAGGTTGGCCACCCCTCCTTGGTGATATTATAGTGCAGGGCACTTTCCCTGCCTGTTACTTACCACACTGCAGCACAAGTGCTTGGACCCTCTGATAGAATAAAAGCTCCCGGAGGGCAGCGACCATGGTCTACACCCATTGCCTCAAAGAACAGGTGCTCAACACACATGTTCAATCTAAATGAATGATAGCATCTCCATAATGAATCTCAGAGAAAGAAGAAAGCCAACATTTATTAGGTTCCTACTACACAGTGGTAAGATTTAAATGGTTTTAGGTATGATTATGTGATTATCAAATGCTTAAAGAAATGAAGAATCTTGCCACAAAGTTCAAAGCAGGTGTGAGTCTGCTCAAAGAGGCCCTGCTCTCCAGCAATACAAATGCCTCCCAGAGAAAAGCTAAAGAGAGTGCAAAGGAATGGGCCTGTGAGCAGAGACCGATGTTGTCCTGAAAAAGCAGGCCTGATTCCCATAAGGAAGGATTGGTCACATAAGGTGCCATGACATGCATCTTCCCTGAACTTGGTACTAAATGCTGCATTTGAGATGTTCATGGTTTTTCTCTTTCTGTGTGTACAGTTGGAGGAGGGTGGGCTGGGAGATGGACATTTTTAATACATTTAGTAAAACTTAAATACAATCAGATTGGAAATAGCAGCAGAGATTTGTTGGAATCAGCAGAATCATACTTATATCAATACTTGTTATAAGTCATAAGCAATTAGGACATTTTCCATTTCTACTCATTTAGTTATGAGAAACACTCTCTGACCATAATATATGGCCTTTTAAATACTGCTTATCTTCAATATTAGAGAAATATACTTGAAAACCAAGCCCTCCAACAAATTTCTGAATTACAGAAAGGAAAGCTATATCCTTCAAAAGCTCTATGACTGAAATTCAGCTACAGAGCAAATATGAAGTAAGGTATTACACAGGCAGGAAGCTTATGGGGACCCACAGTAGAAATCCCAAACTAAGTACCTACAGAAGGCTAGAGACTTCTAGTAGGTCAGCAATGAGCCATCATGACACCCAGCACATGGTAGGTGGCCAGCACTTGCCAGACGTGATACCAGGAGCTGCATGTACTCTATCTCTTTCGGACCTTCCCCCATCCTACCAGAGGGAAGCACCTGCATAGGAACTGAGCTCAGTGAGGACAGGTGCATTGCCCAAGTTCCCACAGCTAGTAAATGAGAGAGCCCAGGTGTATCTGACCCCAAAAGCCTCATCTGCCAGGCCCTAACTACACTGGAGGCCACTGATGAAGGAAGGGTAGGTATGACATCACTGGAAGTCATGCTCCACGTGAGCCCATGGCCAACAGCAGGCAAGGTGGTGAGCTGAGCATCCCTGTAGGAGAGCCCTGGAGTCTGCTTACAGCTCAGCCACCAAGCCTATGTGTGGCCTAGACAAAGTCATTTTTCCTTTCTTGACACCAGCTTTCCCATTGGTGAAATATGGATTTGGACCAAATAATTTCCAAGGTCCTTTCCACATTTCTGTTGTATACATGCTAATTGGATGCCTGACACCATACGTGTGACAAACATTTACTAAGACGTACCATGTGCCAGGGATGCAGACTGAGCAGAACATGCCTGTTCCCACAAAACTTACACACTACTAAGAAGGCCCAAACAATAAGGAAGCAAACAAGCATGTGTCAGGTGGTGACGAATACAACAAAATATAAAGCAAGTTATGGGACAAAAAACACTGGGTGAGGCTCTTCCATCAGTCAGGGTGAGCCTTTCACACAAGGGCACCTGAGGGGAAAACAGAATGAAAGATGAGGGCACCAGCAGTTCACATATCTGGGGAGGAATATTCCAAACAGAGGAAGGTGTCAGGACCATATCTGATGAGCTCCAGGGCAGAGGGAGGCAGGGAGAGGGAGAGTGGATGGAGATAAACTCAGAGGAGCGGCCAGAGCCAGACCACACAGGCATGCAAGGGACAGAAAGAGCTCGAGCTTGTGCTCTAAAGGAGGTGGAAAGGGTTCAAAGATTTTTTAGCAAAAGCATGATCTGAACGACTTCTTTAAAACAACACTCTGGCTGCAATGTGGAAAACAGACTATACAGGACAAGGCTAAGAGAGGGTGCCAAGTCAGAAGGTGAATGTCACTGTCCAGGTGGAGGGTGGTGGAGATGTATGCACAGGTGGCAGTGGGATGAACATCAGGGCTCGGACTCTGCACATATGCTGACGTGGACACAACAGGACTGACTGGTAAACTGTACACCACGTGCGAAGTCACAGATGTCTTCAAGATGTTTGGCTGAAGACACTAGAAGAATAAGCTGCTAATTTCTGAAATGAGGGAGGATGGTGGAGGAGCAGAGTAGATGGGGTATGTTGGGGAGACCCAAGACTTTGGCTTGGGACGCGTTCAGTTTGAAATTCCTAAGGACATAGTGGAGACAATGTGACACACGAATCCTGAGTTGTAGGGGAAGTCAGGGCTGAAGTGATGGTGCTCACATCGAGATGGTGTTCACACACATCAAGACGGCTGCAGAGCCCGGAGGATGGACCCAATCTGTCAGGAGAGAGAGGAGGAGACAGAGAAGGAAGCCTCAGCCTGACTCCTTGGGCTCCTCAAAAGAGAAAATGCTGCATTGTGTTAATTGAAACAAATCATAATAATAAAATTATTTTTATCATGTGGTTTTTCAGGCTTCTTGCCATTAAACATTTGTCATGTGAAGTATTTCAAATTTTCACAAAATATATTTTAAGCTGCAAAGAGTAAAACATTAATAGTTAATAGCATCAACTCTCAAAGCAGACTGCCTGGGTTCAGACCCCAGTCTGTCATTTCCTGCCCACTCACAGAGTGGAGGGAGTAATTTGATCTCTAAGCAGCAACTTTCTCATCTGGGTTATCAGCAAGATAAAGATAAAAACAGGTAGTCTTAAAAAAAAAAAAAAAAAAAAAAAAAGCTTAGAATAGTGCCCAGCATTTGGAGAGAACTGTAAGTGATAGCTAATATTACTATTACTAAGTCGGTATTCAACAATAAGAAAGGAAGACAAGGTACTTGGGACAAATGACTTCATAAATAGATTCAAGAACAAGAAAACAAACTTTCATATTTGTTCCCCACTTACAAACCATCACTTGCCCCAATCACCCAGATATAGTTAAGCCTCAGGACAAAGCACTCCCAGCCATTCCAGATCTGACCCTTGTGACCCTCCTGCCCCAGGTCCCACCACACAGACATACACACGACACACACACGTGCAGGGACCTAAACCTCCCCCCATCCTGCATGCTGGGAACCTTGCGGAAGCTATGTTGTTTCACTCCCCTGTGCCTGAAATGAATGTCCTTCCCCAATCTCTCCAACTAAGAAATTCCTACTCCCTATTCCAGAAGCACTAAAGGAATCCTCTCTAATACTCCCTTCTTAGAGCTCCCCACCCTCCACATAGAGACAATCTCTATGACCTTTGTGTCACTGTGACATCCCAAACATGTCTCTATCTCACCAAAGTATACTTCCATCATATGACGATCGGAGAATAATAATGATGTCATAGTACTGTTTCAAGAATTAAATGAGAAAACTTATCTATCATAGTGGCTGGCACAGAGCAAGGATTCTACAAGTGTTGGTTCAATGTATTCCCTTGCTTTCTGCCCACTAGTGCTCTATGGGCAGGGGCCATGTGTGCCTCCTGCACCTAGAATGGGGCCTGACACTCCTGCAGGCTAGATCCCAAGCTGAGCCTCAAGTCAGGATGAGTAGGACCAGGTCCCCCACTCTAGAGAATAGAGATGACAGCACTGCAGGGAAATAACAGGCTGCGTCCTAGCCTTCGTGGGGTCCAAAAGCATATATGGAAAACAAAACATCTCCAATCAACACAAGATGTGTTTGGATGATGTGTGACCCTGGCTCCAACCACAGAACCCTCGAAGTGGCAATACAGAAGCAGAGCACACAGCAATGGACTCAGAGGCGGGCAGACTGTCCTTATTCAATAACACCCAGTGTTAGGCATGCAAGTGGCCAGGGTGGGGTCAAAGCATAACCATTGTGAAGGGAGAGAGGTAGCTGAGCAGTCTAGATAGGAAACAAGGTGTTGCAATAGCTCCTCACTCTGTCTAATCCCCTTGTGCAGACTGTTCCCACCTTCGGACCAGGTGAGAGGTACTTCCTCCTCAGAGGCATGCAGCACCCTGTGCTCCTCTCCACAGGACATGAATCACCGCTTCAGAATGGCCCTGTCCCCCTGGAAGACTATATGCCCACAGGAACAGGGCACATACCATTTCATTGTTAGCCCCTGGTGCCTGGTACTTGAGGAGAACTTAGTACTGAGCTGCTGTGGAAGGGGCAGAGGGAGAAGGACCTCAAACCCACACCTCAGAACTCCTGGCCCAAAGCTGGTGCTCTCTAAGATCCCTGCATTGTTGCCTCTGTGATAACAAGTCTACCTTTGACCTCATTAGTCTTAACATCCTTCCTAACATTCCTGCCCATCATTAAGTCCCTAACAACACCTAGCCTCAGAGTCTGGAAGCACAACTGAGTCCTCTTTCACTATGCACTGCCTCTCTGCTGGGCACGCGGCCACCTAACCAGGACTGAAAACATGGAACTCATTTGCTCAAATAGTGAAAATGCAATTATGGCTTCAACCAAGAGATATATGAGAATCAGAAAGGCTTAATTCACAGGGAAGGATAATTTTTTGTTGATGAGATTTGAATAAATAGCCACGTTCTTATTTTGGGAAGCTCTAAGCATACCAGATAAATAGTGGGAGGATTTTCCAGTATACCAAGTGCTTCCCTGAATTATGTGATTTTAAAAAACATAATAAGATATGTAATTATTGCTCACTTTTTATAGGTAAGGAAAATTAAACAGAGAATGATCTAATGTGCCCAATAATTAAGTAATTAAAATGCCAGCTATATTTAAACTCAAAACCTGTGTTCTAGTCATTAAACCATGGCATGCATTTGACTTCTTCTTCTCCAATTTTCGGTGTTTTGATGAAAGACTTGATGTAAAAATGTCTGTGCAAAGGAAAGGTTCAGAGTGGAAGCACTCTGATCCACTATGCTTTTGCTGTGGTGCTAGCTACATCCCTAAGAACTGACAGCAAGGTCAGAGTATATGGATTGGGCTATATTTGGCACCTGCTCACCAGGGCTGCTTTCAACTCTGGAAAGACAGGCATGGTGGCCATTAGTAATCTCTATATTGACATTTTCACTGATCTCCTCATTGAACTACTACATGGTCTGCATGTTCCAGTATGATTCCATACATGGCAACTCTAAAGGGACCATCAAGGCTGCACACAGGAAGTTTGTGGTTAATGGAAAACCCATATCATATCCCAAGATCAAGACACCACCAATGTCAAACAGGGTGAGTCTAAAACTGAGTATGTCGTCCAGTCTGCAGCTACCAAGAGAAGTGTGAGATTCACCTGGAGGGAAACAAAGGAGGCACTTTCTCTTCCTTCCTCCTCTGCTGATAGCCCCATGTATATAATGAGGAGCATGAAAACTCCCTTGAGGGTGTTAGCAATACCAACTCCACGACCAACTAATTACCACCCAAGAGCCCCCAGCCAAGATTTCCATGACAAATATGGCATGGCAGAGGGACTCATGACCAGCACTGCTTCCCAGAAGACTGTTGATGTCCCCTCTAAAACAAAGTGAAGCTTCATGGCCTTGCTCAGAACATAATCCAAGGTCAGTGTCAATCTCCTACCTCTGACAATTTCTATCCCTAGATCCTTGAAAAAGGGAGATTAGGGAGCCATGTACGATCAAGACCATCAAGATAATGTACCCAGCAGGAAAAAAATACACATATATACATAGTGAAATGTCCAAATATCTAGAGTCCTGCAAAACGGTGAGCTATCAGTACAGGTGTTCGGTGTACAGCTATTAAGGCTACATTGCATGGCAAAGTGGACTAAGTGACTTCTCAAGTACTTCCTCCCAACATCAAAGATTAAATAATTTTAGCCAAGAAAAGTCAAAATTAAACAGAGGCCTTAAAAATAATCAAGTCAGCAACCTTGTTTTTCAACTGGGGAACCCAAGGTCCAGAAAGGAACAGACAGTTGAGCTGGATCCAAGGCCAAGGCTGTGTTCCAATCTGGCTCTTGCTACCACACCAAGCCCATTAGGGAGGGGATAGGAAGAATGCCCTTGCCTCATTTGTCCTCCAGGTGGTCATGCACTGAGAAGCCCCTCATCATAGCATTTAGATCTATTCCAGCTTCTTGTCAATGACACAAACCAAGAGAAAACATCTTAGAACAAGCTGTACTGGGAGAAAGAGGAGTTATGGGCTCCTTATCAAACAAAGAAAAGAATTACCAACAAATCGATATTTTGGAACAAGTGGGGAAATTTGAATATGGAATGCATATTAGATAACATTATTGTACCAATGTCGAAGTTCATGAGTGTAATAATAATGGTTATTTAGGAAAACATCATTGTTCTTAGGAGCTATATGAAGAGGTATTTAAGGAGAAGTAATATCAAGTCTGCAACTTGCTTTCAAATAGTGTCCAAAGAGTGTGTGTGTGGATGTGTATGCGTGCATGTGTGTGTACAAACATATACGAGAGAGAAAGAAGAGAAAGGGTATGGCTGCTCATTATACTATTCTTTCAACTTTGTGTCTGAAATATTTCAAAATAAAACACTGGGAAAAGTATTAACAGAGGAAGTCTGCTACAGCCTTTTGCTTTAAAAATAATTGAAAATTTTCAAAGGATATAGCTACCTTACTGAGCACATACAAGCTCCAAGGATGGTTCCAGCTTCTTTTTATGAAAGATTCCTAATCTTCCCAAGAAACATCTGAGCATAAATATTAGTATGTCCCTTTTTCAGGTGACATACTAATATTTCAAGAAGCTTAGCTAGATGCCCCGGCCATGCTCGCCCTCCCCCTCAGGGTCCCGGCAAGTGCACAGCCCTGGGACTGTCAGTGGCTGGCAGGGTCAGGGCCCTCTGCATGTGCCAGAGGCGGCCAACAGGACAGCAGAGGCCACGAGCTTCCTCTCTCTCAAGGCTCTGCCCTCCCCGGTGCTGGGCTGCTCTCAGTTTGATTTCTCTTCAGTTATTCAATGCCTTTTCTAGTTTGTGGCCTTTGCTTCTTTCGTGCTCCAGGAAATTCCTCATTTAAACAGAAAACAGAAACTTTCTGCTGCTGCATGAGCAATGGTGTTCCTGGGCTCCTCCTAACTGGTCGACCCCAGGTAAACATCCACCTCTCTCAGAGCCTCAGTCCCCTGATCTTCCCAATGGGAATCAACTCAATAACTTCTCTACAGGATAATTTTTCAGTTCAATTGGCACAACAGCACAAGAGCTAGAGCCCCCTGCCCTATCTCTTCTATGGACATTGGTTGCCCCCACTCTCCAGGATGAAAACCGAGCAGCTGAGATTTATGAGGAAATGCTCTTCCAAGCTCTCTGTTGGCTTCTAGATGCCATAGTCAAGGTTGAATCCATTTTCCAGAATTTCTTCCTTTAGTCTATAAGCTGCTCTTCCATTTTTGAGAACTTCCAGCATATCTTACATAGGCCAATAGGAAAAGAGGGTAAGGAAAGGAAACAGCCTTTTAACAAAAATTTATTGTACACTGAATCAGTTTTGGTTGTCATGTGGTTTAAACCTCAAAATCATCCTATAGAAAAGAGCCCATTATCCCCATTTTATAGGTGAGGAAAATGAGGCTTAGGGAGATTAAGTTGTCTGGCCCAGATCACACCTTCATGGAGAAGCCTAGTTCCCCATTCTTCCTGCTTCCATGTGAAGGATTCCCGAGAAGTCCCTTTACCCTGGCTACCTCGACCCCCATCTGACCACCCTGAGGCCTGAGGGACTGCTAGCATTACCTACCAGTAATCCATTCACAACACATCTTCTGAGTGAGAAGCTCTGCCCTGAATCCTGCATCAGAACAACATGGAGAGCTTATTCAAACAGGTTTCTGCACCCAGTGCCAGGGTTTCTGACGAGTAGGTCTGGGAGGGGCCTGAGAATTAGCATTTCTAAGAAGATCCCAGGTTGCTGAAGCTGCTGGTCCAGGGACCACCCTTTGAGAAACACTACACTGGAAATGGGGATACAAGGGCAACTTCCTGAATTAGTGGGGTACGGTGGAGGCCCTCCAACCTGCCCTGAGTCCTAGCGCCTGCCCTTGACCGCACAGGCAAATGTAATTCTATAGTGAGGTGCTGGTGAGCCTGTCTGCCCACAGCCAGGCCAGCCCTCCAATGGAGCTCAGTAGGCAAACGGCCCATGTCACTCCTGCGTGCACCTGCCAGCTGCTCTAAACTTAGATCATGCCTGCAGGGTGTTAGCTAGGCCCCCTTAAACCTTCCTACTCAAACTGAAGACATCCGGGGTTGATGGTCAAGGCAGGGCCTTACTCCAAATGCCATTCCCTCCTTCCTCTGCTTCCCAGCAGGCCAACAGAGAACCACACATCTTGACTATTCAACAAACATTTTGCTGAGCACCCTGCTCATGCCAGATACCATGCTGGTCCAGAAGCAATTAAACCACAATAACCCAAAAGAAAAAGTCACAATAAACTGGGGTGCAATATTACACTTAGGCATCAACTCCCAAGACTTCATCCTTGACCACTATTGCCTACTACCTCTCATAAGCCAATAAAGAAACCATGGCTTGAATTACCTTGCTTAAGCAATCCCACAGTTTACCAGTGGCAGAATTCAGTTCCATATCTGCCCAACTATAAAGCCCCTACTAACAGACAGACATGGTGCCACTGTAAAAATAGACACTGTCACCTGTTTGACTGCCAGGCCCTTCTCTGAGAGCCCCTCAAGGCATGATGGTGCCTCCCCATGCTTAGCACAGAACCCGGCACGCTGCACAATGAAGAAGTTCCATCGATACTCATCGAATAAATAAATGAATGAAAGAAACACCTTCAGCATTGATATCCAGGGCTTTCAGAGGATTACAGCTTCTAGCCTCTGGGAGAATAAGTTCCTATTATAAATGGAAACCTTATAGTCTTGCAGATGCTATTTATTTTTTCTAATGCACAGCTGTGAAAGAGAAAATTATCCCTTGTGTGCTAAATATGCATTTCTAATTACACTCACCTAAGACTGTTTCACTCTGAAGACTAAGAATAGCTAAATGATATAACTTACAAAGGAGTAATATTCTATGTCAGCTGAAAAATTAAGCCAGAGATAAGCTAGGATTAGTGAATAGTCAATAAGTCATCACAAGGAATCACATGCATTAAAAACAAAACAAGATGCAGAATGAAGACACAGAACTTCCCCCCTAAAACAAGAGCCGAGTTGCCATTAAGGCATTTGATTGCACACGTCACTTGAGTCCTTGCCTTTGGTTACCCTATCTCCATGATGGAAAGGAAAGCAGCAGACGGGAGTCCAAAGGCCTGAGGTAAGACACCAGTCCTGTATTTCACAGGTTGTGAGACTTGGGCCAATGACTTCACTACTTGTACTTCAGGCTCCTTAAATGCACAATGAGATGATAAAGGTGTACCTGCCTGCAGGTGGTTGTGAGCATTAAGTGAGAGAATGATGACCTTGGGTTGAACAAACCCAAGTCAGTTCCCTCTCCTGCTTGGAGAATACCTTGCTTCCTAAGGAAGATGATGGTGGCCACTCAGGTCTTCTGGGGAAATGAACCTAATAGTGTCCAAGAAGAATACTCTCAGCTCAACCTCAAGGCAGCAGACTGCCAGACCAGTTATGTTTCTCTACTCATCCTTTGGCTAACCAGTTGTTCTGAGTCAATACTATTCTACTTAACTAAGAAAAATGAAAAGCAATTATCATCAAGACTACACTTTGAACTTAGTTGATATTCTAGCATATTGACTTTCTATAAATCAGCTCTCCTTCTCAAAAGAACAGTGAAATTTAAGCCAGAAGAAAAAGAAATTTGAGGATTCTTTATAAATAAAATTTGGGGCTATATATAGACTGGGAACTCCCATAACATGGCAAACCCACCTTCTCCTTAAGGAGCACCTGGCTAAGAACTGGTGATCTTGCCAGAGACCAGTATCCCCTGCTTCAGACTCCCACTGTACTGAGTGGTCTTGCTGCCCACAGGTAGTGCTTGGCACGCTCCACTGTGTATTAGAATTCTTCCTAGGAAGCAGGACACTTGCTTATCTTCCTGGGCCCTCTCTGATGGGCTGTGAGGTCAGAACATTACTTAATCTGTAGGCTTGTTCTGACAAATACAAACGTGTACAGAAAAAGCCTAGAAGGGTCCCTGTTGCACCCGCAATAAGCTGCTCTTGTTCCTTTGTGCAGAAATGGCTGCAAGGATGGGCCAAAAGTCTTTTGTGACTGGCTATCTGTGAGATATCCTGGAAGGAAGGCCTGCGGCTCCCCACCTGAGCTGCTAGCTCGGCCCTGCCTGGGTTCTGCCAGCCTCTCCCTGCATAGCTCACAGCATGGCATGCTGGAACAGCTAAATATAGCTCCTCCAACTCTGGGGCGTACAGCCATGCAGCTTGTGCTGTATTTCGCCACCCCCCGCCAACCCCCGGTACACGCACACTCCACAGTGGAGGCATCTTTCAGAAACGTACACACAGAAGCCCAATAAATCCACTTCTAGCACACAGGGGAGGTCTCAAATTTCAATGTGCTAAGAATAGCTCGGGTTAGAATGAGAGTCCAAATGCAAAGGGTATGTAAGTCGCTGTCTGAGGAGGCCCAGCTGGCATCTGGAGAATTCGGACCGGGCAGCCCAAAGGGTGAAGGGTGGGTCTCAGAGGGTATAGATGGGAGGCTACGAGAACTAGAAGAAAACAACAGACAGCCCTGGGATAAAGGGTAGAGACGGCAACACATCATGCATGAAGAAAGGGACAAGAGCAGGTCAAGTGGGCTCAGCAGCTGTTGCCTAACTCCTCCTCCTTCTTAGCATGCCTGTCTGAGAGCAGACACCGCCCAGCTTCTGCTGGAAAATGACACAGAGAATGACAGGAGCAATAATTCATGGGTGGTGGCCTCAGGAGCTGGGCACCAGGGCAGAGCTGGTGTGTTAGAGTACTCTTTAGAGCAGGCTGGGGACCTGAGCCCAGGTCTGCTGGCACTACCACCACCACTAGCAGAAAGCCAAGTAGACTCCAATCAGACACTGATGCAAATAGCATCACACAACACTTCATTACCCAGCTGAGGTGGGGGCAGAGTGGGAGGAGAAGTCAGGAAGCAAACGGCCATCAAGAGTAAGAGGCACATGCTGACCAGCCAAAGCCGCAGGTCCCAACCAGAGCAGAAATGGGGACACACGTGTAGCCCCAGATGGACCAGCCCCTTCACAAACGACCCAGCACAAGCTGGGCCACTGGGAGCCTCTCTGATGGGAAAGCCCTCTAGATACCCCTCCTGGAAATGCTGTCTTTGGAGATGGAGACATCTGGCTTTCCATTCTAGCTCTACACTAACAGCTGTGTGCCACTGAGCAAGTCCATCTCCTTGTCTAAAACAGAGGCCAACCACTCTGACTTCACAAGGCGGCTATGACAACAAAGCCTAGCATATATAAAGTGTCCAATAAATTGTTACAAAGAAGATAATGATAATGACTCCACTTTCCACATGAGAAACACGTGGAAACACTTACATGGAACACATACAATCTCACTGGAAGCTCTGAAAGAAACGGGCATTGACTCTTTGAGGACCCATCTCTGTGCAGCTCTGGGGAGGAGGGGAGGAGAGAAAGAGGCCAACGTTCCTGGGCACCAGCACTGTGCCGGGCACCAGGCTGTCTGTGAAGTAGAGGCCAAGAGCTCCACCCAACAGATGAGCAGACTAGGCCTCAGAAAGGTTGGCATCTATAGCTCTGGCATGGAGAGACAGGGTTCTCATCTATCTGAAGCCCCAATATAAATTCTAACTCCCAGTTGTGCTCCTTACAGAGGAAGAGACTGAGACTTAGAGAGCTGAAGTGACTCGCCCAAAGTCACAAAGCTAGTGGACATGTAGGATCAAGCAGGAAGGGAGTCGCCCATGAGCCCAGGACTCTCTGCCTTATACAAATAAGCAATGTTGGCAGAAACTCCTGCTTGGGTCCTGAGCATCCATCCTGCGCTCCCCTTATTCCTAAGGTGGGAATTGGACATTATTGAGCTTTATAACTTCAGTGCCTGGAATATAGCAGAAATTCCAGAAATGTTTATCAAAAGGCAAAAACGAAGGAGAGAGGTAGAAGGAAGGCGGACCTACAGATTGCACTACAAAGAAAACCCAAAATAATAGCACATACAGAGTCATATATTCATATCTGTATTCCTCTTGAGTATGGAATTGGTCCCATGCCTTTTATTGCATAGCTAGAAGGACTCTAATAGAACGTTCATCCAACCCTCTCACTTTACAGATATGGAAAGTGAGACCCTATAGGTAAATTTCCCAAGTTCACAAAACCAAACGAGAACAGGGCTGAAAATAACACCCATGACTAGGGACTACTGGTCCAGAGTTTGTCCTACTGCACAAGGCTCCTAAAACTTTTGTCAAGGAGAGTCATGTCATCTGACTTAAAAAAAAATAAATAAATGCTCCCTTCCTGACCTAAATGGAAAATCAATGAGCTCCAAATCAGCCTTGCAATTGCCCGAGGAAGTAGCACTTTCAAAGGTCACTGCTATTGAGCCTGGGCTCCTGTTAAGAGGGGCCCTGTGGAAGGCACACGACACTGGCCATCTACTTGGGGGAAGAGACAGCCTTCAGCAAAACTAGATGTGTTCTGTCAAATCTCTCACCGAGTATGAAGATAACTGGCCTCCTTCAGAGGCCTCCAAATTATTTCCCTGACAACCAGTGAAATGGATAGAAGATTTCCTAATTATGTCTCCTTCCCATTTTGCTCATCAGTCTTTGAAAACTAATATCCAGCTGGAAGAGGAGGGTGGGAGGACCCCTGTTCAGACCCCAACCCTGGGGTTTCCTTGAGGTGGGAACGAAAGAGGAACACTGAGATGCCTCGCTGTGTGTCTGTGTCCACACTGTGCGAGGCCTTGCCCAGGGTCTCCCACTGAAGACACAAAATAATTCTATGAGCTGCTAGCTTTTTTCTTCACTATACAGATCAGGAAACTTGCCCAAGACTAAGTGGGAACACCTCGTCATTCAATTCCACTGCAACCCGGCCCTCAAATCAGATAGTCACTGAGCAAACAGTGGAACTGCTGGTAAAACTGCTGCCTAAACTACCAGGGGATACTTGCCGTGTTAGCAAATGACTGTTAGACAGGAAGGAGGGCCGTACGACACTGCAGGCGTAAGAACAGCGTGTCAACAGGCCTCACAGCTGACGTACAGGGACACTCAGGGACCTGAGGTCTGCCGTGAGCTGGTGGGAGGACCGGGCAGCAGAGACCTCTGGTTTTCACACCGGAGAGTCATGTGCCAGGGCCGCTCGGGCACGCATTCCTCCAGTGCTTCCTGAATCATAAAAAATCAACAAAGAACTCCTTTTCAGAGTATTAATTTGAAGTTTCCTTTGACATTGCAGCTGTGGGGAGTTTGGCATGAACGATGTACATTAGTTACTCTCTAACTGAAGAATGCTGGAGTCTTGGGCCGCCCATCAAAGAATTAACTTTGTGAAAGGCCTACTATGTGCTAAGCAATGCACACACAACCTCCTATATGATTCTCACAGCAGATTCCCATTTCACAAATGAGGGGACGGAGGCTCAGGGAAGCGGCCACTCTGCCAACTAGCCTGAGTGACAGAGCAAGACCCTGTCTCATAAAATTAAATTAAATTAAATTAAATTTAAAAAAAAATTGAACTACTGTATGATGATCCAGCAATCCCACTTATGGGTACTCACATAAAAGAACTGAAATCAGGACTTCAAGGAGATATTGTACTTCCATGTTCACTGTAGCATTATTCACAATAGCTGAGATGAAAAAACAGCCTAAAAGTCCATGGACAAACAAATGGACAAACAAAATGTGGTATATAAATACATTGAAATATTATTCGATCTTTAAAAAAAAAAGTCCTGTCATACACTACAACACAGATGAACCTTGAGGACATGACGCTAAGGAAATAAAGCAGTCACTGAAGCACCGTAATTCCACTTACATGAAGGATATAAAATAGTCAAACTCATAGAAGCAGAAAGTAAAATGGTGGTTTCCAGGAGCTTGGGGCGGGGAGGAGAAATAGGGCATTGTTGTTGATGGATATAAAGTTTCAGTTTGCAGGATGAATATGATCTAGAGATCCACTGTACAACATAGTGCCTACAGTTAGCAATACTGTATCACACACCTAAAAATTTGTTAAGAGGGGAGATTTCATGGTAATGTTCTTACCACTAATGGGAAAAAAATGAGAACAAACACATACATGCAGCGATTAGACTTGTGCCTGGCATCTAAGAAGAGCTCAGTAAAGCAGAGCTCTGGTAGATGCAGAGGTGGCCAGCAAGTCGCCACCCCAGTGCCCACTGCACTCTGGGCTGCATCAAACCTCCTAGAAGGGCAGTAACCACTCTACAATGAGCTGCATTACAGGTAAGCTTTTGTTTCTCCAAGCACATTGCATACAGGAAGCTTTTGTAAATGTGACAGCTAGCAGGGCATGTCTACTCCGGTCTTCTGGGATACTATCCTACTTGGCTTTAGAGGATTCCTGGGTCAGCCCTGAATGAGATGAGATAGAAATCAGTCAGCAACAATGGAAAATTAATTTCCTTTTCCCCAATGACTTCTCAGAATCTTTAATATATACGGTACAGGGGAGGGGTGGTTATGGATAGTGTTGTGGCACTTTGACAGCTAGTTCCAAAATGCCCTCCCTATAAATGTCCACAGGGCTTAGTGTGAACTTAGCAGCCTATAAATGAGAATATAAACCCACTGACGAAATCTCCCTGAAATCCCCTTCACTAATTTTTCTCTTTCTCTTTCTATCAGAACACAGCCCCCACCTCTTCTAGCCCCATTCATCTTATTTCTTAACTATTCATTCGTTCATTCATTATGCATTTATTCAGCCTCTCTTCACTAAACCTCGGGCCCTGGGCTGGCTGGGCACCAGGAACAGAGAGATGGAAATGCAAGTGCCTGGGCCCATGAGGCTCTCACAATAAAGGAGAAGAAGAAACCTCAGACAAAGACAAGCCAGACAGGAAGCGTCCCAATGGAAAAACGCAGGATACACAATGGAAGGAGGGATAAAGATCAGCTAGCGCTGCCACAGTCACCAGGGAGGCTGCAAGTGGAAAAGAGGTCGTGAAAGATACTGCAGGCAAACAGATCAGATTTGGAAAAGAAAACACACACAGGATGCCTTGTTCAGGGTGCAATTCTGTATGGGTTCTAGCCAGAGCATGAAGAGCACCAGGTAGAGAAAGAGGCAGGAACTGAGAGGGGAGAGGTGGCAGAGGCTGGGTTCTGAAAGGCCTCTGAGGCCGTGGTTCTCTGACTCCACGGCATACTAAAAACTCCTGGGGAGGCAGGTTCTTTGTTGCTGCTGCTGTTTTTTAAACCCATGGCAGTGAGGTATAATTTCCATACAATAAAACATACTTATTTAATTGTCAAGTTCAGTGTGTTTTGACAAATGTATACTTGTATAATTGACACAGGAAAAAGAGAAAGCCTCTCCATCACTCTCCAAAAGTTCCTTTCTGTTCCTTTACAACCAATCCAAAGCCCTCCCAACTCCCCAGGACAACAAAGATCTGCTTTCTATCATTATATCGTTTTGCCTAGTCTAGATTCAATATAAATGGAATCATACAGCATGTACTTTTTGTGTCTGGCATCTTTCACCCAGCATGTTTTTGAAATTCATCCATGTTCATAAGTGTACTAGTAGTTTGTTCCTGGCTAGCCATGGTAACTCACACCTGTAATCCCAGCACTTTGAGAGGCTAAGGCAGGAGGACTGCTTGAGACCAGGAGTTAGAGACCAACGTGGGCAACACAGCAAGACACCATCTCTACGAAAAATTTAAAAAATTAGCTAGATAGGGAGGCACACGCCCATAGTCCCAGCTACTCAGGAGGCTGAGGCAGGAAGCTTGCTTAAACTCAGGAATTTGAAGTTATAGTGGCCTATTATCAGGCCACTGCACACCAGCCTGGGCAACAGATTGAGACCCTTTTTCTAAAACAAATGTTTTACATAAAAAAACTTTTTTAAGTAGTTTGTTACTTGCTATTATCAATAGTATTCCACAATACCACAACTATCGATTTATATATAGTTGGACACAGAGGTTATTACCAGTTTAGAACTATTCTGAATGAAGCTGCGGTGTACATTAATGTATAAGTCTTGTGTAGACATACATTTTCATTTCTCTTGGGTTAAGTATGGCAGAATGGGTTTGTTTCATGTTACAGGAGCCCTGTGTTTCACTTTAAAAGAAGGCTTTTAAAGTGAAAGTCTTTCTTTCTTCTCCAAAGTGGCCATACCATTCTACACTGTCACCAGTAGTGTGTTCCAGTTGTCTCACATCCCTAGTCTTCTACGTGTAGTGTGTGTATGTGTGTTTAATCATGGTTTCGATCTGAATTTCCCTGAAAATCTGTGATGTCGAGCATCTTTTCCCACACTTATTGGCTACCCATTTACTTGCCTTTGTGAAACATTTGTTCAAATTTTTGCACATTTTTAACCTTGTTGTCTTGGTACTGAGTTATAAAATGTCTTTACATGTTCTAGATGTAAGACCTATATTTTCAGCTTTAAATGTTCCATTTTATCCTTTTCCTTCCATTTCTTTACTAATCATATTTGTCTTTTCCTTTAAATCCTTGACCATAATTGTAACAACTATCTCAAAATCCATGTATGCTACCACCACCATCTTTATCATTTCTGAGTCTGTTTCAAATGACTGGCTTTCCTCCTGGTTATAGTTCCTATTTTCCTGCTACTTTTGTAGAACATTGTGAGTTTTAAGTTGTTGAATATCTCAATTTTGCTATCTTCCTTTAAATAGCTGGGTTTCATTTTGATTGGCAGTTAAGTTACCTGTGAATCAGCTTCTTCTTTTGTAAGGGAAGTCTAGACTCTGGAGCGAGGCTGGCCCTACTGCTAAGATGTGTCTCTTGTGGTCTCTTCAGTTGTTCAACCAAGTCTCTGCACTGGATGCTCAGACTGGAAAGTCCTCATTCCTGTGTGAGCTCTTGGAATTGTTCAGCTCACGCTGTCCTGGTAGTTCTTTGCCTGGCCTGCAGGGGTTCCACCCTCCAGGTGTGCTCAGCTTAGAGGATTTAGCAATGCGCTTAAAGTGAAATAAATCTATGCAGATTCTACAGCTATCTCTGATGTCCATCCCTTCAGCTCAATAAAACTGCCAATTCTCTGCTTGAGTTCCTTCTCCCTATACATCAGCCAGGACTGTGCCTTCAGAAAGAAAGCCAAGGCAACCACAAGGCTCACTGAACTTATTTCTCTTCTCTCAGAGATTACGGTGCTGTGCAGTGGTTTTGTTTTGGTTTCTTTTTTTTTTTTTTTTTTGGTTGGGGTAAGTTTGGTCTGTTATTTGAAAACCCTTATTTAGTTCATCGCCTGCCCCCGCACCCCAATTTTTTGGTAGTTTGCAGCAGGAGAGCAGAAGTGAAAGTTAACACAGTGAGCTTTTAGAAATCTCAATGTGAAGTTCCAGATCAACTGAATCAGAATATATGGGAGCAGTTTTTTAATATCTCTAGATCATTCAAATCTAATGTGAAGCCAGAATTGAGAAACAGATCTGTAGGCACTGGGAGCCACTGAAAGATTTCAAACACCGTTAAGGCTAACATTCAGTTTCATACTGAAGTTATTATAAATTCTCAGTTACAAATATTCTCTTAGCTCAGTGAAAGGAGCAAGTTGCCCACAGGGAGACTGTCATTTCCAAGACTGTTTGGCAGCCTATTGTGTCCTCTCCTATGGCTCCTGAGGCTCCAACTTTAATTGTGATTCTTTCAGTCAAGAAGCATTGACTGAACACCTAATATGTGCCAGATATCATCTAGAAGTGAGGAATATGGCAGTGACTAAGGCTGGGTCTCCGCCCTCAAAGAGCCCACAGGCCAGTGGGAAGCAGGGAAGCAGGTGCATGGCTGTGCCACAGCGAGCACAGCGCGACGGGCACTCTGATGGAGGCTTGGCGGCACACCACAGGGGCACTGGGTGTGGCCCTAGCAGTCTGGGAGGCCATCCCAAAAGACAGCCTGCTGAGCAGGGCTCTGGAGATATAGATAGGCAAACAAAGTAGAGCATCAGGCACTTGCTCTAAGTACAAAGCAACAGAAATATGAAACCACACAGGACAGGGGCCTGGACAGAGGGTGGGGAGGGATAGAGAGGGCTAAGAATCGGGGGGCCAGCCAAGCCTGTGCCATGATAGCTTTGGATACCTCTGTGTCATAAGCACGGCACTAGAATCCATTATCCCTGATGGAACATCTTCTCTAGCCCAGTCCCCGTACCATGTGCACAAGACCAGACCCACTCCTAATGTTACCAGGAGCAGGGTGAGAACACAAATGGGGGCCCATGTGCCACACATCTCCACACTTACAAGTCATAAGTCAAGCTAAACTCGCAGCCCAGTCCCCAGCTCCACGCAGGTGCACACACACTCTTGGGGGACTCGCTGGAGCTCTCCCTCATGATCCGAGGATAAAGGGAATACTTTCCAGTACCAGCCTGACCACTGAGGAGCCTTAGTGGAGCACAGATCTGCTGGGCAGGACAGGATAGGGCCTGGGAGGCCACACCCCCTCCAGCCCCAGGGCCTGTATTTCAGCTGCTGCTGCCTCTTGCTTCTTCCTCTGGCCTTTGGGTTCTTCTTATTCCTCAAGGCTCACCTTCAACCACAACCTCAGAGAGACCCTCCCTGCTTCCTGTAACCCCCATACATTGCTAGCATGTCACTGCTGACAGCCTATGCAGCACTTGTCAACAGCCACACTCTTGCTTTCCTATTCACTTGCTTCCTGTCTGCTCTCCTGCTAGAAGACGAGCTCCCTGCAGGCAGGAACCTTACCTTATTCACTGCCCCATCCCCAACATACACAATGGCACCTGGCACACAGTGGTGCTCACTGTTCAGTGCATACTTTATCCATAAAAGATTAACTTCAGCAGGATACTGAACTAGTAAGAACTAAAAATATCCCTGCTTTTAAAGAATTCATCTATGTATCTTCTTAAGAGGAGGCACTCGCAGTTGAGTGAGAGTCAAACTTCTGGCTTCCCTCAGAGGCCGGTGTACCCATGCTCTCTTTCATCCCCTAAGTTCATGTTACACCTGCTCCCCACCACACACCTAAACTCAAGGCACACTGGTGGCCCCACCTCCCAAAGCACACCTGTGCTCTGTACCTCCACTGATGATGTGTCCCCCCTTTTCTGCCCACCAAAATCCTACTCTTCTCTGAAGGCCCTGCTGAGATGGCAGTCCTTTAGTCAGGTCTTTCCTGGGGAAGATGAATTCCTTTTTCTCTGTCATTATATGTCAGTTAGCCATTTATCTAGTGTGGTTTTTTGACTCTACACATCAAAATAACATACCTGTCTACGATGACATATCCAAATAATTAATTTCCTCAACTCAACTGTTATGTTTGACAGGAATAACAAATTCCTATGCCAATTATACACTAACCCATATGACCTTTTCCTGAAAAATATGAATAGCATTGTGTTCACACAATAATGGATTATGTGAAATGGTCAGCTTTCTTTTACTTTTTCTTGTTTTACGAGTGACACTCATTCATATATACCTAGAATTCTCTGTAACCAGAGTTGGAGATTGTAATTCTAAGGGTAAAAAGGAAGTAGAAACAGAAAAGCACAGGAGAGACAGCAAGGCATTTTAAAATCAATGAACTAGAAAGGCTTGTAGATAACAAGAAGCAGGGAGGACAGCCCTTATCTCTCCCACCTAGTAGCAGGGGTATTTGCAGGCAGGCTTTGGAGCTCCTGGAAGCCAGGAATCATGTTTTACTTGTGAATTTCCCCTGTGCTCAGCATAGGGTCCTAACAGAATTAGAGAGCTGATAGACGAAAGAGAAATTGACATGCATATTCTAGAGCCCTAAATACTGGAGGGCTATGTGGGTGGGCAGGAAGCTGTGTGAAGAAAGAAGTCTTTAGATTCTTGTCCTAGGAGTTTTGCAAACATTGGCCAATGTATCTTAGCAACATTCTGAACTCTTAACAATAGGATCTATATGAGGTGTTTCTCTGGAACTGGTCTGGACACCAGATTAAAGAAAAAGGAGAGAGTATTTTGGTCTGGATGTACATAGAAGACTTCCTCCGTTTACTGCAGGACTGTAAAGGCCTCTGCCCTGCGAGTCCCCTTAAGCAATGTTTGCCCATGGGAACTGAAAGTACGGGACACATCTCCTCTACAATGGGAAGGCACGATCCTGTTACATTTATATAACTGTCATCTCCCCTGTATAATGAGCACAGACTTTGTCCAAAGGAAAAGGTTGGTTCATCTGATACTGAAGGTAATTATCTGAAGTGAAACAAGCCAAGCACAGAAAGTCAAATATCACATGTTCTCACTCAGAAAGTGGATGCTGAAAAACTATGTACACCTGGACATAGGGAGTGCGGTGATAGACTATGGAGACTCAGAGGGTGAGGGGAAGGATGGGGTGAATGAGAAATTAGTTAATGGGTACAATGTGTGTTATTCGGGTGATGGATGCCCTAAATGCCCTGTTTTCACCTCTATGCAATCTATGCATGTGACACAACTGCACTTGTACCCCATAGATTTGTACAAATAAAAAAACTGGAGGACATAATACTCATCTCACAAAGTTACTATGATTATGTAATCCATTTCATAAAGCATCTTTTTTAAGTGCCCAGCTCATTGTAGTTGCTCAGGAAATGTTAACGGAACTTAAAATTTGAGACTACAGGGTTCATTTCCACTTGTAAATTACTGTGTACCAACTCTGCATCTTTCACAATGTAACAAGTTAAATGACCTACATTCAGCTATAGTCCTGCTTCCAAGTAAAGCTTTCTAAACAATGAAACCACTGTGTTAACTAACCTATGTTAATAGCCATTTATGGAGACCACTGTAATGCTGGTCTGTACCATCAACTTTAGAAATTAATAATAGATTATTCTGTAAAAATAAAAACACTTGGGTAGTTAAAAAAAAAAAGTGGTAATTTAGAAACAGCATCAACTGAGTATACCGGGAAGGCAGAATCTGATCAAAGCTCTGCCTTTGGGGGGTAAGGAGCATGAGGCTCATGGACTCTCTTCCTCTGGCCCACTTTCCTAGCCTCTAAAACAATGACAGCAAAGCAGTAGAGCACTAAGGAAGCTTCTTGTCACATACCCTCCCCCTTGTACCTGTTCCTCCTCTACACACTCTTAAAAGTTCACCTTATGATCTCGTCTTCCAGGAAGCTGTCTATGAAGACCAACACTGATGCATTTAAAACAAGGTGTGACCATGTCTGGTGTGTGTCTGCCACCCATCAAAATCATTAGTGACTTGTGCTCTCCCCCCATGAGTCTAGGACTCTCCCTATCTCTCAGTACAGGCATATCTCATTTTATTGCACTTTGCTTTACTGTACTTCTGTTGTGTTTTTGTTTTTACAAATTGAAGGTTGGTGGCAACCCTTTGTCAAGCAAATCCATTAGCACCACTTTTCTGGCAGCATGTGCTCATTTCACATCTGTGTGTCAATTTCCAAATTGACCTGCTTTCTGAATCTCATCGCTCTTCACCCGGCACATATTAACTTAGTTCATTTCAATTCACTGCACTTCGAGAGATCCTCACAGTGCCAACTGTGGGGGATCACATTAAACACAGCACAATCACTGTTCTTGAGGAGCTCATGACCATCTTCAATGTCTGTCTTCATATGGGCTCAGGTTTCCCACAGCCTAAAATGTGTTTCTGTGAAATGTCTACCACGCCTATTGCCCCCGGGTCTCCCTCATGTGTGTCAGTGGTGGACTTCATCAAAAAGAGTGAGACATCTGTTGACTATTTACCAACATTAGGAGAAAAGTACAGGCGTACCTTGAAGACACTGTGGGCTCGGTTCCAAACCACCTCAGTAAAAGCAAGTATTGCAATAAAGTGAGTCACACAAATTTTTTGGTTTCCCAGTGCATATAAAAGTTGTGTTTAGAGCTGGGCACAATGGCTCACACCCGTAATCCTAAAATTTTGCAAGGCAGAGGCAGGAAGATTGCTTAAGGCCAGGAGTTTGAGACTGGCCTTGAGACACATAGTGAGACCCTGTCTCGAAAAGAAAAAGAAAAAGAAGAAAGAAGAAAGAAAAGAAAAGAAAAAAAGAAAAGAAAAGAAAAGAAAAGAGAAAAGAAAAGAAAAGAAAAGAAAAGAGAAAAGAAAAGAAAAATTAGCCAGGCATGGTGCCGCATGCCTATATAGTCCTAGCTACACAGGAGGCTGAGGCAGGATGAACACTTGAGTCTAAGAGTTTGAGGTTGCAGAGAGCTATGATGATGCCATTGTACTGTAGGCCTGGCTTTTTAAAAAGGCAGCAAGACCCTGCCTTAAAAAAAAAAAAAAAAAAAAAAAAGTTGTGTTTACACTACACTATGGTTCATTAAGTGCCCAACAGCATTATGTTTTAAAATATACATATACCTTAATTAAAAAATACTTTGCTAATTATGATTTGAGCCTTCAGTAAGTCATAAATTTTTTGGCTGGTGGAGGGTCCTGCCTCAATATTGATGGTGCTGACTGATCAGGGTGGTGGTTACTGAAGACTGGGGTGGTTGTGGCAATTTCTTAAAATAAGACAGCAATAAAGTTTGCTGCATCGATTGACTCTTTCACGAATGATTTCTCTGTCACATGTGATGCTGTTTGATAGCATTTTACCCATAATAGAATTTATTTAAAATTGGAGTCTCCCTGCTGCTACTTTATCAGCTAAGTTGATGGAATACTCTAAATCCTCTGTTGTCAGTTGAACAATGTTCACAGCATCATGAGATTCTATCTCAAGAAACTACTTTCTTTGCTCATCCATAAAAAGCAACTCCTCATCCATTCAAGTTTGATTATGAGATTGCAGCAATTCAGTCACATCTCTAGGCTGCACTTCTAATTCCAGTTCTCTTGCTATTTCCACCACATCTGCAGTTACTTCCTCCACTGAAGGCTTGAACCCCTGAAAGTCATCCATGAGGATTAGAATCAACTTCTTCTAAGCTCTTATTAATCTTGATATGTAGATCTCTTCTCATGAATCATGAATGTTCTTACTGCCATCTAGGATGGTGAATCCCTTCCAGAAGGTTATCAATTTACCTTGCCCAGATCCATCAGAGGAATGGATGGATGGATTCATTGCATTCATAGCAGCTACAGTCTTACTAAATGTGTTTCTTAAATAATAATATTTGAAGTCAAAATAATTCCTTGATCCATAGGCTGCAGAATGAATGTTGTGTTAATGGGCATGAAAACAACATTCATCTCCTCGGACATCTCCATCAAAGCTTTTGGATGACTAGGTGCACTGTCCATGAGCAGAAATATTTTGAAAGGAATCTTTTCTTCTTGAGCAGTAGGTCTCAAGAGTGGGCTTAAAACATTCGGTAAACCATGCTGTAAATAGATGTGCTGTCATCCAGTCTTTGTTGTTCCATTTATAAAGCACAGGCAGAGTAGATTTAGCATCATTCTTAAGGGCCCTAAATTTTCAGAATGGTAAAAGAGCAGTGGCTTCCACTTAAAAGTCATCAGCTGCATTAGCCCCTAACAAGAGAGTCAGCTTGTCCTTTGAAGCTTTGAAGCCAGGCCTTGACTTCATTTCTCTAGCTCTGAAAGTCCTAGGTGGCATCTTCTTCCAATAGAAGGCTGTGTCATCTACATTGAAAATCTGTTGTTTTGTGTAGTCACCTTCATCAATGATCTTAGCTATATCTTCTGGATCACCTGCAGCAGCTTCTACATCAGCAACTTGCTGCCTCACCTTGCACTTTTATCTTATGGAGATGGCTTCTTCCCTTAAACCTCATGAAACAAATTCTGCTAGCTTACAACTTTTCTTCTGCAGCTTCCTACTTCTCTTAGCCTTCAAAGAATCGAAGAGAGTTAGAGTCTTGCCTGGATTAGGCTTTGGCTTAAGGGAATGTTATAGCTGGTTTGGTCTTTTATCAAGACCACTAAAACTATCTCCATATCAGCAAGAAGGCCATTCAGCCTTTTTATTTTTTGTGTTCACTGGAGTAGCACTTTTAATTTCCTTCAGGAATTTTTCCTTTGCATGCACACTGGGCTAACTGGTACAAGGAGCCTAGCTTTCGGCCTATCTCGGCTTTCAATATGCCTTCCTCTCACTAAACTCGATCATTTCTAACTCTGGGTTAAAAGTGAGAGATGTGTGGCTCTTTTATTCTATTTTTTTTTACTTGAACAGTTAGAAGACATTATAGGGTTATTAATTGGCCTAATTTCAATATTGTTGTGTCTCAGGAAACAGGGAAGCCCGAGGAGAGGGAGACAGGTGGGGCATTGGCCGGTCGGTGAAGTAGTCAGAGCACCCACAGTATTAATCAATTACGCTTGCCATCTTCTGCAGGTATGGTTCACGGTACCCCAACACAATTGCAATGATTACATCAAAGATCACTGATCACAGATCACCATAACAGATATAATGATAATGAAAAAGTCTGAAATATGAGAATTACCAAAATGGAATGTCTCCCTGAGAAAACTACTACTGGAATTTCTTATTAGGTTTACCCTAGACTACAATTATTAAATAGGTCAATATAAAGAAAACTAATTAGTGAGTAATTACATTCAAGATGCAATCTTTAATTACCAAGGATGTACTTAACACCTATGTGCACAGCCTGTATAAAATCAAAATCTAAGGAATACCTATTGTTTAAAAAAAAAAAGTCAAAAAGAAAGGTGATCAGAGCTACCCAGTGCTAACACAGGGAATCTACAATCTTAGGTAGCAGTGCCCAGGGGCATGGCTGACACTTGCCAACTTCAGGCCCAAGGCTTGCTTGTTGAGAGGATGCTGCAATCTTTCTCATGGAGCACTTGCAGGTAAGCTATCAGAAAAAGAAAGTCACCTACACATGAAATCCAAGCCATCAAGTGATAGGCACCCTCTCCATGGCTCAAAAAAAAATAACATATCTAGAAAAACAGGTGAGACAAGCCATGAATAGGGTAAAAAAGTATTTACTCTCTTTGAAACATTTTTGGCACATATTCATTCAACAGAATGTAAGAGTCATTCAGGAAAGCATCAGTGGCTTTTATAAAAGACCACTGCATTTATAATCCAATCTTTAAGTTTTAAAATGGTCCAACTGGGCTCTTGACATAGACTGCCTCTTCTGATTTCCCTCATGCCCTGGAGAGCTCCTGTCCACACCCATTTATGTGAGGACAGGACTTGGTCTTTGGGTGAATCTAAGCAAAGGGAAGCACTAGAAAGGAACTTGGAGGGCATATTCCCCAATTTCTTCATTTTGCAGGTGAAAAATCAAAAAAAAAAAAAAAAAATCCAGAGAAGAAAGTGATTTGACCAAGGTCTCAAGGCAAGTAAATAGACAACATAAGCACATTAAAGGAAGTGAGTATAAAATACAATTGTTTCATTTTCATTGAATCAATAGGTGCTATTAAGTAGACCAAGCAGAGCCCATGCAGAGAAAGGGCAAGATTTGTGAAAAACAGCTGGGAGTAAAGGAAAAACACAGAAGGAAAGGATCACAGGGGAGCTTGGCTGCCAATAGCCTTAAGGCACCATGGAGAGAGGAACTGAGGAATGTGTGGAATCCACCAAGTGGTAGAGTGAGGCCCCACACCTACAACATCTAAGAAGGCATATTTTGCATGTATACACAGAGGAGCTTTCTTATTGGGCAAATACAATGTGTTTATTAGTGCATTAATTTACTTTTTTTGGTTGGCTGTACTGCTTCTGAACTTTGCACTTATCTGTATTACGTGTTTGTATGAAAGAGAGACAGAGAGAGAGAAAGCACGTGCGCGAGCACCAACCTCGTGTGGGAATTGTTACTCTCATATGTCTGAGCTCCTTGCAGGCAAGGATTATGACGGATTCATCTTTACATCCCCAAAGCTGTACTTGGCACTCAGTAATAGAACAGAGCTGCCTGGGAAATAGATAAGCCTTCATGGAGAAATGACACTTGAGCCATTTAAGAAAGAAATGGTGGCTTCAGAGGGGATGGCGAGAGGATGGAAGTCTTTCCAGGCAAAGGAAGTAGCTCCATTTTCTGCTGGCCATGGGCAGCCTTGAAGTCACTGGTGCCAGAAGACAACCAACCAAACTTCCAGTGGAACTGTGAGAAATGCTATAGTTATCTCCCATCATGGCAAAAAAAAACCTCTTGAACTTTTATATTTAGAGAGGACTTTTACTCAGAAATTTTTATATAATTATGAATTAAATAATTTTTACTTTCAAAGACATTTCCATCATTAATATTCCTCTTCCAAAAGAACAATTCAAACTCAGCCACCCTCCTAATGAAATCAGGTTACTGGATGATGCAAGAATGGGTGATCACCTGTATAATGAAATTCTAAAATCAAAATAGCTTAATTAGTCCGTTTGTATTTTGCAGGCAGCAATCAAAGCCTAATTAGTTTACCACAAACAGCACTGCTCTGGACCCTTGTTCAATCCTCATTCATAACAATGCTTCATTTGATACAACCATATAGCTTAGCCTAATAAATTAAATCAGTGAATATTAAGTACCTGAATTATGCATGAACCTTTCTGTGTCAATGCAAGTTTGATTATTTAATCTGTGTTACTATATTGAATAATTCACCTTTGAATTTCCCTTGCATCCACAATATATAGGGGATAAAAAACACAAGAATTGAAAGATTTTAAAATGACGCCGAGAAAATTACTTTCTAAAATGCATATGCCAATGGTCTGTGCCTGCGCTCAGTTCCCAGCACAAACAGAACAAGCTTCCCAGGCCCAGGCCTCTGAGCACAATTATACCTGTAAAGAAAGAGATATCCCAATTCCCTTCCGGAAGCCACTGGGCTCATGTAACTGTTAAAGAATGCAAACACAACAGCAGAATTCAATATCTGTTGAAGAAGAAAAAAATCCAGCCTGATTTTTCTCTTCTCCCACCACCGCCCAGTGCGGCAGTAGTGCAGAAACCGGGGGGCACATAACTTATGAATGCATATAATCTGGGTAAACTCACATAACTTACATGCACATATCTTCCAATTACCCCATAGTATGTTATCACCTAAATGAACCATAAGCTACCAAAAATGTTCCCTGTTGATGGATGCATTAGTCAGGTTTCTCTAGAGAAACAGAACCAACAGGATATATATGCTATCCTGTTAGATATAAATATGTAAAGAGAGACATATACGAGAGGGGATTTATTAGGGAAATTGGATCACTAGGTTACAGAGGGAGAGTCCCATGAAAGGCTGTCTGCAAGCTTGAGAACCAGGGCAGCTGGTGGTCGCTCTGTCCAAGCTCAAAAGCCTCAGAAGCAGGGAAACCGAAGACCTGAGAACCCGAAGGCCGCTAGTCTGAGTTCTGGAGTCCAAAGGGCAGAGAGCCTGGAGTTCTGATGTCCAAGGGCAGGAGAGGAAGAGTGTCCTAGCTCCAGGAAAGAATGAGAGACTAAATCACCTTTTCTCTGCCTTTTATTTCTATCCAGGCCCGCAGCCAATTGGATGGTGCATGCCCACAATGAGGGTAGGTCTTCTCCACTCCGTCCCCTGGCTCACATGCCAATCTCCTATGGAAATACCCTTGCAGACATACCCAGAAATAATCTTCACCAGTTCTCAAGGTATTCCTTCATCCAGTCAATTTGATACCTAAAATCAACCATCGCAGTAGGCATTTAAGTTGCTCTCATATTTGCTAATACAGATAAACTTGGAAGAGCATCTTCATACACACCTTTTTTTTATACTTTTGAATTTAAGGTAGAAGCAAAACATAGAAACATCATTATAGCACAGATGTTATATGTTGACATTCAACCTTCTTAAGAGACTGTACCAACTTACATTGGCAACAGGAAAATATTAACATATCAGTCTTTATATACTTTTGCCAGCACAAGAATTAATGTAAAAAACTTCATGCATACATATATAATACATATATACACGTATAATAGTGACTCAAATTTAAGTGAATTTTTCTTTGAATAATCAACATTTAATTAGTAATTCCCATGAGAAAAAAATGATTAGACAACTAGACTGTTCTTGTTCCACAACTAGACAAGGAGCTCCCTGAAGGAAGGAACAATGGAGTTTTATTTTGAAATCTGCCGTGGTGACACAGTAGTATGACAGGTTCTCAAAACATGCTAAAAACTGGCTCTGAAAGATCAGGCCACTCACCAGTATGTCACAGAAGCATAGCTGTCCCCAAAGCCACCCACAAACACAAACTGTCAGTAGAGTCGCACATGATCAAGGCCATCAACAGGCCTAGGAAACACTTCCAGAGGGGCTTGAGACATGCCAACAAGTGTCTTCAAGCTATCATGCATGTTGGCTCCTTTATGTCTCCTCCCCAAAGCTCAAGACAGTGTCATGAAGCAGAGAGACATCAGGGGCCGAGGCCTCAGCAGCACACACACTGGAGAAACGGGAACAGAAACAGTGCCTAACCCAGAGCAGCCCATCAACCAGCACTGGTGCACCCGATCAGCCCAGCACATGGAACTCCTTCCGTGCCAGCTGCAGTACTAGCTGTTTTATCCATATTATCTCGCCTAATCTTCATAACCATTCTAAAAAGTAAACAGCATTTTTTTCCTCCAATTAACAGGTGAAGAAATTGTGGCTCAGGTAGAACATGACACTTGCCTGAGCCAATGTCGTGGCTAAGTGACAGAGCCAATTCAAACTTACATCTGGCTGATCTCAAAACCCATGGTCTCATCCACACTTGCAGTTCCACCTAACGGACTGAGCCCAGTGAAGAGGCTGCTCCACATTCACGGTGTCGCCCTGGCTCCTGCCATCATGCTGGTCCCTGGCCCTATAAGGCACCAGAACTACTCTGTCCTTTAAGCCCCAACCAGAGTCCTACTGTGGGTAGGCAGGCTGACAGAAAGGAACAAGCACTTGCTCTGGATGAGTGAGAGAGCCTGGGCTCAAATGCTGAGTCTCCCTCTTACAAAGCAGCTGTGTGGTACTGGACGAGCCTGAAATAGGACAAAGAGGCCTTCCCTGGAGCCACACACACCTGCCTGGAGGCAGAGTGCTTACATCGGGAACCCTCAGTCTCCCAGTGCAGACTGGACAGTAATGCCTGCCTCACAGGGTATTTTGGGGATTACGCTGATTACATATGCAGTACACCCAGTGGTTCTCCAAGTAGTGGTTCCTTTCTCTTGCTGGGCCTCTCTGAAAAGTGCACACACCACACTCTGGCTTGTGGAATGATTCTGATGATAAAATGAGGTAGCATGCATTGTGTCAATGATAAGTGGTGGGCAGGAAAAGACAAAAACACCATACCCAAGTGAGATTTATCCCTGAGATGCAACCATCGTTCAACAGAGGAAATCAATCAATGTGCTATGCCACATTAATAAAATAAAAGATAAAAAGTACACGATCATCTCAATTGATGCAGAAAAACTGTTTGACAAAACTATAGGACATAAAACAGATCAGTGGTGGCCAAGAGCTTATACTAAGGGCCAGGATTGCCTACAAAAGAGCATGAGGAAATTTTTAAGGTGAAGAAACTCTTCTGCATCTTGATTTTGGTGGTAGTAGTTACATGAATGACTGTCAAAACTCATAGAACTGTGCACCAAAAAGACTGCAAATAAATTATACTTTCATAAATCTAAACTTTTAAAAAATGAAAAGGCAAGCCATAGACTAGGAAAAAGTATTATGTATCTTCATTGTGTGTATGTATATATAACTTCACTACTATTTATGTATATGTTTGTATGTACACATATCTATTAATATATCTTTACTATACATATCTTCACTATATATCTGATAAGTGATTTAGATCTAGAATATATAATGAACTCCTACAACCCAATAAAAATACAAACAATCCATAAAATGGACAAAAGGCTTGAAGAGACACTTCAGAAAGGAAGGTATATGAATGGCCAATAAGTACATGAAAAAGTGTTCAATGTAATCAGAATCAGGGAAACACAAATCATAATACATAAGATGATCACCAGAATAACTAAAATTTTAGAATTTAATAACACTGTATTTTGATGAAGATGTGAGCAACTAACTCTTATCATTGCTTATAGGGATGTGAAATGGTGCCACCACTTCATAAAACTGTTTTGACAGCTTTCTATAAAATTAAACACATACTTAACATATGACCTAGCAATTCCATTCCTAGGTAAATCCCAATATGTCCAAATTACCAATGTTTCCAAGAGAAAAAAAAATCATATGTTCATAAAATTATGTGGGTAACAATGTTCATAACAGCTTTATTAATAATAGCCAAAAAGTGAAAACAACTGAAATGTCTATCACCAGAGAATGGATAAATAAATTGTGGTATGTTCTTACACTGGATTACTAATTTAGCAATAAAAAGAAATGAACTAATGAACTACTGGGGCAACAACATGGATGAATCTCAAGAATGCTGTACGGAGCAGAAGCAGCCAGACACGAGAGTACTTACAGCATGGTTCCTATTACATGATGTGCTAACGTAGGCAAAGGGGAAAAAACAGAACAGAGGCCACCTCTAATTAGGGTACGAGGATCGACCAACAAGGGATATGAGAGAACTCTCTGGGGAGGCAGAAATGTTCTTTATCATGTGAGGGATAAGGGTTAAAAGGAATGTAACCATGCATTTAAGTGTATGCAACTTCATCTTCCAAAAAAATAACAAAATCATTGTCGTCAAAAAGTAACTGAAATCATTATAGTCGTCATTACGAACATCATCATTCAGAAGGGTGGCGTGGGCACAGCGACAATGAAAGGCGGTGGAAGGCTGACGACTACTGAAGCGGGCCAGAGGATATGCAGGGGATTCATTGCGCTATTCTATTATTTCTTATATGTCTCATATTTTCCATAATAACTGTTTACAATTTAATCACCTGTTATGCCCCAGATACACACCCTCTGAGCACTTTCACATCTGCTACCTCATTAAATCCTCACAAAGACCCTGTGAGGCAAGAGGAAAAAAATGAAAGAGACTTGGGGAGACAGAAGTCACTGACTAGGGCCACCTGTCCTCCCTTCCTCCCCCTCCCAGACACAGGTCTTTATAATTACGGACAAAAAGCGATGCAGATCATAGAGCAAGTCCTGAAGGCATCGTGGGCAGGTAGCAATGGAGACAGTTGTGCGGGGCAGGTAAGCAAACCCCACCAAGGTAAGGGGGGTAGGAAGCAGGTAGGGCTGCTTCCCTAAAGACTGCCTCTCCTCCAAGCCTCCAGCACCAGGTGACACCTGGCTGGGCGGGCCACTCTCCACCCCTGGGGCACAGCACCCCCCCACCCACAGCAGACGATCCTGACTCCAGCCACCACGGTCCTGCAGTGTCACTTTCCCTTTGAGTGGAATGTGGTAGGCACCCTCGCTGAAAATTGGTGCCCCTGGGAAAAATTGTCAAAAAAGCCACACTACTTTTGGCTTTGGGGCATGTGCATCCCCTCCCCTTCCTCTCACTCCTTCCCCATCTCATCTCCAAAAGGGTGGCCACTTCATCAACATCTGTTACCTCTGGGCTTTGTCTACCTAGGTCCCTCCCTAGTGGAAGAAGGAAGATGTGGAAGAAGGGAGATGACAGGGTGAGAACATGGGGTTCTTGGCTAATGTTCCATTTAACGAACACTGCCTGGGTTCCCACTGCCCGTCAACAGTGTTGCCCCAATAGTTCATTAGTTCATTTCTTTTTATTGTTCTAGACACTTGAAAAACTCAGAAGAAAGACAGCCTATGCCCTCAGGGGGCCGTTCCTCAAGAAGAAGACAAACAAGATCAAGCTGTGAAAGAAGTCAGCTTGGCAAGTACCAATCTGGTTTGAGGGCGAAGGCGGCCTTGCGAGGAGGAGGGTTTGGGGAGGGCTACTTGGGGGACTGGGAGGCCCCCCAGGAAGACAAAGCACACCAGCAGACACAGGAAGGAGTGACACAGCCAGGGCTACTGGCAGCAGCTGAGCCACTGGATCCGTTACTGGTGGTGGGACCTGGATTTAGACACTGTCCCACTGGAGGCACCTCAGGGAAATTGCTACAAAATTTCTCAGATGAGGGAACTGGAGCCCAGAAAAGAGACAATGATTTGCCCAAGGTCAATATCATATTATAAGAGATCTCAAACCTAGATCTCCTCTGGGCCTCTGGGCCACTCTCCTCTCTGTGATGATAAGAGGCAGCATGTGCATGTCAAGGAGGTGGCTTGGCCCCAAAGTGGGTGGTGACTCCAGAAAAATACCTCCCTTCTCTGCCTCCTAGGTCCCATGTCTGTAAAATGGATTATTAATACCTGCTTCACTAGACTGTCTTGGCGGTTAAATGCTGGTATGTATATAATACTATTCAAGAGAAACTTCATTTTTGTTATTATAATTATGAATATTATTTTTAATAACTGACGGGTCAGGGCCAACCAAGAATGCAGTGGCTCTGCCTGGTCACCGTAGAGTGGAGACAAAGACTGGCCCACAAGAAGCAGTTAGCACTGATGGTGAGACCTACATGGTCTCAATATGACCAAGTTACCACCTCCTCCTGCTCCCCCACAGTGAAGAACCAGCCTGCCCACCACTGCCATGTTGGATGAGTAGGCAGCGATTCCTCCCCCAGTAGGAGGTATCTGAACTGCCTTCACCCCACCCTGTAAGCAGCCAGCAGCATTACTACCACCATCATCATCCACTCCACCATGTACTAAGCATCTACATTATATGCAAGACAGTAAAGTAAGCACAGCACATCATCATTTGCCTTAGTTCTTTTTTGCTGTTCTTTAATAGAGGCAGGGTCTCGCTCTGTTGCCCAGGCTGGAACTCCTGGGCTTACGCCATCGCCATCCTCCTGCCTCGGCCTCTGAATAGCTGGGATTACAGACACAAGGCACCACGCCCAGCTAATTTTTTTTTTTAATTTTTTTTACGGAGATGGGGTCTTACTATGTTATCCAGGCTGGTCTCTGACTCCTAGCCTCAAAGGATCCTTCTGCCTTGGCCTCCAAAAGTGCTGAGATTACAGGCATGAGCTACCACACTTGGCCTCACCTTAGTTCTTATAACCACTTTTCCACAGGAGAAAAGAAGAGACTGCCAAGTAGTTGGAACCCCTTCACCATTGTGATGCCAATGTCTATGATCTTTCTAGGGTCCACCTATGATCAACCACACAGTTTCATCTTGACCTGGGCAGCACCCATAAGGGAAATAACTTCTGAAGCTAGGCATGTGGCATTTTGACTCACTTCTTCTCTTCAGCTGCCTTTTGCATTACTGTCTTTGAGCAACAAAACGCTGGAGTAAAATCACTTATGATAGCCAGCTTCTAATATGATAATAACAATAGCAAAGCTAATAACAGCAGCTAACACAAAGTCCTTAGTTTTCTACAAGCATCATGTGAATGATTCTTGTAAACCTCATGCCAGTCCTGAGAAGAGGTACTATTATAATCCCTATTTTACAGGTGAGGAAATGGAGAGGCAACAAGCTGCCCAACCACTCTTAGGCACCACCTGCATATGTAGTATCACTGTGACCATCCTACATAAGGAAAAGTGATTCTGATTTGTATCAGTAGAAGACAGAATGGCCTATAAATGTGCACTTGGTAACATCACTGCAAAAATGATGCTCCCAAGAGGCTCTCAAAAGATCTGGCACCTTCCTCTGAGGCTCTGTTCTTCATGGATCCTGCTCATCAGTGGGCTCTTGTTCTGGGCACTCTCCAACCTATTTTATGGATCTTATCCTTACTCATATAAGTTGTCAAAGTAAAAGTATCCTCAAATACTGTTCCCTCTGAAAAATCCAGGATTTAGCCAGGATCAACCATCATAAAAATGAAGATAAAGGCAGAGTCCAGAGGAGAGAGCCAGGCCTCCCAGGTCCCAGTGCACATACATTCTCAGTCCCACTGTGTCCTACAGGCCATGAGCCCGTCCCCTCAGAGTGCCTCAGTGCCCACCTAGAACTCAGATATCACAATATGCAGTTCCTCCGCAGGGCACCATAGGATCTGAATATAATCCCGATGATCAACCACGGTGCCACAAGGCCAACCTCAGCATGGGTGCCCAGTGTCACACTGTCCCCACCAAGACCATGTCCAAGCTGCTAGTAAATGATTTCATCCACTAAACCAACTAACTTATCATGACATCAGTCACAATTTATAGTTGCCACATATGTATTAATATATGCCATATGTGTGTAATTATATGTAATATAAATATAAAATATAAATAATATATATAATATATAACCCCAAATTCAAATAACATAATGTAACATATACTTGTTCAATTGTGTGTTGAACAAATATCTATCTCCCTGTTAGACTGAAAGCTCCATGAAGACAGGGACCTTGGCTCATTGCTTAACAACAGAAACTCAATAAATACTTGTTGAATGAATAAATAAATGGATGTAATCCATAGCTCCTGCTTTTAAGAAACATGCAGCTGAATGGAAAAGAATAAAAAATAAACAGGTGATCTAAAGGTTTTCCAGCTTTCTTTCTGCCATCTCACAAAGAAAGGCAAGTGTGACCTGACCTTCCCCAGTCTCCAAGAGCTGAGAGCTGAGGTCCCAGACTGAGCCTTGGGGCCAAGGTGGCCCAGAGAAGGTGCGTCAAGACAGCTCCACTTGCCTGCCTTTGAGCAGGGCATGTGCAACCCAGAGCGGACTCCCACGCAAAGCAGGTGGAGGTGACCTGACAGAGGAAGCAAGCGAGAACACAGGGCAAGGAGGGGCCCTTCCACTGTGGACACCCAGAGATGCTTCCTGAATGAGGGGGCAGCCACACAGCCTGGGGGAGGAAGGACTGGGAATGCTGAGATGTTGGGAAAGGCAACTCAGGCAGAGAAATTATCATGTAGAAAACAGAGAGGCAGAAAAGCTATAGGAAGACTAAAGGCTAGAACAAGGAAACCTTGGGAGATGAGATTAAAAAGTCCACCACAGTCTTAGATGGAGAGAGAAACGCCCAACATAGACAATCATGATGTTTCTTACAGAAAAAAATATGGTTTTCTTCAGAAAATGAAGAACTTTATCCTACATTTGTCATGAAATTAAAATAACTAGATATGAAGCACATGAAAACCCACCAGGAAAACTAGTAGAAACACTGCAGGGCAAGGTATCTTCAAAGCATTTGGTTCATCTCCATTTAACGGAAAATTACTCTCAAAGAGAGAAAAAAACTGTCCTGTAATCAGCCTACAGACTAGAAGGAGCCTATTTCAATGCATTTCCTCATTGCTTTCTCTTTCAAATTTCACTTGCAAGAGTACAAAGTTTTATGGAATTTTAAAACAACTTTTTAAAGAAAAGTTATTTTTAACAAAAGGCAAGAGGAAAACTGCAAAAGTGCTAGTTGCTTTATAGCAGTGGTTCATTCAATGCTGTGGGGAAGATACTGCCTTTATGCTCAGAGGAGTTAAGTGTCTCCAAAGTGGCTGGGTTCAAATTCCAACCCTTGTCAGCACTCTTTGACCCCACCCAAATCTGGGCCTCAGGAAGGAAGGGTTGGGGTTCAGTGAGATGCAGGCTTGAGCAGTGGAGAGCTTCCAGAAAGAGAAGAAAGGCTAGGAATGGGCTAGGGGCAAATGGATGGAAAAGAGCTTCCTGGGTGGGGAAAGGAAACTTTCCTAGAAACAGAAGTCAGCCTGGGCAAAGACCTGAGTTGCAGGGACAAAGTGTGGTCTGATCCAGGAACTGCACCCACTTTAAGAAAAGGCAGCTCGGGTCAAGCACGTGCTGTCTCCTGGAAAGCCTGTGAGAGAACTGAGAGGGTATGACATCCAGTTACAAGGAGACAGAACCCCAACTCAGAAGTCAGTGCTCTAAAACCTGGTCACCACCAATCAAGTGGGAGGCCCAACAGTGGCTCGGGCCTTTTTGGCTCTGACATTCCTGAAGCTGGATTGTTCCTAATCGTCTCTCAAAAAACATACAGTGTTTCAGCATCAGACAGCCAGAAGCAACAAAAAAGAAGAGTTCAGGCTTTGAATACACCAAAGTTGGTTCAAATCCTAGTTCTGCTCCTTCATTAGGTATGTGAATTTTGCAAGTTCTTCAACCTTGTGAGGCCTTAGAGATGCAAGGCGGCACCCACTACACACTGCTCCATGGGGAAGAGGGGACAGGCAGGGACTCCAGCAAAAAGGGGGCAGCAAAAGAAGGGTGGTGACATTTGCTAACATTTATCACAAGGGCTCTCCCTAAACTCAAGCACCCAGACTATTGTTTTTCTCCCTTTATAATGACAAGAGCATATTGGCAACAAAAAATCTAATCATGGGTAATTATAAAAAGGTATCGTCTTCACCTGATCAGATGTTCCAAATCAAAATTTTGCTTCAGGAAATCTTACCTTGGGGCCGGGCACGGGTGCTCATGCCTGTAATGCTAGCACTCTGGGAGGCTGAGGTGGGAGGATCACTTGAGCTCAGAAGTTCAAGACCAGCCTGAGCAAGAATCAGACCTCATCTCTACTAAAAACAGAAAAAGTTAGCCAGGTGACATGGTGCACACCTGTAGTCCCAGCTACTCAGGAAGCTGAGGCAAGAGGATTGCTTGAGCCCAGGAGTTTGAGGTTGCTGTGAGCTGGGCTGATGCCACGGCACTCTAGCCTGGGCAACAGAGCAAAACTTTGTCTCAAAAAAAAAAAAAAAAAAAAATCATACCTTGTAATGATTAATTCTGTTTCATCAAAAGGCTAAGCTTCCCAGAAACTGATGTTGGATAATCACAGACATAAAGGAGAATCACAGACATAAAGTATCATAAATAAGGTGGTGCCACATGTAAGTCTGTGATAGTTTTCCTTTCAACTTAATGCTCAGCATTGTGGAAATTTAGAATGTCAGTAAACTTTCCTTCAGCTTACAATTTAGAACAGCTGAGAGTACAAAACACACACACACACACACACACACACACACACGCACATCTGTATATACAATACACTCACTCTGTCTTAGTCCGTGTAGTGTTGCTATAACAGAATACCTGAGGCTGCGTAATTTATAAGGCAAAGAAGTTTATTTAGCTGTGGCTGGAAAGTCCAAGAGTATGGTGCTGGCACCGGCTTGGCTTCTGGTGAGGGCCAAGTGCTGTGTCGAGATACAGCAAAGAGGAAAGGCCAGCAGGCAGTGCAAAGAGACAAACTTTAGGAGGAACCTCACTTGTTAACAACCTGCTCTCTCACAGTAACTAATCCAGTCCTGTGGAAGCCAGAACTCACTCACCAGAGACAGCAACAATCTGTTCATGAGGGATCCACCCCCTGACCCAAACACCTCCCACTAGGCCCCACCTCCCAACACTACCGTGCTGGCAATTAAACTTAAACATGAGTTTTGGCAGGGACAAACCACATCTAAACCATAGCACACACCACACACCCTGAAAATATGAATTCTAGTGCTATATGGCTGAAGCTAGATGATCCATAATAGTGTGGATACTGACCCTGCAAACTGTCCCAAGTGCCAAAGAAATAAGCACAGAACAAGCAACTCTCTGTTGGATACTTTAGGGCACAAAGTGCTTCACATCCATTCTCTCCTGAGATCCTCGCATCAGTGCTGTGGGAAAGGTGTTGTTATGGCCCATCATGTCCACAGCACAAACCCTATACTCCTGTGCCACTAGGCAGGAAAGCCCCTCTCTCCATGGAGGTACCAATGCTGTCTCTGGAAGTGTGACTGAAGGTTTCTCAGAGAAGCAAGACCAAAATTAACTGCCTAAAACCATCTGTTCCTGGTTGCCTCCCCTGGGGACAGATCTGATCTCCCTCCCCAATGGCATGATCCACCTGGAGCTTTCCCCAACCCCAGCCCACCAAAATCTCCAGCTACTAAACTCATCATCCTCACATCCCAGCTCAAGCACCCTGCCCTGATAAGACATCCCTGACGTCTTCTCTTTATTCTCAGTGTCTTACTCTATCCTAGTCAAGGTGAAGAATAAAATGAATGCATTCAGAAATGCACAGTCATTTCCTCTATAATACATTTCTCATAAAGATACTTACAAATGAGGGACAAATATGTCAAGTCCCATATTCATATTCTTTTTTTGGTGGGGTGGGAAAGATGATCACCTGCATGTGTTTTGGTTCACTGTTCTCTCAAGACACAGATGCCTTCTCACCAGTCTGTGTGCCTCTCAACACATTTCTCTGTCCTCAACATGGAGCCCAAAGCCTGGCCTGGAGGAGGAACTTGGTAAATATGCCTTAACCAGCACTGCCTGTATGTAACAGATATCGGTACCATCTCTGCCTCTCCCAGGGGACCACACGCACCCTTGTTCACCTCTGATTACTCAGGCCCAGCCTTCTCTAGCACACAGCATGTCCCCAAAACAAGCCTGGGAACAAAATCAAATTGAAGAGTAGTTAACAAGGACAGGATGTTGCCACTGGAAGAAAAAGCTTTAAAATGTCTGACCCATTTTTTCCTTATCTGAAATTTGAGTTTCTATCCAGCCCGTATGAAAGCCACATGTTTCCGTTATCAGACCAAACAGCCACATGTTTTTCTGACCTGGGCCCAGCAGTGATTTTTTTCCTAAGAATTAAAAGGAATGAAGAATCTAAAACATAACATTAGACAGCAATATGTCTTCTAAGGATGAAAAATGTGCTGTATAAAGGAGTGAATTATTTTTTTTCCTCTACACAAATAACTCAATCACAGTTTGTCCCAACTCGAGTTGGTAATAAGAAGGCCCCAAAAGCATCAGCAGAAAGGGCATTTGCGTTTCCGAATAAAAAAGATAGGTGAAAGAGGAAAGTGTCACCACATCTTGACATGTTAATGCATTTTAACAACCTAATTAACATTAAGGTGGTGACAGATACTCAAAAGAAAGAGGGTTAAGAAGTAAAGGAGTATAAATTACTGAACTTGAAAATACTGTTTTGAATAGCCCAGCCCTTGACAAATTGCTATTAACTTCATATTTTTACAGTTTGACGTTCAAATTAATTTTTCTGCTAGAAACAAAGCTTTTTCAAAAGATTGTGAAACATATTCTTTTCTCCTTTGGTTAAACAAAAGAAATCAAAATGATCTCTTTTAGTTCAAGATCATGTGCCTGGAAACCAAAATTATATACATTTAAATTCACATTCCTTTGAGGTTATAATAACGAGAATGTCCATTGCTATACAGCATGGAAGTAAGGCAAACATCCTCAAACACAGCTAGTGATGTTGACCTGGGATAACTTTTCTGGAAAGCAATTTGACAGCAGGTAACAAAGGACTTAAAAATGTGCATACCTTTTGATCAATCCTACTTCTGAGAATCTATCCTAAGAATATGATCTACAGTGGAACAGATCCGAGAATCCTGATATAAAACCATCCTCATATAGCCATCTAATCTTTGACAAAGCAGACAAAAACATATGCTGGGGAAAAGAATCCCTTTTCAATAAATGGTGCTGGGAAAACTGGATAGCCACTTGTAGAAGGCTGAAGCAGGACCCACACCTTTCACCTCTCACAAAAATCAACTCATGCTGGATAACAGACTTAAACCTAAGGTATGAAACTATTAGAATTCTAGAGGAAAATGTTGGAAACACTCTCCTAGACATCGGCCTAGGCAAAGAGTTTATGAAGAAGTCCCCAAAGGCAATCACAGCAGCAACAAAAATAAATAAATGGGACATGATGAAACTAAAAAGCTTCTGCACAGCCAAAGAAATAGTCATGAAAGTAAACAGACAACCTACAGAATGGGAGAAAATTTTTGCATCCTACTCATCCGATAAAGGGCT